>VCCN01002953.1:1526306-1550302 GCA_006491835.1 Architeuthis dux | reverse complement strand
ATGTGTGTTTGCATTTTTCAAACATCAACCACAAAATTCATGTTTTTTTTAATTTACCACAAAATAACCACTTTATATATTTACCTCTCTTTCTCTCTCATTCTTTGTTTTGTATTTTTTTCATTTCATTGTTTTTTTTACTTTTTTGCTTTTTTTTTTCATTTGTTGGAAAAGAAAATATATTGAAAAATAAAAAAAAGATATTTTTTTTTCTTCATAAAAAAGCCTTTAGCTAAATCTTACTTGAACTATAAGCTATTTCAATATGGATTGCATTTATTAAACTTCATAAAACCTTTCTTTAAAAAATAACGAATTTTACCTTGCTCAGACAAACCAACTTGAAGTTGAGATTTTTTCAAAATTCTTCAGTTACACGTCTTGTTACTTACAGTTGATTCCAATTTTGGAAATTATCTTTACTTCTTTTTTATGGACATTTTTTTATTCCGAATTGAACTCTTTCTCTGAATTCTATCATTCTTCTATATGTCTGTGTATCTTGTTAATTTTCCCTTCTATTTTTTCCTTTCTTTCCATACATTTTACCTAACTATCTTTTTCCAAATGGCAAAAGAGGAGGTTCCTTTGGCCTCCATTAATCAGCACCAAGTGTATGTATGTGTGTGTGTGTGTGTGTTGCTCTCTGCTGCAGTGTTCATTATTTAAAAGAACTACCTTTTCATTTATTTTTATTTTTTTTATACTTGATGTTGTCACTATGTGAAAGATCTTGTCAGTTTGATTTCCAGATGGGCTTCTGGTGGATCTCTAGGGGAAAGAAAGCTAGTGAAACATTTGGAAATTTGTTTATTTTTTTAAATTTAGAACTTCAGTATTCATCTCCATCCTCCAAACACACCTCCCACCCATTACTTTATTTATTAGAAACCGTCAACCAAAACTGTCAACATAGGTTTCTTCAGTTTTTAAGCTGGTTATGTATGTATGGCATGTTTAATGGAGCTAGAGGGCTGAAAATGTAAACATTTACTCCTTATTATGTCTAGAAAAAACTTAAAATTCCTTCCCTAAATAGGTTTTTATGGGGGGGTTCAATTTGCAATGTAAGTTTATGCTAAATTGGTCCCTTAGTTTGTGTCCTGCAGCAATCATGCTTGTTTTTTGAAAATTTAGACTTTTTTTAGTGATCACTGCCCAATAAAAGGCAAGAGAAGTAACTTGTTCATCGATCACCCCTTTTCCAAATCTTTAATTGGTCACCCCCAACATGGCATGTTGGTCACATGACGGTTTCTATTGAGTGACTAACCAGACCTGTTTATTTTTTTTTGTAATCTGAAAATTCTATTTTAAATTCAATGCTTGAAGATTCAGATATATTAGGGTGTATCAAAAATAGTTTTGTTTTTTTCAACTCTGTGTTTTTTTTTGTTTTGTTTTTTTTAATGTTTTATGCAAAGCTCTACACATGGTATCTTTTGATGATCTTAGCTCTTCTGAAAGTTTTTTGAGTATTGGTGGTCAAGTTTTCTGCTACCTTTTCAAACCATCATAAATGACAACTGATAGTTGTCCACTTCTGGGCTTTATTTCAAGCGACAAGTCACTACCTTTACAATACTTAAACCAGTTTTTGTCAGTACAGTCAAATATTGTTTCATTTCCTTTCACTTCCCAAATTCTTCAAGCAGCTTCAGAGGCTTTGAGGCCCAGTTTAAAATAATGCCTCAAAATTGCCCAAATCTCAATACTTGTATCTGCCATTATAACATTTGAAACAAAAGGTATAGCTGATTAGTACTGATTATGATATGTATAATAATAATATAGTGGTGTCATCATAGATAGTCTTTAGATGTGTACATGAAATAAGCTTTAGAGTAAAGGTCTGTAAAAACGAAAATAATTTGGATACACCCTAATAGTAGTTGCTTCAAAAGAATGAGTAATAAATTAGTTGGTACCTAATCTCTTTCTTTCTTTTAACTGGTTCAGTTTTTTCTCCTACTTTTCATAAATTTAATCTGAATTCATTTTATACAAGAAATATCTTGAAGCACCAATTGAGAATAATTTATTTTCATTCTGTTTTGACTACAAACCAACCTCATTCTAATGTCTCAGAACAGGGGTTCCTAACTTTTTTGTTCCTCTGTACCCTTTGGGCATTCTGACAGGTTCCTGTGCACCCCTAAAAATTAAAGATCAAACATTGATATTGATTTTAATGAGCTCCATTTAATTGTTACTAAAAGGTTTGGGAAATATCCTTCAAGTTCCTTTTCCAGCTTCATAAGATACTCAGTGATTAATTCTGTGAATATCTCAGTCTTTGATAAGTTTTTTTTGCTGCTAGATGCAGCCATTGATTTATGTTGTAGTAGGGTGGTCTTGAATAAGGTTTATATGCAACTTTGTAACATGAAGGAAATAGGGAGGAGAGCTTGCCTAGTTGTGTTTATCAGCTGTTTTGAGAAGAGTTTTTATACTGTACACCTTGGTAAGTGTAAATGTACCCTGTGGGTACATGTACCTCAGGTTGGGAACCTTTGTCTGAGTACCTATCTGACATTATTTCAAATTGGATGTAGAGGATTTTACTTGGGTGGATTTTATCAGTGTTTTTCTTTTCTTTTTTTCCCCCTTGTATACAGTAGGTTGAATATGAAACATTTACTTTTAGCCTTGGAATAGTGACATGGATTTTTTTCTTTTTACAGTAGATATAAAATTCACTATTCTTTATTGGCCTTGATTATATATCTGGGTAAATACTGTTATTTTCCTTGTTTTTTTTTTTCTTTTCTTTTCGCTTATACAGTAAATATGGTAGGACATCGAGAACCTGATAAAATAGTGAATGATCATATTGCAACGCTACTTCTTTCTAGTGCATGATGGAATATTTTATCCTCGACTCTAGTTTTTGTAATGTTAGTCAAGTTGTTAGTTTAGTTCTGATCCGTAGCTACTTTTGTTTTAGCCAAATAATTGTACCACATACCTCAGATTAATGACTTTTTTTCTTTCTCTGTCTTTTTTTAAATTTTAAATTTTAAATTTTTTTTTTTTTTTTTTTTTTTTTTTAGTATAGTTTATATTTTGTAACTGATTTCAATTAACATGCTTTTTGAAATAGATTTAATACAGTTTTATGAAAGTAATAGGGTACTGTATATCTTCCAAGAAATAAATTTATGAATGAAAATTGATTTCATATATGACTTTATCTCAGGAACTCCCCCAGCTCATCTTTTTGGGTATCCTTTCCTGTATGATAAGTCGTTTTTGGTACACAACACTTAATTACTTTTCCAAGAAATAGGCATGTGACTTGTAAAAATGTTGATTGCTCCTCAACTCCTCACAAAATGATTTTTAACTTTACTGTTTAATCTGACTGCCAATTGAAACCTGATCTTTTCTATGCATTCACAATATTTTATATTACTGCTCAATTAATTTTTTTCTGTCCTTTTCCCTTACACTTCTAAATTGTTTGTTTTTTCCAAGATTTTGAAATGTCCATTACATAATGAGCACTTCAAAAAAGTGTGTACTGTATTTCATGGCATATAAGACCCCCCCCCCCATTTCAGCAGGACATATTTAAAAAGATACATTTCTTTGAATTCTTCTCATTTATCACCCAGTTCTGTTAACTCCTCAAGTTCTGACCAATGTGAGCTAGACAACAAAGGTTGCGTAAAAATGTCAATATACCCTTTGGCCCAATTTTTAGGGGGAAAAGAGGGTCTCATATGTCGAATACAGTAGTATTTTTTCTTCAAGTAAAATGTAATTAACTTTTTAATTTTTTTTTTTTAAGTGATTTACAAATCTTTTCATTCTCACCTTCATTCATTCAACAAAAACTGTTTTTGTCCTTCGCATTTTATTTTAAAAATAATCTTTGGGTATTATCACTAACTTGTTAATGCTCATTGTTGAAAAAGTCTTTTTCCAATTTATACTTTGCCTCTTGAGGGAGGTGTTATATTTGAAAAAAGAATTACTCATATTGAGGCTTTTTAGGGTTCAATTTTCTAATAAGGTGCTGTAGTCAACCCTGGCCCCAATTTTGTTGATGCATTAAAAATAAATGTTTTTATTGAAAAAAAAAACAAACTGAAACTTGTTATCTGTGTGTGCACAATGCATTTTTCTATTCTATTTAACTCATTTAAGCAAACATGAGTTAATTTGGTTAATGATTTCATTTTTTTTCTTCTGATGGGCTGTTAGTAAAAAAAACAATGTGAAATATAGTTTAATAGTTCAGTTATTGTTTAAATGTAACTTTTCTTTCTGATTTTTGAAAAAAAACAACTTTTTCTTTCTCTTCAATAATTTTACTCTGGAAATAAAAAATATTGAAAGATAGGGAAGGCAAGTTATTTTGTTTGAAAACGATTCACCACCCCCACCCCCACATTTTCATTTTAAATAATCAAAGCCTATTATGTGAAATTCTGAGTCATTATCATTATTCTGAATTTTATTCAGACTAGTATCCTCATTCTTGTTGTTTTTATCACTACATTTTGGTCATTGTGTTCTTCGACCTTCCTCAAGTATATAATTCATTCAGGATAAAGAGAAACTAACTGACCTCCTAAAAATTTGACTTGAACATAGAAAAGCTATAATCTGAGGTGATACCTTGCAGTTGGGCATGGCAGAACATATATGGAAAGAAAAGAGTGTATATTGCCCTCTTTGTAATGAGGTCCAAATAAGATAGGGAATGTGTTATCATTTATTTGCCTCCTCAAAAGAATAGAATGTGATACCTGGTTTAGTTCAAATCGGGGACCCATATGTATACATGTGAGTAGGACAAAAATTGTCCTGTTTCCATGGCACTTCTCCATTGATGGCTCAGGCATCAGGGATTGACCTCTATCACCCTTAGTGCAATGGTGGGGTGCAGCATCCCCTGGATCTGGACATACTTTTTGTCAGCTGAAGGAGGTGGCTTTCATGAACTTGACAAAAGCTCCATCTGCCCACTTGTGGATTACCACTGCTTGCAGGAATGCCTAGATTTAAAACTATCCCTAAAAGAAAAAAATTCTACAAGATGAAGTATACACCTGAATCAGGCCAAAGAATGCATCAGCCAAAATGCAGTAATAAAAACAGCAAGGATGAGAATATTTGTACAAAGAACTAGTGGAATAATGATAATGACTTGACTCAGAATTTTAGACAAGTCAGTTCTGCTCAGTGCCATGACTGACCAGTTACTGTGATCAACAACGGCCATTCTCAACGAATGCCATATGGCCCCTATGGGGGCCCTGGCAGATTTGAAGAGGGCCATAGACTGCAGTGATAATAGATGAATTTTTTGTCTATCTGTTCATGTATCCCTGTGACTGGGGACCCTGGAACATGAAAACAGCTCTTAATGGGTCTGTGGCTAAAAAAGGTTGAGAATGGCTGATCTACAGCATTTGGTCGCCATTTCTGTGTCTACTCTGCAAGCAGTTAAAGTGAAGTTGAACCTTTCTGATATATACACAAGTTACCATGAAAATAATGGCCAGTGCCATCAACCCTGTTGCTTTTTAGGGCTCAGCTGGTTTCTCCCTTATACCAAATAAATTATACAGCTGAGGACAGACAAAAAATGCATCATCCAAAATGTAGTGACTTAAAAAGAAGGAAACAAATAGTAAGGATGAGGATATTAGTGTAAATAATTATTGGAATAATTAAGGTTTTTAGTGATATTTTTCTCTCTCTCCTTTTATAACAAATACTGAGCATCTCCTGATCTTATTTCGTAGAAACAAATATACCCTCTAACAAATCATTCCTCACAAAACAATAATTAATGCACGTTACGTTTTCTTTTATTCTCTTCATTCTCTTCAAGATAATACTGTCCCATATAATGGCTTCTATGTCACAATGTACTAATTCTAGAATTTTACTCCCAAGAGGATTTACATTTATTGATTGACACAATAGAATCCTTGATCATTTGAAGTGAACAGCTTTTGTCTTTAAGTGTAAGCAAAAGATAAGCCTGGATTTGTCTTGGATACACTTATTGCCAACAGACACTTTTTTACCTTCTCTAAAGATGTACTTTTTTTTCCTATACAAATATAGGTATATCTTTAGCAAAACAATAGTAAATATTACAGGTTGTACCTCTCTAACCCTGTACTCCATGGACCGCCATGTTTTGAATCTGCTGCCATTAGCTTGTGGATCTGCCCCAAGAGTTCTCCAATTCAGTTTCGAACCGCAGTTTAAACCATAATTTAGTGGTTTATAAACACTCTTGAAACCAAATGTGTTGAAAACCTAACCGCAGTTTTAAATCAAATGGAAGAACTCTAAATTCGACAGCACTCAATGTTTATTTTAGCATAAAATTGGACATGTATTAAATTTTTTTCTGAATCCTATAAATTATTCTTAATACTACCAATTAAAAATCATAAGCAAATTATTATAATTTCTAAAAATGATGTTAAAAATACTAAAGATGAGGAGATTTGATTGTCCGAACAAATGTTGGAATATTAAAAATATATTGTTCTATTTGGCACACTAAAAATCGTTAAACTGATAAAATTTCTAATGTAATAGTATGAAAAATTATTTCTGTTTTCTGGAATTTTCTGTTGTCCAGCAATGGCCAGGTCCCCAGGTTGTCAGATTAAAGAGGTACAACTGCATATGAAAATATACAATGGGTCTAATCACATTTGCAATTACAAAAAGATTCTGATAAGGGGGGGGGTGCAGTGAGGAACATCCTTTCCCCCACACAAAATATTTATACTGGTATAAAAGAAATTGGTGATTGATTTTTTTTTTTTTTTTTTTTTTTTTTTTTTTTTTTTTTTTGTATTATCCTTATTTATATATAAACATTCCCATTTAACATTTAGAAGTGTATGTGTGTGTTTCACATAAAAATACACACAATCCTCTTTGTTTTCATGTCATTCACTTGCATTCTATCATTGTCATTCAAGCCTTTTATAGCAGACATTTGAACCAATACTTTTAGCATCTCATCTTGTGAATACATTTTATTTAAAATTTTTACCTGCATAAATTGTCATAGTTATTGAAAAATATCAAAAGCACACACATTTTAACAATACTAAAATAAAAGTTTGAAGAATAATCAGACAAGCTTATTACCTTTTAAAAAAACAATTCAGCCCAGCTAATTGTTCTCAGTGTGAAGCATATTTGAAAAATATTGTCAGAATCTGCTAAAAACAAACTTATCTTGCCATAAAAGGTACATTTTTCAAACATTTTTATGGCTTTATCCAGAATCTACTTCGGGGATATTAAGAACTCATAATAAATATTTTTGGTTTTATTTTGTATCATCTTTTTGTTTGTCAGTCAATACTATTTAAAATCAAAGTGTTTTTACTATATATTTATTTCTGACATTTTGTCTTTGGTCTCTAAATGCTGTAACTTTAAACCTTTTTTCTTTTTTTTTTTTTTTTGGAAAGATCCTTGATTATTTTATTTCTTGTTTGTTTTTGTGTTGCTTTTCTTGATCTGAAATTGTTTTAGGAAACATTAATTTATTGAGAAAGCGGAAATGAAATAGGAATAATGTGTATAGAAAGAGAATAAAAATTTTGGCAGCCAGTTTTATACAGACAAGTAATTAAAGATTGAAAGCTTTATACAATGCCACTTGGTGATTGGATTATTAAGCTCTTTAAAATGGTTAAGTATTATTCTAAACTCACAATTGATAATTAATAGAAAATTAATATTAGATCATTGGCTTCCATTTAGGGTTTTGTTTCCTCTAGTTATTTAACAAAAGATATAATTTTTTCTCTAATCATGTAACAAAAGATATCATCTTTTCCCCCTAATTGTATAACAAAAGATATCATTTTTTTTCTCCTAATCATGTAACAAGATATCAATTATAAAATTTAAACATTTCTTTTCTCTCTCCATCTGGCCTTTTGTTTCAGTTTATATATCCTGACTAAAGCCTGCTTTTGAAATATGGATTGTACTCATTTGCGTTTTTTTTTTTTAGTAAAATTAGATTTGAGATAATCTTGCATTATTAAAACGTTGCTCCTACATGCAGACCTCTACTGCATCCCTTCTATTTAGAGAAAGTTTTATGTTTACAATGAAAAGCTGTCATATATGCTTTTTGTATGTACATCTCAATCATGAATACATAATTTTCATATTCATTGAATTATTGATTTTTGATGAGTTTTTCATGTTGCTTTTTATCACATTGACAGTTGTAGAGTATATCAGCCTAGAGCGTTGTGATAAAAAGCAACAATAAGATGAAAGAAAAAATAATAATGGTATAATCTAAGAATTCAGATAATTCATAGAATTAATTGGAATTCATTAAATTGTCCAGTTGTTAACTCCTTACTCTTCAAAATGAAATTATTTTTTTTTTTTCTTCCTTACATGTAACTTCTCTTAATGAGGTTATTTATTCATTTATTTTTTAATGTAAAATACAAAAAATGCAACCTACTAATCTATGCATCACAGTGTGCATTCTGTTTCATTATGAAGTAATATCCCATTTTCATCTCTTTTTTTTTTTTTTTTTTTTTTTTTTTTTCTTCCTAAATCTTTGCATTTGTGTTTGCACACTGAAAATCTTGCTGGACTGTCATGTGTTCACTCTTAAAACAGCAGTAATACCACCGAATTAAAACTTTGATAAAACAAATTGGGTAAAATCTTTGCATCACTTAGAGCAGCCATTCTCAACAAGGGCTATAGGCCCCCTTGGGGACCCTTTTACATTGACTGAAATAATAATGAATTTTTGTCTATATATTCATGGTGGCCCTGGAACCTGACGAGCTCTTAAGGGAGCTGTGTCCCCCCAAAAAGGTTGAGAATGGCTGACTTACCTTTATTCTTATTGTAAAATATATTTTTTTAGTTTTCTCCCTTTTTATGACTTTTCATTGTTTGCAAGGGCTTATAAGGCAGGCTTTTAAATAATCCGATTTCAAACTTATTAAAAAAAATTATTGGGTATTTTCCGGAATTAGCTGCTGTCATTTCTTTAAAAAATCTACTTGACAGAATTTTAAACTGATGCCTGGCCTGCGTCTTCAAATATTTGTATTATTAACAAGGAATGGGGTATTTAAGATTTTGTTATAATTATATAACTTTTATTCATTTACTTTCTCTTTTTTTTTTTTAATTCCCAAGAATTTAAAATGTATTGATTTGTGAAATGGTGGGAAAATCCTCTTTCCTATTTGTTTCCTTTACTTAACAAAGCAGAGCATCTTTATTTCTGATTTGGCATGGATTAAGCCTAGTAATAAAATAATGATAATAAGAAGAAATACTTCACCCAAAAACATTTTAGAAAATAAATTAACAAGCTTAATTTGACATTAATAAAAATATGCTCGAACTACATTCTGCAGATTACTTGGCACTCTCAGAATGATTTTTCAAGTTCCTTTTATTATTTGTACTTATTAATATTTTATTACTATTACAACTAAAGTGAAGAAAGGAGGCCTCCTTCTGTCTCGGTAGACAATGGAATGACACTGAAATGATCTCTTCCGAGATGGAGAACCTGGGATGCCCAGTTAACAGAATTCCCCCCTCACGGCCTCGCTGATATAGTCCAAAAGAAAGCAGAGCGATTGGCATCAGCTTAGCTGTCAGAAGGAAGTTAAATTTATTTTTTGTAAGCCTTTTATTATTTGACTTTCGGAACATTTTAATAAGGATTAATTTAAATTCTTTATTCAGATAAAATCATGTAGGAAGGCTTTAATCATTTAAAAAAAAACTTATTTGAATTTATGAATCAATAGAGAAAACTAAATATCAAATAAGCAAGCATAAAAAAATCTAGAAAAGTTTTTCAGCATAATAGAAATAATGACTGATTTGATTGTGATTTTGCAATTAGAAATTCTTGGCTATGTAATAGGGAAAAAAAAGGTATTTTTTGCCTAAATATTTTGAATTTTATGTTCTGGAGTTAAATAAAAACGTGCACTAATCTTCCAAGTGAAAATGGCTTTCATACCATGAAAACCAGCATTCAAAGCTTTTTAACTGGGCTTGAACACCAACCAGTGGCGTTTGTAGGTAATATGCAATTAGATCAGGCACTCTGCAGACTCATTGTTAACCTTTGGTACCCTGCGTTCTTTTTCAAGGGCGCCAAGATTTTGTGCACTTGGTAACTTTGAAATCCAGCAACTTGTGTGTCTGTTCATGTCTGACTGAAATTGCCATGACTACGCAACCAAACAATTTAAACACACTATCTTTTGGAGTCGCCTGCAGTGGCAACACAAACTTTGTGCTTAAGGTTAACATGTATAATTATTTCTTTCTTAACAACTTGAATGGATACTGGAAAAAGCCACAAATTTATCATCTTTCTCTTAGTGAGGCAAAAATCTCTCGAGTTGCTCCTGTTGAGCTAATTTAAGAAACTGTCAACATAGATTTCTTCAGTTTTTAAGTTGGTCTGACTGGCTATGTATGTATCGTATGTACAAGCCGCACTAATGGAGCTAGAAGGGGGGGGGGGGTAACTCCCTCCCTCCATATAGGATTTTAGGTTTAGGTTCAATTTGCAATGTAAGTTTATGCTAAATTGACCTAGTTTGTGTACGGTAGCATTCACTCTTGTGTTTTCAAAATTCAGTCTTTTTTAGTGATCAATCACCAACAAAAGGCGAGAGAAGTTACTTATTCATTGATCACCCCTTTTTCAATTGATCACCCCTTCAACACAGCATTCTGCCAAAAGACGTTGGTCACGTGACTTTCTGTTGCATGACTAACCAGAATCGTTTTATTTAAACTTGCTTTTTATGAAGATCATTTCACATTGACTTGGTAAAAAGAATCACTTGTATTAAAACTCGTAACACCAATTACAAATGGAATATTTTGTTCGCAATTTTAAAAATGTCATTTTTTAAATTAATTTTTCTTATTAAATTCAAAAGATATCTTTTTTCATTTTCTGGTGAACATTATATTTAAATATTTCATGCATCTGTTTTCAAAATCCTGCTCCTATCCTTCTCCCCCCTCCAACCTTCTTTTTGTTTTATTTTTGTTTGTCATCCTCAGGAAAACCATGTGTTAAATTTTGACACAGCACATTGCTCCTTGATCTTCGGAAAAAGTTTTTATGAGGAATGGAAAGAAGAAAAAACTACTGCATTTTATGGCATATAAGACCCACCTCTCCCCTCCCGATGGCTCAAAAACACCCCCACCCCGAGTCTTATATGCAAAGCTGAGGTATAGCTAAGCTGCTTTTGTTTTCTCTTGTAAATTACTGCAGAATTATTAAAAACTATTTTTCCTGCTGTCCTAGGTGCACGTTTTGTCAAATTTCTTTTTCACCTGCCATAGCTACATATTTCAATAACATTACTGGTAAATATTTCAATAACATTAAATGCTTACTGGTAAATACACTAAAAACATTTATATCTACAATCATATCTTTATTATATAGTTAAAATCCTCGCTAGTAAGGGAGAAGAGTTTTTTCCACTTTATCACAGCCATAAAAACTCTACATTTAGCTCAGGAATAGCTAAAATTGTAATCCTGGTTGTTGCCACTGATCTCACGAAATTGGTGCTGCCGAGCATAAGAAGTTCAGGATAGGCTCATTCTTGCTCCAAAATGTAACAGGATACCCAAATATTTTTGGTTCAGTCTAAAATCAAGTTATTTTTTAAACAAGTTAACTCGTGATGTTCTGGAAAGAATAAAATATAAAAAAACGTCTATACTTGGAATACACCATTAAGGGGTTAATATCTATTAGAACTTGTGACCCAACAAAAAGAATTTGGGGAATAAATAGGCAAAATGTTAAATATTGATTTCAGTTGCTGCTCTGCCTTCAGTATAAATGTTAAGTGAGGAAAAGAATATTCATGAAATATTGTGGAAAGAATTAATCTTATCCTGACTGTCATCATCATCAGGCTTTTCTCACTATCAAGAAGGAAGTCCTCCTGCGTCCTATCCCACAGATGTTTGGTTACATCATGGTTTTGACTAAAGGTAGTGACATAATCACCATGGGGGGATTTCTGTTGGGGACCCTCCCTTAGACTAGATACCTCCTCCCAAGGCTAGAGAGCCCAGTCTGCCTTGCTATTTAGCTTGGGGGGAGGGGTGTAGATTCATGCTTTTCCCAAGGGCATTAGTGCAAAGTGAACGTAAATGGCCTTGGCTAGCCGATTTCATTGTATGTGCCGCTGACCGTACACTGATCTGTGAAGTTTATAGTTACCTGTTATGTGGTAGATTTCTGTTGGTTTTTTGGTGAAGGCCACAAATAAATAAACTAATATTCATCCCTTAACTTTTCACATCAATTCTACATTTGTCTACAAAAATATCAGATCATTTTTTAAAAGTTTAAAGCCTGTTGAAACACTTTAATTCTTCTACAGGAATCAAATAAGTACCATTTAGTGGGCTGGGAATGGACTAAATGATCAGAGTAGAAAGTGGTTCAAGTTTAGTTCAGGTTTTAATCAACTCCTATTTCATAATAAGCTAATAAAGTAATCTAAATTTGATTTATATTCGTCACAAATATAGCTGAAACAATATTGAATCTCCTGCACATGCTAAAAACACACACGCACACACACATATGCTATGATTGTTTGTCCAACAAACCCATATGCAAAATCACTTGTGTATTGAATTTTGCTTAAATATGTTCTTGATTCATTGCTTAAATTATTTAACTAAGCAATGTATATATTTTATTCATTACTGCCTTACTAAAGTGCACATATGCAGTAGGAAAAGAAAGGTTGTGCTCTTGAAGTGTTAAATAGAAATTGATATTGCTCAGGTAAATCACAAGATGTGCCGGAGCTGGTAGCTCTAGCTACTTTTATGATGAATGAACATCATGCATAAAAAGATGATGTAGTTGTAGAATAAGAGGTGTTTTTTTTTTAACCAGAATTTGTATTTAATTTTGTGTAGAATACAAGATATTGTTGCTTTCAAAGTTTACACTCCCTGCCCAACTTCCCCCAATATTTAAAATCTGAAACTTGAATTACTAATCTATTAAGGTGCTTAATGCCTGAATGTAAATTTCCCTGTAGTCTTCTCAAAGAGATCTGTGGGACATATATATCTCAGCAGTCATAGAAACTTTGGGATATATATGCCTCAGAGTTTTGAAAGGATTGGAAAGAATGCTGCGGAAAACGAATTTTTAAAAAAACAAACCCATTTTCCTCATATCTACTCATGAGTTTCTTCAATTCACTGCCATATTTTCTGATGATTGTATTAAACGTCCCAGATACAGTTTTCCTTTTGATGGAACTCTATTGAATAATTATTATTTACTAGTTGTTTATCTAACATGATATCACGGGTTGGATTTATTCAACAAAAATGTCAAAACATTCACTCTAATGATTACATAGTGACTCATCAAATTCTGATGAGAGGAAAAAATATTAAACAACAAACATGGTTGTATTTTAGTGCTGACTGCATTTGAACCTATTATACATAGGCAAGGTTTTAGCATTTCTTGCTGCCCACTGACCTTACTTCTACTCCACCACTCCTTTACTTAGTGCAGAAAATGACTAAAGTTAAACTAAATCTTTCTGGTAGTAGGGAGGGGAATTGATGATTTAATATGGAATTTTGCAATTTTTGACGTGAAATTTGTTTTGAGTAAGTTTCAGCGCTCAATCTACGTTGTGTAATCAAAATTCAGAATAAAGGGATTGTCAGTGGTCAGGAATTAATACAAGTGTTTCTGATAGAATAGGGCTATTGTATGTATGTATGATTAATATTTTTTTCTTGGTCAGCATGTTAAAACAATTTTCCAACATTAAAAATACTTGCTTGAAGGCTGCCTTTGGCGGCCATTAAGCTTGATATCAAGTTACTTCTTATTTATAGAATCTATTTATATTATAATGATTTGCAAATAAATGAATAATGGAAACTACTCTATAATTAGCATTTAATATGCCTGGAGTTACCTCCCTTGAGAAAACAAATCATTATTATATAGATTACTGGGGTGAGCCCACACTAAAATCATTACAGTATTCTTGCGTATTACTAAACCGCAGATAATCAAAAGTCAATTACAATTACACCGGTAGACGAAAGTGTTGTTTTCATCACAAAAAATGTAAACCACCATGTTAATTGATTGCAAATTGAAGAAAATTAATATTTTAGTCACATTAAGTAAGTCTTTTGAGGAAATTGTTTTTATTTGTGGGTTTCTGGATGAGCTGGCAATAATATGCATAGATAAAAATGTTGGGTCTACGAATCAAACGCCTTATATCGCAAACTGCGCTATACTGGACCATGCTATATAGGGACACCTGTATTGAGTTGCAAATTTGACTGGAAATTGCTTTATTCTCCAAGTTAGAGCATTTTAATGTTATTGCACTAACCAAAATCTTGCTACAATGTGCTGTTTTTGCTATGCTATGGTAACAATTACAGAAATCGGATCATTACAATATAGATTGGGGGAAGAATTTTTTTTATTTTCTAAGTGAATTGCTAAATTAGATGATGCTTTTTAAAAATTTTCTAATTCCTGATATTGTATATTGAGGAAAATACCATCTACTGAATCTTGCTCACAATTTTCTTCAAATAGAATCACTGTCAAGAAGCAATATGGAACTTATTTCCACTCTCCCTCCTCCCCCTTCATACCTGACTTGTCTGATGACTTTCCCCAAACACTCTTTTTCCACCCTGTTGAATGCTGTACTCTCTGGTGCTCTGCAACTTAATCTCTATTTCTACACCCCCACCCCCACCCCACAATTTTTTAAAAAAACTTCATCCTTTCCAATCTCATGAGATCCAATTGGTCTTTCTATAAAAGAAACTTGCATTTATTTATCCTTACTTATTCTCTGTGTTTGTTCTCTGTTTCTTTCCTTTTGCTACATTTTTAGATTTGTGCTGTTAACAGTCAGCAAACCATAAATCTAAATCTTGGAAAATCCCTGGTAATGGTTAATTTTCTATGTTGTGTAATAAGTCCTTCAATTGGTATGCCTGCAGCACTAAGCCTTGTTGCTTCGTGCTTGGAAATACTTGAATTGTTTGACTTTTGCAAATTGATGGACTTTGTCTAGAAACAATGGAAGACTTTTTACCCTTTTTGTCATCAACTTTTACTTGAATCTCTATGTATTTTAAAAAATCTTGGTGTGGAATTTTAATCTTGTTTGTTTATATATCTCCTTTGGCCTAGCCACTTTCTTGACTTATTGCCACGGTTACTAGATGCAGTGGAACCAAAGTTTGCGTACCCTTAAAAAACCCAAAGCCTTCAGAAATGGCAGCTTCTACAAATTAACATGCAGGCAGGGGATTGGGTTCTTCTGCCAAAGGTATTTGTTCTTTTATATGATGGCTCGGGTTTGAGGCCTCAGAATGGTCAAGTTTGTGGGTTCTACTTTCACTTATGTCTGTTCATCTGTTTGCTTGAAAAAATCAGCAATATTCAAATTGTACTCTATTTATTACCACAGGGATCCTTTTCTTGCTTTCTTTTCTTTTTTTTTAAAAAAAAAATTTTAAAAAATAGGCCTCTCAATTTTGGGCCAATCTTTTTGTCAGACCAATTTTGTGATTTATACATCCTTTTGTATTTGCATCCAATTCTCTGTGTTTCCATCTTATATATTTATTTATTTTAATTTATTGGTTTTGGAAGGAAAAGTGTGCCCTGATTTAAGCGGTCTGGATTTACAGTTTTCATCTGGAGAAATTAATCACTTTGCATGCTTTAATTTATTGTAAATACTATAATAAAGGAGACAGATCCTGTGGTATATTTCACCAATGACATAGGGAGTTGTGACCACCTAAACAAATGTCTTTATTCTGTCTATTTATATGTCTACACACATACACTTCAGTGTCCCTGTATTATTTCAGAATCTCACTTCAATTCCTGGTACCAGAAATGTTAGTCAAACTATATTTTCTTCCAAATGTTTCACTTTAACCTTTAGGATTCTGCATTCTTTTTCAAGGACACCAAGATTTTGTGCACTTAGTAAATTTGAAAGACTGTAACTTGTGTTTCTGTTCATGTATGACTGAAATTGTCATGGCAACACAACCATGAAATTCAAACACACTCTTCTGCTATCAGTCGCCTGCAGTGGTTGGACAAACTTTTTGCTCCATGAACAAAGTCTCTTAGAGTGCTAAAGGTTAAACATGCATGACACTGGAATTTTTCTGGTGATATTCATTTGTAGCACCTTTCTTTCTTTTTTTTTTTTTTTTTTTTTTTTTTTTTTTTCAAATTAATTTCATAATTTTATTTATTAGACTAATATCCTCATCTTTGTGAAAGAAGCAACAAAGATGAAGATGCTCGTCCAATTGAATCGTAACTCTACCTAGTCCCAGAAAAAAAAAAAAAATCCCCCAATATTTTGATATAGTATGCTTAGCTTTTGAACCCCCAGTGAGGATTAAATTCATTAAATTAGTAGTGGTCTGTGAGACTATCTTGCTATCCACTGCTCCAGGGTGGCACCCAATAGCAAAGTTATAAGTATATGTTCCTTTTACTGAATAATTCATATGAGCATCCTTGCGTTTGTTGTTTTAATCCCAATATTTCAGCCGGGTTGGCCTCTGTCACATCTGGTTGTCTTAATTATTTCTGTTATACTTGAATCCTTCCCCTCTTACCTGACCTTCGGGCTGGGATCCAAGTGGAGTATCTGATCCCCCTTGATCATTCATGGCCAAGGGACAGCAACCATCTAGTTCCGGGAGGGCATCTCACCAGGCTTCCTAGGATCAGGGTGTAGTATCTGTGTAATCGCTCATTGAAAAGTGTTACACATAATATATATGGATACTCTTTGCATTTTATATATGATGAATTGTTATGTGATTTATATCCTGAGAAATAACTATGCAGTATGTGAAGTGAAAAGTTCACCAGGTGTGAAGAATTGTGACCAAATTAGCTTTTGCAGAATTTCCTTTTCTTCTCATGGATAAGAACAGCTGCGTCTGCATCTCAAATATCCTCCTATTGCAACACTCATTATTAGTAACATTCTTCGGCTTCTCAAGATCCAAGAAATTACATTTCAAATAGCTACCATGACTCAGTAGAAAAGCTAATGGAAAATCAAGTTTAACATTGTCGGTTTCCCAGCTGGCCAAATTAAACTCATGAACGGGCATCCTGCCTGCTATTGCAGAAATTGTATTTTCCAGCATCAAAGATGCTACTTTTTCCCCCCGAAATAAGTCTTGAAAATTCACCCTGCGCCCTAGAAGCATCTGAACTCCTGCATATGGCCTCTGAATGGAGTGTATAAAAAAAAAATGTAATCACAAAAATTAATTCCTGTGTCTGTATACTACAGTAGACAAATCAATGGACTATTATTATTTCAGATGTATATTAATATCACCGGTATTGTCACTCTACTCAAATAACTTTGACTGAGAGGGAACATTACCAAGTGAAAAAAGAAGTAAAATTGCCACACTTTAAAAGGGGTTTGCCAGTAAATCTTAATGCAAAAACTCACCCACTTTTTTTTTTCCCCAAAAAAGAATTGAGGTGCGTCCACTGATAAATATGTTAATTTTTACTAATTACTGGATCTTGTTCTAATGTATTTTGAAATAATTGTTTTTATAAGAGGCAAAGCTTTAGAAAAGTTCAGAGTTAAAAGAAAAGGCCTGTTTGCAATATGATCATATTTGAACTTTGGCATGTCCTGTGGTCTGCATTGAAAATCTTCCATTGGCATTGAAGGAATTCTCGTAGCTGTTCCACTTTGAATGCTTTTTTTCCAATTCTCTATTGATGGACATTGCAAGGAAAATGGCGTTACTCTCTATCCACCTTGAGGCTTCCAAGATTTGACCAAAGAATGGAATGATATACAGTTGAAATGTTAGGTGGTGAAGGACTGTGTTCCAAGAAAAATGGACTTTGGCAAATCACTTTTACAAGTTGGTTGGACTTGTTTGGTTCAGAAATCTGTTCTCTTTTTATCTTCCCTCCACCTTTTTTTTGTTTTGAATAGTTGGGGACACTTCCATGGATTTGTTTAGGATTTTAAAGCTTGCTTTCTCCTTTTGATACACTGAAATCATCAAGTCGTTATGTTATCATTCAATATCTGTTTTTCAATATAATTTCAAGATAATGGAAAAAAGCAGAAAATTCTGGGAATGTTGCAAAAAGTTCTTAAAGCTATTATGAAGGAAAAAAAAAGAATTACTGTCATGTGATCAGAATGTAACCCCCCTCACCCCCCCAAAAAAAAGCATGGTGGATAATGTTAACTCTTATGTATGCACTGGAAGTGGGTTGGAAAAAAGAATATTTCACTTTTAAAAACCTTTGCTTTCTTGTTAACTTTTTTTAAAAAACAAAATAAAATAAAAAATTTAGGTGGCAAAGATGTTGGTCAAGCCATGTCTCTATGAAATGAGACACCGCCCCCTCCCAATCTCTCTACAAAATTCTAATCAACCTTGGCTGCATTGGAACCGAAGGAAAGAAAAACCTTTTCATCTTTCTTCCTTCTTTCGTGTTACTTTAGCAAATATATCGAGTTCTTGTTTCTCCCCCCCCCCCCCCCTTTCCCTCTCTTTTTTTTCCTCATCTTTTTTACTTTTTTCTATTTTTATCACTTTAAAAACAAACATTTTTCTTGGTCATTGTCGTAACTCTTTTTCTTGATGTATTTTAACAAAAAAAAAAAGTTTTGAGATATTAAAAAAAAAGAGAAACTGTTTTGACTTCATTGATGAAAAAAAAAAGATGTATCCGTCCGATTTTAACGTTAAAAAAACAGAAACAAATTTAAAAAATTGCGAGGTAATAAAATCTTTTTTTTCACCTAACAATGTATTTTGAATATGCACATTTAAGTTTTTTTTAAGTGAATATTTTTCTTTTTGATGACAGAAAAAAAAAATGTGCAGTGCTATTTTCCATCGAATGGATAGAACAACACGTGGTCATGTGATGAAGCATACAAGGGCACGATTGACAAGTTTGTGGCCTAACGTGCAAAGACATGAGTTACAGTTCCAACTAAATTCCCATACAGTTTAACTCTTTGAATGATTACACAGAAAATTTGAAGTTAATAACTACTATATTTTTCTGTTCCAGAAAACTTGAATCCGCAATTGTTGAGAAAATGGCTAATATCGCCCATCATGCAGTCATTCGCTACCTCAGTAAGAAGGACTCGGTGGCGACACTAAAGGAGGCCTTTGATACTAAGGTAGTGAATGACTGCATGATGGGTAATATTGTCCATTTTCTCAACACTTGCTTACTTCCATGTTTCTAGAACAGAAAAAACAAAAAAATGGTTAGGAACTTCAAATTTTTTGTGTAATCATTCAGAATTGAACCACAAACTTATCAATCTCCCCTCGTACTTCTAACGCTAAGGAGCAAATATCTATATTTTAGCATAATAGAGATGGTTTGGATTGTGAATGGCAGAAATTTGTTCTATTAAAATTCAGTGCTTTGTTATATGACCTAATCAAAATTTCACTGTTCTGATAATTGAGATTTTTTTCACATAATACAAAATCTTGTATGGATTTATTATCTATGATTTTTTTTTTTTTTTTTAAAGATATAAAACAAGTGTATTCAAAATATAAAGTGAGGTAAGAAAGAAAAAAAAAACAATTTCTGTGACCAGCAGAAAAGAATTACAATTAAGGAGGAAAAAAAAACACTTTTAAAAGACGGAAAAAATAAAAGGAAAAAAAACAAACTTCATAATGAAAACTAACAAAGAAAAAATGATGATTTTTCCTTGTTATCCTCATTGGTAACAACGAATTGGAATACTTTCTGCTGAAATTGCAGAAGCACTTTTAACAAAGCTCAGTAAAACTTTTTTTCATCGTCCAAAGCAAACACCTTGTCTGTATTTAAAAATTTGAATTTAAAAACGAAAAAAAAAACCTTTTTCTACTCATGTACGATTAAGAATCTCTGTGGAGGTTGTTGTTTTTTTTAATTTATTTATATTTTTTTTAATCTACTAATGTTGGTTGGTTGGAATTTTCATTACTTGAATTTGCCTGAATAAATCCAGCTTCAGCTGAAATCTTTTTTCAATGAAAACTTGTTATTAAAGTTTGTGTTCAAGTGAATTTGAATTTCTTTTTTCTTTCTCTTGGTCCTTTTTTCATACAAGTAGAAAATAAACAAACAGAAATTGAAAAAGAAACTCCTTTGCATGGTGGCAAATGTGTTTCCAAATTAGCGTAACAATAGCAGTACAGTATCTTCAACAGAGCAGCCAGAAGAAAATCACTTTCTAAGCCAGTCACCATTCTGCAAAGAAAGCAGTGGACAATTGAGATGGTGGACAGAGCCTTGAAGTTTAAACATAGTCTTTTTAAAAACAGGGTCCTGTTAGAAACCACAGAAAATTTGATGGCCATTCTTGAATTTGCTAACACAGACGGGTGTAAACTTGGTGAATGTGGAAAATAATATATCATCTACACACTGATAGGCCAAATATCAAAAACAAAGTTACAAAAAACATTCGGAAATCCTTGTTTACTTGACCTCGAACACCTATCATTTGCAATGGTGTCAAATATACAATTCAGACACATAGTAGGCTACTGTTAATTACAAAGACGGATACCCATCCTATGGACAGGTTATTCAGCTAGTATATGTGATGAACTGTTTTGGTTACATGTCCTTATGTTAGTATTATTAATAATATCGCTGCAATTTTTTGGATCCCCCTTTGAACCACCCTTGTGTCACATCTGGCTCTCATGGGGCTGTGAGTAGATATGATCTACCCAGTCCACAGGTCGAATCCTAGGCCTCTGAGCTTAGCAATACCATGCCTACTGATCCCTGAAACTGGGCATGGTCATTTTTTGAGGCCACAGGATTATTAATAATAATACTGTTCTCTTTATCATTCCAATTTTAATATATGTACTGCAAATAGATTGTATCTACCCACCAGAGCCAGATGTGGCACAAGGTCGGTTCAATATGGGGTCCAAAAAATTGCTCCAGTCTGCACTACATCTTATTCAGGATTGCTCATTTGTATATATTTTATATAAAATGCAGAATACTTATATAGGTTTCAGAAATACCAAGATTAAACCTTTATCAAACGGTTGACTATTATTAACTAATTTTTATCTACAATCTGTTACTCAAGTGAATTAAACAAAGATTATCATTCATTTACCCACAAAATACAAAGCCAACATAAGGGAAGTAGGTGAGATCAATTCATGAGCAGCAGTTTCGGCTACATCCTTTAAAGTCTATTAGAAAAGAAATGGATAGGGGAACAATTTGGGACACTGATTCAAAACTTCTGGAGTGCATGCAAAATATCAATTCAGAAAATACTTATCCTTTCTACAGTAAAGACTTCTCTTAATATTTACTGACAGTTCTGTGGATAAAAGCAACACTCTTTTAATCCTGGATGGAGCTCTATGCTATATAGCAAAAAAGACTTGAGCATAATAGGCCCAAAAAGCTATTAAATGACTCCTACCCATGGCCGTCTGCAGACATAAATCCTATTGAAAAGGTTTGGGCTGTTTTAAATCATGAAATAAGAAAAATGTCCAGAAAACCTTCTACAAAAGAAAATTAGCCTGGTTGGATATTCCATGTTAGAAGATAGCATCTCTGATTAACTTGACGCTTGGAAAAGAAAAAAAACAAAACTTTAAAATCTGTTCCTAATTTGATACAAACAATTGTATCACTTTATTCCTTAATTGGATGAGGACAATTGCTACAGGGTGCTAGGACTGATTAACCTTTTCATATATAGACATGGATTCGTTCCTTATATTATATAAGATTTATGTCCGTCCACACCTTGAGTATTGTGCACAGGCCTGGTTACCGTACTTGGAAAGAGATGAAAAAGTCCAGAGATGAGCAACTAAGTTAGTACCAGAATTAAAAAGTATGGGTTATGAAGATAAGCTGAAAGTGTTAGGGTTAACATTGTTAAAAAATAGGAGGGATTGGGGAGACTTAATAGAAATGTTTAAGATTATGCATGGTTTAGAATTAGTAAACCCTGATGTATTTTTCACTTGAATGGGGTACAAGGGACTGAGAGGCCACACATATACAGTAGAAGTAGATTGAATATCAGAAAATTCTTTTTTAGCAATAGAGTGGTGGCACTTTGGAATAGATTACCGGAATATGTAGTGCTAGCAACAGATCTAATAGCTTTTAAGAAGAATTATGATGTTTATTACACCACTGCAAAGGTTTAAGGCCATAAATATTGTGTAAATATTATTATGATGTGTGCTTGTATATACAAATTGTATACTTTTTTCACACTAAAATAAAATGTTAAAAATTGACAGGGAGCATCGTTGAGGAGTGAGGGAATTGACGGAGGCAGCATATATCAACTCGGCTAGTAAGAATTTCAACACCATGTGATTTTTGTTGCTTAGCAAAACAGGTGTTGTGGAAACAACCCTGCCTCAGTATAGTCCGGAATCAGCTGGCGGTCTGATCATGTCTCTGTACCTAACACTGCTGAAATGGATTGATACGATTGGTATATTAATGACCATTTTTTTAAACCATAGTCAGCTGGAGAAAAAAAGGTTTGCCTCTTTTCTCGGATTATACACCTGATGAAAGGGGTGAAGAGATTCAATTGTCTAAACAAAAATTGGAATGTTGATGACTCTTCTTAAAGTTATAGACAATACATTTCAAATCTGTTTATTGCAAGTCCAGCAAATTTTAATTGGGAAAAATATTCTTGAATAAGTTAGATTGTTGAATAAAGGCCCCTGACTAAAAATGGAATTATCGTATTTACTTGTGTATATTGCGAGAAATTTCATATAAGATAATGGTTAGCACGTCAGCCTCATACGCAGAAGCTCCTGGGTGGGATTCCCGGTATGAGTGAAGAGTGTGGAAAATTCTTCATTAGTACAAATTTCTCTGTTCACTGAGCAGCTAATTGTGTACACTCTAAGCTGTGTGATAATCTGAGTGTGATGGGTTAAACAGAAATTATGTTTAATAGCGAATGGCCCGGGTGTTTCTGTGTATTTGTCCTGTTGGATTTAGATTTGTTGATACTTGCATCCTGCCAAGGAGGTGGTCATAAAGTTCTGGTCTTGACCAGACTTAAGACTTGCAGGGATTTTGTCACCAGCCTCTATACTCCCAAGAGACACTTTACCTTTTTATTATACCGGAGAGTAAAAAAATTTGATAACATACAGTAAACACTCGCTATAACGAGTTTCAGCTTTAACGAACAGTTAGATCCGAACTGACAACAGATTTAATTCTGATAATGACAGGCATCCTAATATTATAACAGAGGTTAAACACATCTTTATTATATATAAATAAGAAGAGAAGATTTTAGAACTGTATGTAATATTAGTCATTTGCGTGAAGAGGTAAGGTCAAAAATAGAATGAGGAGCAACTGAACTGCCTTTAGATTTACCAAAACTGTTTGTTAAATGTGGTGAACTACCAAATTTACTCTTATTTACCGATTGAGGTGCAACCATTGGGTATGACAAACTTTCGGCTTTAACGACAACCACCTCCCCCCAATCAGTTTCTTATAGCGAGCGTTTACCGTATATACATATATTACTGATTTTTATCTACAAAAAGTGGGTTGCATTATAATCGACTAAATAACTTTATTTTTGTCATGTCTCTGTATACAAATAAATTGTGTGGTTGTGTGACAATCAGCTCAGAAACTGAAATCATCAAATTGATTTTGATTTATAGTTGGTATTGCATTTACTATTTTCATAATATTGCTTTCAGGAAAGGCAATTTTCCCTGGACTCTGTCCCATGAACAGTCATCCTGTTATGTCTCTGTATATATATATATATGATAATTATAATGACATTTAT
>VCCN01002953.1:1478565-1490049 GCA_006491835.1 Architeuthis dux | reverse complement strand
TTCAGTCAGTCGTTCATATGTCTATTTTTCCTCAGTAAGCTTTTTTTTTACTTTTCCATTTGAGTGTGTATTTTCTATTAGGGTTTTATACACATTCGAATAATTCCAGAAACAAGGTCAAAATCCAATAATTACATACATATGTAAATATATATATATGTAGAAGGGAAAGTTGTTTTTTGAACGGGTTCCCTGGAAAATTTGATTATTGAAAAAGGTTAAAGTTTGAAGACCACTGCTCTATGGCAAGCACATCAAGTGCTTGTTGGACAAGATTATCTCTGGCACAAGGCTCACATACAGTGAGTACTTGACAAATGTTAAACTCTTGTCTTATATGACTACCAATATGTAGTAGGTGCAGGTTGCCCAATGGTTAGTAGCATGGAAAATGGAATCATTGAACTGAGTTCAAACTCTGGCTGAGACAGTTTGCATTCATTTTGCACTAATGTCCTTGGGAAAGGCATGAATTCATCTCTTCTACCCCCACCCCAGCTATAAGTAAATAGCAAGGCAGACTGGCCTCTTCAGCTTAAGCAACCAGTCTAGAAGGACAACTCTGAATTCCAGCCATGAAAGTTTACCCCCTGTGCAGAGTGCACCAACAGATGCTTCAATGGGCAGAAAGGCGACAATCAGCAGTGTGTTGTCAAGTGCAAAGTGCAGAGCATGAAATGTTGAGCGCCCTGGTCATCCACTACATCCCAGTTGGTCTCCAGCCTTCCTGACTGTGTCTTGCCTCCAGACCCAGGCAGACAGAGACAAGTGCAAGTCATGACTTCAGACCCTGCAGTGCAACTGCACCACTCAGAACTGAAGCCATGGTCATTTTCGATTACGAAGGACATCATCATCATCATCAGCATCACTACCAATATCCATATTCTGCAAAATTCCTGGTTGTGATATCTAGATTTCAGAGCCAAGGCAAGAAATTGCATGAAAACAGATTTTATTGCAGCAATTTGTTTGGAGACAAAGTTTCAGCTTAAGTGTGAATACATGGAGACATACAACTGGCCTGAAGTTTCTTTGATGAAATCAGAAGATGCATTAAATAAGGGATCCCAGGAAATGATGAAATATTCTGAGGAAATTTAATCAACAGTCATTTACTGGGGTTGTCATGATTGAGGATAGACTTAATTTGTATCCTGGTCATAAAATCTATTTACTTTCTTCTATTGGCTTCTATTAACATGTTTTGGGCTTTTTTTATACCCTTTTAAAAGTTCAGGCATTAAGCACCTTAATTGGTTAGTTTAGAATGAGTTAAAAGATGTATATGAAAAGAATAAATCAAAAATGTCATAAAAGCAGAGGATGCTAAAAATCATCTGCTTTTATGACATTTTTGTGAGGGGAACATTTTTTCTTCCCTTTTAGGAGTCAAAAGTGACGAAAAGGTTTTTAAAACGTTTTAGGGATCAAAAATGAGGGGAACATTTTTTCTCCTCCTTTAGAGGTCAAAAGTGATGGTTAACTTGTTTTTTCTATTTAATAATAGAAAACCCTGTGATCCATTGGTTTACCATTTGAGAGAAAATTAGTGCAAGCTGATGTGACCAGAATGAACCTGGATTTTTTACTCATTTGAAAATAAATAAATAAATAAGGGAATCTACTCTATAATTAGCATCTAATAGTTATCACAATTGGCAAATCGGTCATAATAATATAGATAGAGGTGAGAACGAATGCCGACCCTTCCCTATTATTATTCAGTTGCAAATCACCCGGATTTTCTTTTTGCATTCTTTAAGCTAGCGCATTAGGGGTACCTTGATTCAATACCTCTGGCTACAATTCACCATTTCAGCTACTGAGAAGTCACAAAAAAATAAACAAAATCAAACTTTTAGTCTTAGATAGATAGATAGATATTATTATTCAGTTGCAAATCACTCAGACTGTTTTGCATTCTTTAAGTTAGCATGTTTTAGGAACCGTCATTCAATGCCTCTGGCTACAAAGCACTGTTTTGGCTATACTACTTAGAGGTCACAAGCAGATAAACAAAATCAAACTTTTAGTATTATATATAGATAAGTGTGTGAATGCATAAACAGACACATAGACACACAAAGAGCAAACAGTACAAGAAAAATAAACACTTACACAAACATATTTCCCTATCCTGTCTGACAGTAACACTTGCATTAATTCCTGAACACTAACAATCCCTTTCTTCCTGATTTTCAATGTATTTCTATAGTAAATTCATTAGCAATGCATTTACATTGCACATATAATAGCCCCATTCTGTCAATAACACTTGCATTCATTCCTGACCGCTGTCTTTCTTCCTCTTTTTTCCAATGCATTTCAATAGAAAGATTATGAATTGAGATAAAGGTAAATAGTCAAAAATTAATAAAAATCGTTTACAATACTTCATCTAATAAAAAATAATAAAATAATTGCTTTTTTAATAAAACCAAATCAAACACTGCTGTGCTGACCTGAGTTGAACTTTGATTAACAAACAAATAAAAATTAAGATGAAGGTAAATAAATAGTAGTCAAAAATTAATAATCATAGTTTACAATACTTCATCTAATAAAAATATTGATAGTAAAATAATCGCTATATTAATACTTCTAGTACATAAACCAAAACACAACTGAAAGAAGGTATAGATATGCTCAATTGTCTCCCCATGATGACACACTCACACACAAAGATGATTGTGAGCTGATTGATGTATATTTTTAAAAAGAATTCACATATATAAAATGTAATGTGTATCCATATATATATTATTATGTGTGTGTGTGTGTGTAATGCTTTAGGCAGTGCGCACATATACTACACTCTGATCCTAGGTAAAAGTACCGGGTGGAGGGTGGGCGACCCTGATCCTAGGCAGAGCACACAGATACTACACTCTGATCCTAGGCAGAAGTGTCAGGGAGCAACACTTTGATCTTAGGCAGAGTGCACAGATACTCTGATCCTTGGCAATAAATCCTGATCCATACATAAATAATCCTGTCATATTTGACAGGTACTATGCTAATTACAGGAATACCTTGAATATTGCAGTTTTGATTAGTGTGGGTTTTAATGTAGTATGGTTACGGTATTGCTGTACAAATTAATGTAACTAAGTATAAGCTGAAAAAAAACACATTAAATTATAATGCGGTTTTGAACAGTATGGAAAATTTGGAACGGATTAACCGCACTATTTAAGGTATACCTGTACAATATAATTAAGGCTAAGCACTGTGAATAACCAGGATTAATTGGCAGCTTACCTTTCAACTCGTGTTGAGCCAATTCCTAGGGAGACGCGCATGAAGTGCTCAAATGATGTTTCAGAGTAGAGAATATTAAGGAGTCCCCTTTGCTTGTATAAATGGGAACAAGTGACCACATCCAGTGCCCGCAACATTTTCTCTGTTACTTTGCCAATTCCACAGACCTGAAGTGCAATCACAGAAAATTATGGCTGCAATGTGTCTAGAAATTCATAGTTTCAGAGGAACAAAACCAAGAAAAAAAATAGAGCACATCTTTTTACATAATTTGAACTTAATGTTTAATATATATTTTATATATGAAGTAGAAATATTTGCAATCAATATGTTTTATGATAATTCCTTTTTTAATTATAGTACCTGTAATAATAATAATAGTACTAACTAGCATTCAAAGGGAAATTATGAATCACTGCCAACTATATACACTTCTTTTTACCTTGTAAATTAAACAGTGGTGGTGGGCAGTGATCACTAAAAAGTCCAAATTTTCAAAAAACAAGTGAGAATGCTGCTGGATACAAACTAAGGACCAATTTGGCATAAACTTACATTGTAATTTGAACCCCCTACTAAAAACTTATTTTGGGGGTGAATTTTCAAAAAACAAAAAAACCATTTTCCCTACTCATTGAGGAGAGTGTGTGTGCAAAATTTCAAGTTTCAACTATGAACGTTTAGGGCTGGGCGGTGTCCGGATACATAGATACATATAAATAAACCAGCATTGTGGGTAGCAGTGATTAATAATGATGAGGATGATATTTGAGTAAATAATATTACAGTATTATGGAGTTAGGCTAGATACAAGTACTGGTAGTCTACAGTGACTGGGAAAATATTAACCTAACAGATACCTCAACTTTGCATATAAGACCTGGGGGATATTTCTTTGAGACACTTTTTGGGGGAAAAAATTGGGTCTTATATGCCATCAAATACAGTATTTGTTTAAGACATTAAAATGTACAATGACTTCATTTCTTTTAAGCCTCTTAAAATTTTATGTTTTTAAAATTTGATGGGGTCAGATTGAGTCTAGGGGTCGAAATTCCTATAGCATCAAGCACAAGGCATCAAAAACTTGTATTTACCTTCCTGATGGGTAAATCTCTCATAAATTCCATGATTGCTTCTCTAGAATATGGAATGATAAATTGACCATTTGGTTTATTTCGGTCCGAACTGATTTTGGCAAGCAAAGTATTTGGCGCAATTCCTGCAAGAAATGAAAAGTAAAATTAAAATTTTTTCAATTCTGTAAATACAGCAATATCTTGAATAGTGCAGTTTTAATTAGTGCAGGTTTTGATGTAGTATGGTTATGATATTTCTGTACACATTAATGTTAACTAAGTATAAGATGAACAAAAAACACATTAAATTATAATAAGACCTTGAACAGTGTGGTTTTGAACAGTATGGAAAATCTTGGAATGAATTAACTGCACTAATCAAGGTATACCTGTATGCTAAAAGTTCAACTAGCGAGACATCCCATGGTTAAAAATAAAAAGTATAACATCTTAAAATGTAAAATGCAATCTGATCCTCTGATTGCAATAGTTCTTTACTTGTAAGATATGAAATAATATTTAGTTTTATATTATTTATTTTTTGATTACTCACTGATTTTGGTTACAAAACTTTTTTACAAACTTATAAAATCACCAAATGCAACTAAAAATACCACAGAATTGGCAAAAATAACTGGGCTTTTTGGGGGGGGGTGTAGGCAGTCATAATTTTTTTCCTAACGTTCATTGATATTTTTTAATCTAAAAAATCAAAATCAATGAACATTAGGAAATTCATAAGGCTGAAATATATGCTAAAATTATAGACAGAAAGTGTAATTAGAAAGTTACAAGACAATGAGAGCCGACATAACTTTAAAAGGTTATCTCCCCTGAATAAACATAGCCTGCTTTACTGAATTCAAATCCAGAATGCCTGATGGTTAACAAGCTAGTCTCGCAAGCCATTGCTAGTGAAGTTGATCCTGAGTACTCTACTACTTAGCCAGAGTAGCTAAATTTAGTAAATACCTACTAGGTTACATTGCCATGGAGCAATGGTTAACACGCTAGTCTTCCAAACCTTTACCACTATAGTGAGTTCAATATTAACCTACCTCCCCACAAAGATTGTTATCAAATGAATAATATTCAAATGATATATTATCAAATGAATTATATTATTATGATATCAAATGGGAATCAAATGTTATCAAATGAATGATATTCAAATGATATTATATGATCAAATGAATTATATTATTATATCAAATGGGAATCAAATGTTATTATGCATCGATATAAACCTACATCCCCACAAAGATTGTTATCAAATGAATGTTGTTAAAATTACTTAAATCGCATGTCAGTATCCAAATATTAAAACAACACACCACCACACAAATAAAAATAAAGGTGATATTTACCAGCACTTGCAGTGAGTTGTGTTCGTTGCTCAATTCGACATCTCATTTCTCGCACTGCATCTTCAGCAGAAAAACCAAACAGCTGTGTTTCATAACCTGGCAGTCGACGCCTACAGGATGAACAGAAATTCTCCTCCCTCTTCATATCCAGAGATTCTTTGTCCAATTCTGGTGCTGCTGTCTTCTGCGCTGCCAGTGCATTATCATCTTCAATGCTAGAAGATGTGTCACGACAGGAGACCAAACTTTCACTTGAAGATTCGGTTTTTGAAGGTATTTCATAACATGGCTCTAAGACCTGTACTTGCCGAGGGAGATTTGGGTCACAGAGGCAATAAGTTGTGTCTAAATTTTCACAAGTCCGGCAGAACACAGTTCGTTTCTCCTCAGGAAGTTGCTTACGAATTCGGAGGTGGTTCGTAAGATCCAAGTAGGCTTCATCAAGGCTCATTGGACAGAAATTCTCGTCATACTTCACTAAAATGCTACGCACCTGTCGGCTGACTGTGGTGTATTTCTTGAAATCGAGAGGGATAATTACAAGTTGGGGACAAAGTTTTTTGGCAATGAAGCCTGGCATTGCAGCTCGGACTCCAAAACGTCGGGCAACATAATTTGAAGTTGACTGGAAAGAGAAGTTCAAATAGGGTTTTAAAAAGAAACAATCACAATCAGAAAAACGAGAAAGTTACAATTATGCAAAAAACCAAAGGCACATCTGCTTTTGAAGTTTCTCTGTATTTTAAGAATCAGGTAAAAGAAATATCCTACTACCTCAAATATTTATTAGCCACCACAATGCAACACACCAGATTCAGTTTTCCTCCTTGCGGCACTGAGCAGAGGACAGACTTATTTTGTTGCGCTATCCAAGGTAGCAGTGAACGTGACAACTCACGTTTACAATATTTCTTAGAGAATAAATCCAAATCTGAAGGCTACAATTAATGAAAACAAGAGCATCTATTGTAAATCTTGCATTTATTTCGATAAGATTTAGTACTTAAAACATATATCGTGTATAAGATTTATGAAAAAGAAAAAACAAGATTTTATTTACGATTGTATGTGTCTGTACGTGATTTATGAACAGAAAAAGGATTTGTTGTTGTTGATTGAGTATTTACAATAAAAGGAATATTATTTTTATTTTATTTCAGGTAGTATTTGAATTAACATAGGTAATTGTATAATTCAACCATGTAAAATCATTGTTCATTGGACGGCGTAGATTATTTTAACATATTTTGGCGAAAATCTATGAAATGAAGCAGCACTAACAGTATAATTTATGTATTTACTTCTGTTTTTCTTTTATGAATTCTCTTATTTATTTTTGTTTTTTTGCCATTTAATTTTATTAAAAAAATTTTAAATTCTTAAAAAAATCTAAATTTAAAAAATAAATTAATCTTGCTTTTTCAAACAAGGTTTTAAAAATTAAAAAAATTGCAAATAATTGTGCATTCACACCGGCTGCCACTCAAAAATAAAAGATAATGTACACCATCCAATGAACAACGATTCTACGTGGCTGAACTATACAATTACCTATGTTAATCCAAATATTACCTGAAATAAAATGAAAATAAAATTCCTTTTACTGTAAATACTCAATCAACAACAAATAATTATTTTTTCTTTTCATAAATCATGTAGACACATACAATCGTGAATAAAATCCTTTTTTTTCTTCATGAATCTTATACATGATATATGTTATAAGTACTAAATCTTAACATAAATAAATACCAGATTTACAATAGATGCTCTTGTTAGAAAAAAAAACAGTTAACCAATGTTTTTGGTAAATAATACACTCTGAAAAAAAGTGACCATCAAGGTTCGATAAGCTGATTTTCGGTAAGATGAATGCCACCCAAAATTTATGTATACGCTACCGGTATCATGTTAAACTTAGGCAGTCTATAGAATGCCTAGAACTTTTTTAGTATTTATAAACAGGGATGAGAAAATTTTATTAGCGAACTAAAGAAATAGAAGATTAAAATGATGCAATGTTCATCAGAATATTTTTATTTAGTTTAGGTTTCAGATACCAATTAAAGATCAGATAAAATTTACTCATCTCTGTTGTCTATTATATTTTTTAATCAGTTTAGGTTTCACCAATTTCAATTCATAAATAAAGTGTCTACATGTTGTTTATTATATTATACTTTGCCTAAAAAATGCTAGACATTCTATAGAATATATAGGCATTCAATTAAAATCCCTAGGTAAAATATGTAATGTCAGAATGAAATAAGCTTATTTCATACTTTGCCAAAAAATGCTAGGCATTCTATAGAATACCTACGCATTAAGTTTCACACAATGCCAGTAACATACACATTGTTTTGCCAGGTTGGTAGAGCCTAGTTCAACCTAGGATTTCAAATGTCAATTTCCAAGGCTGGCAGGCCCTCCCCACTTGGAAAAGTGGCAAGGCACAATCTTCTTATCACATTTGGCCATGTGCCTTAAACTTAGTAAATATCAAGAAATATACAAAGATGAGCCTATCTCCTTAGTGCGTGAGATAGTTGCATTATATTCTGTAATTTTGAGATGAGTCAGTATTATTCCAAGAGTTGTTCAAGTTATTGATCTCATTAACTTTTTGTCTAATTCATTCTCCGACCTTCCTCAGGTGTATAATCCATATGGAAGGAAGGAGAATTTTTTAAAAATTCTAGGTAGTGTCTACTAATCCTACCTTTTTACCATTGAAAACAGCCAAAAACATGGTAACAGCAACAATAAAATGAATGAGATCAATGTACATTGATTTATTCAAACTCTTGTCCTCATCTTAGTTCTTTTCATACTCACAATGTTTCGACTGCTGTACCCTCATTGCTTTTCATATTCTGTAATGTTCTTGGAATTTCAAACTGAACACATTATTTATTCAATGCATGGGGGTAGACTCTCTGCATTCTATCTATGCTAGTCTACCCCTGTCGATTGAATAATTTGAAATTCTGAGAATACTACAAAATACAACTGGCACCTGAAGAAAGCTGGAGGGTACAGCAGTCGAAATGTTGTGAATATAAAAATAACCAAAATGAGGACAACAGTTTGAATAAATCAATGTATTATAATTCCTCATCTCAGAAATTCAGACAGAAATTAATGAGATCAACAGCCTCTTGGAGAGATGGTTGAGTATTTCTCATTGGTACCATTGTTTTGTGTTGAAGCCTAGCTAAAAATCCACGATTTTAAATGCTGATTTTTGAAGACAGATAGGCAGGCTCTCTCCACTTGGGAAATTGAAGTAACACAATCTTTCTATCTCCACCCATTCTTCCTCATTTGATTTTATGTGTAGATCCCCAGAATCCGGCGATAAAATGAAGATAACTCCAGTTAGCCTTAAAATGAATTATCTCCCCAATGAAGAAAAAAAACGAATTGTTTTTATTTTGTGCCCCGTTTTTAACACTGAGTTGGCAAGTGTGTGAAACATTAAAGGTTTATTTGGGAATAATGTTGTTTTGCCTATTTTATTTGTGCGCCGTTTTTAAAAGGGAGATAATCGTTACATCATTTTAAAGCTAACAGGAGTTGTCTCCATTTTACTGCCGGATTCTGGAAATCAACCAATTTAAGCTTAGTAAATATCGAGGAAATATCACCATAGAACAATGGTTAGAAAGCTAATCTCACAGACCATTACTGCTGTAGTGAGTTCGCTCCTCACCAATGATTTTGTGCTGATCTGTAATGCAAAGTACCTCTGTTTTCTTGCACTTACTACATGCTTCTTGAAGTAATCAGCATTTACTTACTAACATCGAGTTGCTACCAACAGCCATTGGTTTGTGCTGTAAGGAAGGATTATCTCTTGTTTCAACTGCAGCATAGAAAGCATCCATGTCTATATGAACAATTGTCCGCTTTAGGTCCCTCAGCTGCTCCAAATTTTGCAGAATTACATCAGCCTGCAGCAATAAATTAGAAACATATATGTACTAAGCTTTAGCAACGCCAGCAAACTTTTTTCTTCTATACAAAAATAGAATTACACAACTGTTATCTAAATTCTGAGATAAATTATTTTCATTATTCCATACAATTTAATCACTGCTACCCACAACAGACCGGTTTAAACACTTGTTGCTGGGTTTATGTTTTTAGTGGGGGGGAGGGGGGTGTTCAATATGCAATATAAGTTTATGCTAAATTGGTCATTTATTTTTGAAAATTCGGACCTTTTTTACCGATCACAGCCCAACAAAAAGCGAGAGAAGTAACTTATTCATTGATCACTCCCTTTTCCAACTTTTTAATTGATCACCCCCATCACAGTATATATGGGTGGCAGTGATTAATAATTTCCCTTGGAATGCTAGTCTTTGTTTTTAATAACATTTTGGCCGATGTGTTCTTCAGCTTTCCTCAGGTGTATCTAGCATAGGATTGTTTATTATTTTTTTAATTTTTAAAAAAAGCACCATTACCCACAACAGACCGGTTTAAACACTGTTGATGGGTTTAGGACCTAGGTTATTCATGTGTTCTGACATTTATATGTATCCGGACTTCATTCAGTCCTAACCGTTCATAGTAGAAACTTGAAATTTGACACACGCATTCCCCTCAATGAGTAGGGAAAACGTTTTTTTTGTTTTTTTTAAATTCCACCACAAAATAAGTTTTTAGAGGATAATATACAATGTAAGTTTATGCTAAATTTGTCTCTTAGTTTGTATCTGGCAAGGTTCAAGCATGTTTTTTTAAAAATTTAGACTTTTTAATGATCACAGACCAACAAAAGGCAAGAGAAGTAACTTATTCCTTGATCACATAGAATTTTTTTTTAAATCATGAATTTATGGTTCAGACCATACTGGTAATATTTCCATCATGGTAATTTAATTTTACCACCACAACTGCTTAATTTACAAGGTAAAAAGAAGCATATATGGGTGGCAGTGATTCATAATTTCCCTTGGAATGCTAGTTCTTATCTTTTTCACCTTTTCAACAAGTGTGAGTTTGAGTGTCACAGAGTGCTTATCCTTTATTTCCGATCTGAGCTGTTTACTCACTGCCATACACTGACGGACAGAGTAGTTGCAACGAAAAGCAACAAAATTAAGATGAAGAAAATACTAGCAAAAAATTAATTATGGAAGAATCCCAGAGTTTAACAGGTGAGACTGATAAGAATAGGTTCATCTTTTCAGTCTCATTTCAAAGCTCCTCTGCAAGCAAGGAACTTTGGCACTCTGTTCCTTGATTTTGTTAAAGACTTTGTAAAGAGATAAGTGGCTATTGATGAAAGTGAACAGAAAACCAGATACACACACACAAAAACCCTTCACACTCAAATTCCTTAAAGTGGACCTAATTACCACCCGACAATCTTTTTTGTTATCATACACTGATTTACTCGGACTAGTGTCCTCATCTTGGTTGTTATAGTCACAACATTTCAGCCATAGTACCATCCGGCCTTCTTCAGGTGCCTGTCATAGTTGGTAACCATTTGAGAATTTCAATCCATGAGGGCAGATTGTTCTCATTCCTCTGTCTATGCTAGAGGATACCTTGTATCAGTTAATTATTTACCTCTGTCAACGTAGTTGAAAAGAGGTATATGTTTTTGGTCGCGTCTGTTTGTTAGCATTTTTTCCTGTCCACAAGATATCTCCAAAAGTTCTAAATGAATTTCATTCAGATTTTCTGGAAGGGTGGATAAGAACTGATTAAATGAAGCCCAAATTGTAAATGTGAATAAAGAAACGAACTTCGTGCAG
>VCCN01002953.1:1460416-1477978 GCA_006491835.1 Architeuthis dux | reverse complement strand
TAGCTCCATTGGTGCAGCCTGTACACATGATACATAGATAGCAAGCCACACCCACTTAAAACCTGAAGAAACCTATGGTGACAGTTTTTCTTGATGGTTTCTAATAAATGCAAAGAGAATCCACCAGCAAAGTCAATGATGTGTTGACTAATAAATTTGTTTGAATATGCAATTTGATATCTAGAGAAAATTACATTACTCACGTACATTCCTAACTAGTTTTTCTTTTATCAGTTTATTGAATTTCTATGCAATGCAGTTAATAGAATATGAACAGCAGAGATCAACAATATTCACAGAAGAGTCAAGTATCTCCCAATTGATTATGACTGCTGATAGAGGTTATATGTATAAAGGACACTCAATAGAAGCATTTTACATTACCATACTCTGAAATGTCCAAAGGAAAGAAATGAATTAAAAATTATTAATCTTTATTATTATTGGATGAAGTATTGTAACACACTAATTCATGCCACTTATCTATATTATTAACAAAAAAAGAATTCATAAAATAGATAGATGGAAATCAGATATATTTTTAATTTAATTTGTTTTGATGATCTACTATGTACAATAAATACCACTTTTGTGATTATGCGTTTTAAAAATAAACAGTCTTTGTATCTTTGATAGGAGAGGGGGAGAGTAAGATAGAGATTAATCACCACTACTAGCCTACATTCTTAGAGAGGGTGAGAGTAAGTGAGAGATCAATCTCACCACCTCCTCACTAAGAGCGATACTAAATTTCAATCAGCTGCCAATGCTTTCAACTGAAAGAGCGGCCACAAAACATGTGCCTATTTTAGAATGAATTTGGATTGTAAATACCCCCCAACCCATATTTTGGGGCGGTGATTTCCAAAAACTAACTTGCTAAAAACCTGCTCCAAGGTCCCAGTAGTACACACAGAAAATTCAATATGGTTATGTTGTGTGATTTTTGTGATAGGATGTCAGACAGAGGGACAGACCGACTTTTAGTGAATTGTAATTAGATTAAAAAAACATTTTCGTTGAAATGTTATTAATTAAATCACAATTTTTCACTGAAACGTTATTAATTAAACAAAAAAATAACCAACAGCTTCATTGAAGTTTTTTCTGTCAAAGAATAGACATCTTTGTTGAAGCTTTGCTAAGGAATAAATAGTTTTACCAAAATAGCCAAAGAAGCTGTCAATTCTGAGCAAACAAGGGTTAACCAGAAATCGCACCTCTTTTTCTGCTGCTGCCAACTCAAACTCAGGGATTTTCACAATTTTCTTTTGCTGCTCTGAAATTCTTTGGTTAACCTGCTCATCTTTTTTCTTTTCATTTTCAAAGAATTTTGAACCTGGCAAAAAAAAACAACATTTTATTTTGCAAAGACAAACATAACACTGCTAAAATATACCCAATCTTTTGCCAAAAGATGAAAGAATTTTCAGATTATTTTTTTTTTTAATAAAGAGAACAAAATGTAGTTCTTGCAAAAACTATTTTCATCTAAAATGATGAAAGTTTAAGAAAACTTTCCTGGATTAATATCATATGGTATCAAAATTGCATTTTTGCAATTGACATCAATTTTCCTTTTATCTAACTATTTATCTAAGAAAATTACAAAACAGAAATTTAACACTTTGACCAAAGTGAAAGCTGAATGACAAAAGAAAGAAAAAAAGAGTAAAAGTGCTATATTTAGTAGACAAGTGTGTTCTTTTGGGGACAGGTATTCCGGAGAAATTAGGGGTAAACAATCTTTTCAATTTATTGTTAAAAAAAATGGATGTTTCAAAAACACAGTAGCAGAGAGAATAAAATAAGTTCCTAGCACACAATATTTATGTTTAATTAATTATACATCCAGTACATAATTACAATGGAATAAAGAAAGAGCATTTAAGCTGGGGTCACAATAAGTGGGACACCCGGTGCTGAGGATCGAACTCATGACACTTGCAAGAGTCTGTGAGACATCGTTCGGGTTATGGCAGCGACCCTCCTTTATTTAGCCTAGTCTAGGGCCACTATAGTTCGACCCTCATTGTTGCTCGAACCCACTGCATTATTAAATAATAGTCTGCAAGGCTTGTCATTCAACCATCACACTATGGTAAGCACCATGTACATATTTATTTATGGCGATCTTTCCTTTAAATGTCAGTAAATTCAAAATATAAAAATAAGGGGAAGCTACTCCCAGCTGGTGCATTACAATAGATTGCTTGTAATCTACACAGTGTTGCCGATTCAGCGCGTTTGTTTTGACAGTGCAGAAAACGCTAAATTAGCGCGTTTGCGCTTAAACATTTTGACCATTTTTGTCAAATATTTGGCTACTTTAGACCATTTTCAGTGTCTTTTTTTTTTTAAATTTAGCGCTTTTTAGTAGGGTTATGGTAACAGTTTACCATAACATTTACACTGTAAATAGAACCCCCATCGTAAAACGTACAAAAATCTTTTTTTCTAAAAACTAACGAATTCCAGGAAGATTGTTAGGCTAAATGGATTAAAAGCACAAAAATTACTGGCGAAAAAAATGTTTTTTTTTACTTTTATTTCGACTTTATTACCGATGTGAATCTTAACCAAATTCACTTGTGTCATAAAAGTACACAAAGTAAGGTTCTATAGTTTTGAGAAGGGTCATTAATATTCAGTTTAGCATTAGACTTACATTGTAAATCAGACCCTCCCCTAAAAATTTTAGTCAATTTTCTCAAAGAATAAAACATTTCTAGAAGAAATGGATGTCATATTCATTCAAATCACATCAAAATACATAAGAAAAATACATTTTATACAAAAATAAACAGGTTTATTAAACCGAATTTTTTTTAACCATTATTTCACTCACCTTTTGATGCCTCGTAGATAATCTGATTAATTTTTTCTCTATCCAGATTTTGCATTCCAGCTTTGTGGTCATTGAGCGCCATTCTCGAAGACATGAGACTGGAATCTTCTTTTTGGTCATTTTCTTTTTTTCTTTGCTGACCACCAACAAGAGAAGAGGAAGAAAACATCTTGGATTTTTTCCCTCCCAAGATTCTTTTTATTTGTATTCCCCTTTTTTAACAGCCATCTTATTTTAATTTATATATCTACCCTAATGAATGGATTATTCATTTATGCTTACGGTCCAAGAAGGGCAGAATAAGGTTTTGAAGATTTGAATCTGTCAAGAAATTCCGGCTTTTTACCTGGATATTATTAACAATAAAGTACGGTTTAAAAAAAAAAAAAAGGTTTGTAGGTCGATATAATATCTGATGATTTAAACGTACAAAAAAGTTTTATTTTTATTTTTTAAAGTGATTTAATTAAGATTTTATTCATCGATAGTTATTTAATTCTCACCTGTTTATTTTCCCTATTTTTAAAAAATGTATATCGTCTGAAAATAAAGATTTAAAAAGAGGGAAGACGATTGTCAAAACAATTTTAAAGTATGAAACTGATATTTAAACAGTTTTCTTTGTCTAATAATTATAATAAACTTTAAGAAACATAAGAAAAGAAAATATTTAACAAAAAACAACGGTTAAAAAAGCATGAACTTCTTAGTTTCAACTTCAAGTGTTGTGTTGTTTCTGAAAATCACGTGTCGTCAAACTTACGAAGAAACCAGAAATGTCATTTAAAATAAAAAGCCAAAATTAATAAATAAAACCGAGGTGAACACAGACAGGCATGTCCCTTTCGTCAACATCTATCACCAATCTTAAAATTTCTGCCTTTTTAACAAGGCAAACATCAACTAAATCCACTGAAAATGTCATGTTTACATCTGAAACAAACACATTCCCCGGGAAAAACTGAAGAAAATATCGTGAAAATGAAAACGTGATTAGGGATGGCCAACAAGACCAAAAAGTACAACTTGAAACGAAAACTTATTTGGAAGTTTCAAATAATCGTGTGCAAAAGTTTGCAGGTAAAAAACGGCTTTCAACTGTGTATTTATTTAGTTTCTAGTTAAAAAAAAAAAGCGCTTTGAACTTTTTCGCACACCTAATAATAATAATTAATCATGCATTAGATTTTTTAAATACAATAGAAAGTGTTTAGCAAATATTTATATAGATTCTTTAACAAAAACGTACGATTTAACCTTGATTTCGTTTGTTGTATTATTAAAAGCTAAGAAATAATTAGTTTTATGTAATTATATTCAAGATTAATCTAAGATTTTTCAATCATGTTTATTTGAAGCTTATAAAAAGTTGCACATTGAAAATAAAATCGTTTGAAAAATACGAACCAAACAAAAATATTGTTCTTTTGGTCATCCATACAAAAAAAGATTTCATTTACATTTTCTAGAATGTTACACGTGATTTTAATGTAGGAACTAGGCGCAAAGCTTTTGACCTACTCGAAAAAATATTAACCACTTGTTATCCATGAACGATAAAAATAAATGTCGTGGCTTCCTCTTTTGCACCTGAAATAAAAATTTTTTTTAAAAACTTTAAACGCATTTCCAACTTTGCTTTAAAAAAAAAAAGCATATGTGAGACTCGGCTGAAAGGGTGAGAAAAAGTGGGGATCTTTGACATTTTGTTATTGTTTGAGTGTTGTGACATTATTTTGGCGGTATTGATAATATTTTAAAGAGACGTGTATTTATTATTATTTTCATTTTTATCTTTTTTAATCAAATTCCATCTTCAACTTCTTCACAACAAACAATGTTTAGGTCAACTCCAAAATATTTAAATAACGAATTGAGGAATAAAAAAAGCTGACCCGGTGATCCCTTAAATATTTACGCCCCCACTTGTTGCTTCTCTTGGATTCGTAGTTTAGCGTCCCAAATTATCACGGTTGCTGTGAAAGCAAGTACTCCGTCAGTTACAACGAAATACCAACTAAACAGATATCAAATTTAATAAAATCCAAAAGTAAAATAAAAGTAAACACTCCATCATTTTAACTAGGTGCTATTTTTAGTCGGGATCGAGCACACTATTTTTTTTTAGTTTTGAAAGCTGGTATCTTTCGAAAATATTGATACTGACGAAAAAATGACTTGGAAAAGTTTATAAAAAAAAGATTTGCTATCTGCTTAAGTTAGTACAGACCTGATAAGGTTTAGAAATTCTCGGGGGGGGGGGTACTTAAAATAATGCCCCCCCCCTCCTAGTAAGGCGTCGGCGCGAAATGCGGGAGAGTTTTGTTGTAACTGAGTGAGTTGTGCTCTGCCCTCACAACAACCGCGATAATTTGGGACGCTAAAACTACGAACTCGCCCCTCTTTTCTCATGGCATGAGGCGTTTTAGTTCTAATTTTGTATTGTGACAGCTGTCATATCAGAATTTTTTTCTAAATTGTCAAAATTGACATGTATTTGTTTATTGATTCCAACAAAGTTAAAATAAGCAACATTACATTGTCACTTTTGTCAGCAAATGCTTTTTTTTATTTTAAGTGAAAAGTAAAAATGCAATTCCAAAGCAAAAAGAAAATGGAGGAGATTCTGTGAACGTGTCAAAAGTGGCTTACAAAGTTTTGTGCTGAAGATTTCTTGCTGGACGATGATCCACAGTAGGATATACTAGTTAGGGTTGATAGCGATAAATCAATATATTAGTAGCTAATAATTAACGTTATATGACATGGGAGAGCCAACATATTCAAAATATCCAAATCAAGTGTTAAAAATCATTGGCACCAGCTTAGTTATGTTAGTCGCTTTGATGTGTAACTTCCACATAAGGTAGGTGAAGAAAAAACTACTGGTTTGTATTTTCCCCATCTGATTTTTTACTTAAACGTAATGGAAATGTTCCGTTTTTTAAAAAAATCGTGACGGTGTTGTAAAGTGGATACTTTACAACAACGCAGAATGCAAAAGATTGTTGGGAAAGCGAAATGAACCCCTGGTAACCGTACCAAAGGGCGGTCTTCATCCAAAGGTAATGATGTGTATATGGTGGCATTGAAAGGGTGACTTCTGCTAGGAGTTAGGGTTAGTCAATTTGCAAGTCTTGTTGGGTGTGTCTGCGAGTGTTGTTGGATGAGTCTGCACAAGTTGTTATGAGTCTGCAAGTGTTGTTGGATTAGCTTGCAGGAGTTGTTAGGCGAGTTCTCAAGATTTGAATCTGCAAGTGTGGTTGAGTGACTCTGCAAGTGTTGTTAGGTGAGTGTACAGAAGTTGTTGAGTGTGTCTGCAATTGAGTCCTCAGGATTTGAATCTGCAAATGTTGTTGAGTGACTGCGAGTGTTGTTAGATGAGTGTACATATGTTATTGGGTGAGTCTGCACAAGTTGTTGGGTAAATCTGCAGGAATGTTTGTATGAGTTTGGTGAGTTTTTTGTTGTTGTTGATAACTTGGGTCAGGTTGTGGTGAACTTGATTGTCTGCTTCTTCCGTCGTGTTAGATTACAGAATATCCTTGCATTTTTAAATTTGGGAAGTAAGGTTGTTAATTTCATTTTTAGTTGATATCATTTACCGTTCCCTGGAACTACAGATACTTTTAAGGTCCTCCCTAGCCGTTTAAAAAAAACGTATTGCAATAATTTAAATATCTCCTTTGAATGTGAATGTATTGTCTATAACTTTGCTTTGGAAGAGTCATTAACATACTAACTTTTCCCTCCAGACAATTTATAGTCTTCTTCTCATCTTGGGATATTACACTTTACACCTGAAGAGGACCGGAGAATGAATCGGCCGAAACGTTGTGACTCGAAGATGAGAAGAAGTAAGAAGAGTTTAAATTGTCCGAAAAAAGTTGGTATCTTCTTTTAAAATTTTAATTGCAAGAAAATAGTATAAACTTAGTCGTAAAAATACTTTTTTGTACTTAAATATAGTTTACATTTTTGTCAATAAATTAATTTGATGACCGGGGTTCTGGCATCGCGATAACCGGATTTAACCTGGATTCAAGTAGCGTATAACGGGGTTTCCCTAGAAGAGGCTTTCCAGCCCGCGGATGACGTCATGTGAGAGTCTCGCATAAGTTACGTTAATTGGCGAGACTTGCGTGTTTTACAATGCGGCGGGCAGCCTCGACACAAGCGTGAGTCTTTCAAGTGTCAACAATACAAGTGATAGTGATAGTACTGTCTTCATTTTTACCTGCTGGCTTTTTTAAAGGTTTTATATGTATACCTGGGAAACTTTACCTGTGCAGACGTAGAGTAAATTATTTAATTTACAATACGTCGTTTATCTCAGTGTTTCTTCTGTGGCGAACGAGGAGAGAGTAAAAAAGAAAGATGATTCGGGTGTCTATTCCCAACTTCCGTAAGATTGAAGATGAAAGCGAAAGAAGAAGCTACACGGTAAATAATAATAATGATAATAATAAAATGCCCTGATGTATGAATTTAATCATTTATTGATGTATATTTATGGTTGATATTAATAAACATGCTTTATCTAAAAATAGAAAAAATAGATATAGCATTAGTATTTTTTCAAGTCGTAGAAAACAAATAACAAAAACCTTCAAACAATATTGAACCACAAAACGATCAACTTTGTAAACAATTACAACATTTTTTTCCGAAAAATCCTTTTTTCAGCTTGCCTTCAGAACAGTTTACGATAAAGTGACTCCTGTAATGAACCAAATACTTTAGTGCCTAATTTCACTATGTTGCTGTTTATGATTTTTTATTTTGATTATTTGTTTTCTTTCTACGATATGAAAACAAGAGAGCTGTCAATTTTTAAAAAAATAATTGTATGCATTTATGAGTCTACGACTCTACGAGGTATGAAGAAAAATATTTCTTTCCTCTTCTTGTGTCCTTGCTTTTTAAAAAAAATTTACTACTACTGACTGATTTCTCTCTTTTATTTTGCACGCTTTTCAAATGATCTAGCAGTAGCAGTGTTTATGTCTTTCTTTCTTGCTCCAATTAAAGTTTGTTACTTTAACTGCTATGTTTTTAATTAACTTAATTAATTACTGTCTTCCCTCTTATATTTGTGTCCAGTTTAACAATCGGGAAAGAAGTTTATTAAAATATACACTTTTTCCTCCACGTTAATTTTACCTTTAAAACAAATTAACATGTATCTTTTTCTTTTTATTACTATCAAAAGTCTAATTATTTCGAAATAGGGCTTATTTAAAAACTTACTTTAGATATTCATTATACTTTCCGATTTTGTACATTTTTAAAACGTGTTAAAAGTCACGAAGTCTTTTCAATTATAGTGTTATTTGATCACATGGCTGCTTTGGGGGGGGCGGGTATGACTACACAACCAATTCAATTCGTTGACGTTTATGTCAACAAAAACAAAACAGCGGACCAAATAGAAAACTTATTTTAATTTATTTTTCTGGTATCAAATAACATTGTATTCACAAATTAAATTGATTTACATTGGAATAAATGAATGTATTATTGTAATGAAACAACAGTCATTATTTAACTTAAACTTGTGTCACATTCCATCCCATCCTGTGGGAAGATTGTTAAATACCTTATGGCTTAGTTTTCCAGTCGTTTTTCTTTTGTTTACTTTTGGTCACCCTAAGCAAAACCTTTCGGCCACTTTTCACACCAAAGGGTTTGTAAGAATTAATAAGAGATTTACAATGACTTATAGGAGTTAGAAACACCAAAAATGAAGAGCAATAAGAGAATTAAAACAAAAAAAGACTAACATTGGCCAAGGCACTTGTTCACTCTGGATTTAATTCTTAGAAACAGAAACAAACAAATTGAATTGGTTAGAGGATAAGAGGAATGTTTCTAGCAGAGAAATTCCTCTTAAATGGGTGGGCCTATCTGCTACTTTCCTGATTTGTGTCATTTTTAATTCACAATTCAAATCTTCTTTTTGATGAACGAGTAACTGTAGAGTTGATACGTAAAATTCTGTTAAATAAATCACATAACTAATATTTATTCTGAGAGTGAGAGATCTTTAATTTAGGAATATTGTACGAAGAAAAAATCCCCTTGTTCAATTTTAACTGTGAATCTTCATCTTTGTTCTTTTTTAACAGAATGTAATTTTTGGCCAGTTATTAGTACCTCATTATTTTAATTAAATTTGATATATATTATTGATTATATAAAAACAGCTGAAATTAAGATGAAGGTAAAAAACTAGTCAAATTTAATTAAAATAATGTGTTACAATTACCAATAATAATAATAAAGATTGATCTTAGTACCTATTTCAAATCTCAGCAAGAACACTACACTGATTTACTCGGACTAGGGTCCTCATCTTGGTTGTTATAGTCACAACATTTTGGCCATTGTACCTTCCAACCTTCTTGGTGTATGCTGTAGTTGGTAAACCTTCTAGGAATTTCGAACCATACCCCTTATTCAATCCACCTGGGTAGATTGTTCTAATTCCACTGTCCATGCTAGAGGATATCTCGTATCAGTTAATTCTTCCTTGCTATTTTGCTTGTCTGCCTCTTCTACTGAACCATAGTTTACGACTTTTGAGCATTATCTGACTCAGCTCAAGAATTGAACTCATGACCGCCAAGCAGGTTATTAGATACGCTTAAGAAGAAGGCCAAAGGGTACAATGGTCAAAACATTGTGACTATAACAACCAACAACTAATCTGAGTACATCAGTGTATAATATTTGATAATTCCTCATCTCAGAAATTCCGACAAGAACACTACTGTTTAACAAAGTTCCAGAATGAAGTACCATATCTCATGTTAGCAAGAGAACTTTTAAGTGAAACCGGGTGTTTGATTCAATCAATGCTTTTATGGTCATTTTTGTATTAATAAATAATAGCGGAAAATAGTCCTTTATTCTTGCTGGCAGTCTAGTATGAGCAAAATCCATTTTTCTTATATGGTATAATTATTAACATATTTGGATATTGCTTTATTTGCCAAGGCAACAAAGCAAATTTAAATGTAAGTCACTCTTGGTTCAATGGTTACAATATTTTAGTTGACTTGGACAAATCCATTTCTGGCACAAAACCCTGTTTGTGAATGTCCAGAAAGAAATTCGATCAATTGGTGACACAGACCAGCCTGCTTCCCATTGCTCCAAGGATTTTGAATGGTGTCTCCAATGTTCTCATCGTACCTGTAGAAAAACGAACTTGGAAGCCAAGAGAGTGGGATTGTTCCCGTGCAACAACATTTCCACTTTAAAAACATGCAGATTCCACTTTAAAAACATGCAGATTGCTATGCAAATCTCCACACAGCTGCAGACATCATCAGAATGATGGTCAACAAACAGAACATACAACATTCCAAATCCTTGGAGCAATGGGAAGCAGGCTGGTCTGTGTCACTAATTGATTGAATTTCTTTCTGGACATTCGCAAATATGCTCTCGTGCCAGAAATGGATTTGGGAAAGGCATGCATCTAAATCTTCTACCTCTAGCTATGAGTAAACAGTAGGGTAGACTGGGCTCTCTAGCCATGGTTGGCAACCAGTCTAGGAGACGAACAGCTCTGATTCCAAACCAGGGAGTGGAGTCCCCTTAAGGCGGCTGGATGCCAACTTTGACTTTCTTCTGGCAGCTCCTGCAGCCAAGATGATGCCAAATGTATTGCTCTGCTTTCCTGTAGACTACATCAGCAAGGCCAAGAAGGAGATTCTGTCGACTGAGCATCCCAGGATCTCGGATCTCGGGTTAGCCCAGGCTTGCACCCTGGAGAGGTCACTTCAGTATTGTTTCATTGTCTACCAAGACAGAAGGAGGTCTTCCATATGCATATAGAATCAGAAAATGAATGAATAGAATTAATTAAAGGGAAACAGATGCATCCAGACATACAAATCTTATCTTCTTAGTAATGATTAAAAATGGGGGGAAAACATTGAAAAAAGAATGCATAGCATCTTATAGGTATGAACAAAATTAACAAAAATGTTCAGCATAAAATCGACACCTGAGAAAAACCTTAAAAATCAGCATATTATTTGATTTTAATGAAATTTTGTATACTTATTTATTAAAGAACAAATTTCTTTTTAAAGAATTTTCCATTCCAAATGTCGAAGAAAAACTTTGTTTTTTCATGATTCCTATCCCACCTTTTATTAATTTGATGATTTATTTCATTTATATATTCATGTTTTCATTGATTTTTACACATTTCACAGATAAATACCTTGAGATATTAATTATGTATACCTTTTTTAGAAAAATATTCCAGAACTGCTCAAAAAGGGAACTGTTACTTTGGGATTTAATAAAAAACAGGAAAATTAAGTAAAATATTTTTCTACTCCGCAAATTTTCAGTTTTATTTGATTAATTATAATTTAGGGTTTTGATCTTGAAGAAAAAATTTTTTTCACTTAATATTTAAAAGAAAAAGGATTTTTTTTATCGATTCTTTCGATTAATCTGATATTTTTTAAATGTATATTTTTTATTCTTTTATATTATGTTTCAACTGAAATTTATTTTAAAATAATATTAAAAGGATGAATAATTAAATATAGAAAAATGATGAAAGGTGTATTTTTCATATTTTATTCTGTTTTTTTTTATGTAAATTGTCTGCTATTTCAAATTATGGGAGCTGCAGACGACAACATGCCTTCTTTTTTTTTTTTTTACACATCTTAACTGTGGTGCATTTTAAACTTGTTTATTTTTTCCACTCAAATATATGTGTACTGCATGTGTACCATACATTTTTTAAATCGGGTGTTGCTTACACGCTTGAAATCTTTTTCATTTTTGTTCATTTTGTTCATATCTATTCTGCATGTGAACTGATCAATGTTTTATCATTTTAAACATTTTTTTAAAGATAATATTTATATTGATTCTGAAGTAAATTAGTTATAATAATGGTAATTGTTGTTAATGGCAGCCCAAAACAATGCTATAAGAACCAATTATATAAAGGCCAAGATAAGACACTCAGTGGATGTAGCATGTTATCTCAGAAAGAGTACAAAATAGGCATGACTGTGTGTTTACATCTGTTGGTTTCTCAACTAAAAAATGTTCTGCCCCATAAAAATCGACATAACATTTTTTTCACCATTGAATCATTATGGAATTTTATTTATTAAGTTTAACAATAACATACATAAAATTCTATTTCTACGCCCTAAGAAGAGTCCATCTTTATGTAGTGGACTCTTCTGATGATGTAGAAAAGTGTTTTACACACACACTAAAATATATGGATACACATTGCATTTTATATATATATGGATTGTTATTTGTACCAGTTAGCTATAGTATGGATAAATAGTCAATCTTAGATTAATTGACCAATACCATTTCTCTGGGGGCTTTTAAACCAGTAATTAAGTGAGGGTCTCTTTTTACAAAATGTTTTACCTTCAAAAACAGTAATTGAGACCAAATAGTACTTCATTAAAAGATTAAATGCAAATGAAAACAGGAACATCCTTTCATCTCTAGTCATGTCAATTATGTAAATGTTGTAGAGGTATTAGAATTGAATACATGTTTATATTGCTTCTAGCATAAATATATAAAGCATTTTGCCCTGTTAACAAAAACCCAATGCTGTCCTTTAGCGATGAGTTAATGGTAAAATACCCAATCTTGCTAAAACAGTAACTTTTGGTTGTACTAAGAAACTGCCTTCTCTTTTATGGCTCAGTGTAAAATCCTGGAACCCATACATATTAATGGCAGTTAAATAAAACAGATTTGCACTGATTTATTGGTCTTGCTTGGCCCACTGAATTTAATATTCAGCTTATAAATTACATTTTACGCTGGTGTACTAATGTTTTACTGACGAATATTGAGAATATCATGGACCCAGCAGCATAAGAAAGTTTTAAGGAGAGTAGGAACTGTATGGAAACTGTAGTTAACACACAGAAAGAGTCGTATGGCATTTTGGGGACACTTAATGAGGCTTGGAGGGCCTGACACTCACATGACGCGTTGGAGGCAAGAGATGCAGAGGAAGGCAGCGGGTAACCTACTTGACAAGTTTGAGCAAATGGATGGCAAAACGAGTACCCGAACAAGGAGTCGTAAAGGAGCAAGAATTGCTGAAAACAACAAAAGAAAGTAAACTGGAGTGCCATGATCATCCACATCCTGAAGGGATGTGGCAAAGTAATTGGTGCTGGTAGATATTGTTACTTTCTGCTCTTCTTGGTAAACGTATTGTTGTAAAAAGTAGATTTAGTCATTTTTTGGGGGTGCTAAACTGAATCTTGTTCTTTTTCTTTATGTACCATGTCCCTTCAGGACGTGGGCGATCATGGTTCTCCACAGCTTCCTTTCCCTTGTCGCTCGCACAACTCGCTCTCATCTACACCATCAGGTATTCTTTCTGCCATCCATCTGCTCAAACCCTTCAAGTAGGTTACTTGCTGCCTACCTTTGCTCCTTTCACCTTCTATGTGCCCTGTGAGTGTTAAATTCTCCAAACCTTCCTTCCTCATTATGTGTCCGAAAAATTTCAACTGTCTCTTTCTTATTGATAGCAACAGTTTCCTTGTAGTTTTTTTGTGATCAATCCCCTCAAAACGTCTTCATTTGTTACATGTTCTGTCCATGTTATTCTGAATCAACCTTTTAAAAAGAACAATGACTTTACAATCAAAATATACAAATGTTTAGTCTTATGACTATCACCTTCTACCTATCTACTTATTGACCAATTTAATAATGTGGAAGCCTGACCCTCTTTCTTCTGCTATGTTTATTCGCAGTCCATTGCTTTGCTTTTGTAAGGACCTGAGTGGATACTGTTTTCCCTAGTAGATTAACCTGTGACCAATCAGTGCTATTCTCAGGCTTAATTACCTGTGCACAGGACAGGTGAGAACGTAGATATTACCTATCCCTCTTAGGTATGTTGTGCTGTTTGAAAAAGTAAGTACAAAAAGCAGTTCAATGGCTAAGAAGAAGGAAGAGTGCCAAGTGAGTGGTGGGGCAGGAGAGAGCCAGGTTTCCTCTTTTAATTGTCACCTCTAAGTTCTATGGTTTGTGACCCTCACTCATTCAGTTCTAGTACAGCGTTACTCAAACTATCTGATCTGGACTGGCAAGGTTTTTTTCCAATGTGTCAGGGACCAGTAGCTTATCTGTGCCAAATTATTATTCATACATCAGTAAAATATTAATTGAACATTTGTAGTAATGTTAATCTTTATTGGAAAAATATAAGGAATATATTAAGTTAATAATTTTTTTAAAATTTTAATTTATTTTGTAAACATTAAATTGAAAAATAAATATAAAAATTATTTTAAAAATAAGCAGACCTTCTAGCAAAAAGGATAAAAACATATCTTAATAAGTAATAAAATGACAAATTATAATGAGTAAAGTAGATTAAAAACTATGATAAATATAGACCTGTTTCTAATGTGAAAGATGAGCCAGCTTTCTTCTTTGTCATCTTATCTAATCTTGGTTCAATTGAAGACGATGCCACACACAATTGAGAATGGATATCCATTGTATTTCTGTATTTTGTCTTCTTGACACTCATAGCTGAGAAGTATGTTGAAGGGAATGGTAGAAGGGCTTTTAAAGCAATTTCAGAAAGCTCAGGATATTCTGCTTTTACTTTTATCCAAAAAAAACCAAGAGATGTTGTAGTTTTGACAATCATCATTCATCCTTTGTCGGCAGCCAAAAATTATTCGCCATAGTGACAGTTAAGTGATCTCTCAATGGCATTAAAGATGTGAAAATTGAGATGTGTATCAGTAGCCTATGGTTCGCGTACCATCACCGGTCAGTACATATACCACACTTTGAGTATATGTTCTAATAAATGTTGAACAAATATTTTCTCTCATCTTAATTTTTTTTAATTCATTTTTTATTGCAACTTTACTCAGGTCGTCAATCTATAGCAGTGAATAAACAGCGAGGATGAGACATAAAGGCTCGATCTCGCATCCTCTTTGTCTCAGGGAAGCCTGGTTAACTGTACCAGGTGCTCTTACCGTCTGAGTTACGAGAACTCTACAGCTTAGCAGAAGATCAAATCTAATGCTTCATTTTTTCCCAATCTCTCTCCATGCCATATGTGTTCCTGTTGTTTTTACACTAGTAGTGTTAGTAGTAGCAATATTATCTTAGATTTGATAGAAGTGCTGATAGTCTGTGTATGACGTCTTTCATTAATTCCCGGCTAATTTTATAAAATATTTGTTTTATTTATTCATTTTCAGGTGTTTTATATCCAAGTTTGGATGTCTGGCAGATACAATGCTGTGGAGCGGAGGTACACAGAATTTGAAGAATTGCATAAGCAGGTATGTCTTGAAATGGCTTGTTCAAACCAAAGTTGAGATGGGTGTTTTTTGTCCTATTGTTTTTATAACTTTAAACCAAGAGGATTGGTGTGGTGTATTGGTTCTTGGGATGGAAACAGAATTGGTATGTTGTTTGTTTATTCCTGTAGATTCCTTGTGGTGCATAGGGCCGCAACCACGCCAGCAGACTTGGTTCTGGGTAACTCATTTCAGCTAAGCCCATGTCAGTCTGGTCGACATTGCCTCACTCTCGATATTGTCAACTGGTTTATATAGAGTTTGTCCAATCAACCTCCACATCCTGGTTGATGGGGTTCTGGTTAGTTCTTTCCCATAGGTTGGCATTGGAAATCTTCTCAGGCCACCTGATGTTCAGGATGTGTAGTAGGCATCTGTTGACAAAAGTCTGCAGCTTGTTGGTAATGGCATCAGTTACTCTCCATGCCTCAGATCCATACGGGTGAACTGCCTTCATGCAGAATTGGTAAACAAAGTTCAAATTCTGGCTGAAGCTGCTTACATTCACTTTGCATTAATACTCTTGAGGAAGGCATGAATCTACTACTCCCTGAATTCTGTCTCAATGCTAGATATCTTGACTGAATGTCTTGTGACTGGCATGCCATGATGATTGGTTAAGATTGGAGTAGATGAGTGAGCATTTAGGCAAACCACTCTACCATAACTGCCTTACCTGCACTGTCCAGCAATTGCAGCAAAAACCTGTTTATACCCTTTTATAACCTTTTTAGTCCATAAGAGACTAGAATTGCATGCAATAAAATATAAAAGCCACAAAATAAAGGAAAATCATATACAGTATATAATAAGAGCTATGTCCGTCACACTTATAGTATCAATAGCAGCCATCTGCCCCTCTCCCTTCATACCCTCTTATTAAACTTTGTTTCTTTTCTCCCCTCTCCCTTTCTACCCTCTTATTAAACTACCAAACTTTCTTTTCTCTCCACTTTTTTCCTACTGTCTCTGTCACACTTATAGAATCAGTAGCAGCTATCAGCCGAGCCTGTTGTTGTACATTTATGATAACTGTCAGTGAAGCGACATGGACTAGTATTTATAATTTTGAAAAGATTTAAGAGTTAAAGCCTAGGATTTTGCCCCATCTCAAAAATAAGAGTGTTGCTATTATTGGATAGTCAACAATACAGTGTGGAATAAAATCAGAAAAAAGAGAATGTGATAGAAAGTCTACAGATGAGAATCCTACCTTATTGTTACAGATTTGATAGCCTCATTGTTTAAGGTGCTGTGCATGAAAGATGAACTCCCAAAATCTGGGTTGTGTTAGTCTTATCCCAAACCTCTACCAAACAGCCAAAGAATCGTATTGGTTAAAAACATAATAAATTGTGATTGTGAAAATAGTTTATTTCAGAAACAACTTTAAAAAATGGGGAAGCACAATTATTTGAATGTAAGACTTGTATAAAGTTTCTTTTGAAGCAGAGAATTTTGTGTAAATCCAAATATTTAAATAAAATATGCAATTGAAAATAACAGCCAAAATTAGTGAAATAAAGGAATAAAAATTATTTTGCAAAAGATATTCTTTTCTATTTAAATAGAAAAAGTGAAAACCTTTCTGTATATAGGCACTCCTTGAAAAAATTTAAATTACAAACTTTCAGAGATACAAACAAACCTGTCTGTAAATTCAAATCTTTAACACCACGCTAATTTAAAAGTTCAACTGCTGCTCCCGTAATTTAGGAACAGATTAGGTTGAGGGGAGAAATGAAAGTTAGATAGTTTACTAAAAGGGTAGGAATGGAGAGGTCAGAAAAGAAAGATAGCTTAATAAGAGGATAAGAGGGGAGAAAAGAAAGTTAGATAGTTTACTGAGGAACATTTTTGCAAATGAATGAGCAACGAAGATTGGTAGGGAGAGAATGAGAAGATACAGGCAAAGGGTGAGAAAATGAGAAGGTACAGGCAAAGGGTGAGAGAATGAGAAGGTGCGAGATGTGGAGATACATGTAGTCACACAAAGACCTGGCTTCTACCACCTTTCACCACATCTCGCACAGCTAATCGCGCAACAAAATCAAATATACACAAAGAGGAAAAAACAATTCCAATGAAGACCAGCTAACACGACCCCTCCACACACACACACACACAGGCCACACCCATATAGTCTCACACACACAAACAGGCTGACATCTGCCCATGATATTAACAACACACTGACACATGCACACTCACTTATACAGGCTAACATCTTCACACAATATTAACAAACCACCAACACACACACACACACACACTCTCTCTCACACCAATATTCCCACACTTACACATACATAAACAGGCTACCCCCAAATATTCTCATACACA
>VCCN01002953.1:1443694-1459590 GCA_006491835.1 Architeuthis dux | reverse complement strand
GTGTGTGTGTGTGTACATAAATACTTTTACTCCTGCTATTTCTTGACTGCATTACCTGTTGTCCACCCCCACACCTCTTAACAGCATAATTGCAATGCTTAAATAATTTAACTCTGTGTAAGGACCTGATTTCACTGCTGGTTGTCATGAATATGAACACAGACAACATGTGAACAAACAAAGAGAAAAAACACTGATGAGACATTTTTAACATCTGGGAATACTGTAGCATCAGTTTAAAGAGTAGAATTTACTATACCTTTTCTCGAGCAAGTTGAAAATTAGAGCAAGTAAATAAAAAAAAAACAGCATACAGATTAAAGACTACTACAAGCCATTTAAAGAATACAGCGAGCAATTTAAAGAATACGGTGAACAATTTAAAGAAAACGGTGAGCAAATAAAAACAAGGGCAAGAAAACTGAATCGATAAACATGACTAATCAAATAATTACATTTACTGCTTCAAATCCTGTAAATGTTAATTTTTTTAGTTAAATTAGTTGAAACTTGTCTCTTAATAAAATTCCTGGGCCTTTTTACTTAGTTCCCACCAAAAGCTAACAGCCATACTTTTTAAGTACAACCCCAAATTAAATAGCATTTTTTCCTCGCTGAAAACCCCCCAAAATGCTGGATCTTTATTGTTAGTCCCAATGCGAAACTTGAAACCCTACACCTAACTCTAACTCCTAAATGGAACAAACTTAACATATCTATTCCCTTTGGTAATGAAAATTTGATTGGTTGGGATGTAACAAAAAAGCCCTAAAATACTTTGCGGTATAATGCTAATATTTTCTTATTTTAAACATTTGACAGAATTAGCCTCTTCTTCTAAATGCTGTTTTTTTGTGGTGGGGACTAACAATAAAGAACCAGCAGTTTGGGTCTTTTTTGGTGAGATAAAAAATGCAATTTAATTTGGGTTGGGGGTCGTACTTCAAAATAATGGGCATTAGCTTTTGGTAGGTACTAACGAAAAAGACCCATGAATTTTATTAAGAGACAAGTTTCAACTAATTTAACTCCAAAAATTAACATTTACAGCAATTAAAGCAGTATCAGTAATTATTTGATTATACATGGTCATCAATTCAGTTTTCTTTTAATTTGCTTGCTGTAATTTTTAACTTGCTATGGAAAGGGTATAGATATAAAAAATAGGTTATTCAATAAAAATAACCTCAGCTTTGAGGACGGCCTTGATGCAGCCTTAGAAGCAACTGCATGCCCTGGTCAAGTGGTTCTGGTCCATGTTGGCCATCACGTCCAAGATGGCAGCCTTCAACGAGTCCTTGGTATTGTGGGGCCGCTGGTTGATCATAGTAGTCCAGGGGATTCAAATCAGGAGAGCTAGGAGGCCACATGTTGGGTGTCACATGATCATGAAAATTCTTGCCCAGCCACTTCTGAGTCACATGGGCCATGTGGGAGGGAGCAAAGTCCTGCTGGAACATCTATGGCCTCCCTGACTACCTGATCGCTTTAAAGAACACATGGATACATCTGAACTGACTTCAGATTTACTGAACAAAGTTCAATAAATGAGGCAAACATGTTGACCATAACAAACTTTCTTATTATTTACCGAACAAAGTTAGATAAATACAGTGAAGACATGAGCCATAACCAACTTTCTTCTTATTTAACGAACAATGTTTGTCAAATGCTGCGAACTACCAAACTTACTACTTATTTACCAAACGAGGGGCAACCATTGGTTATAACAAATTTTTGGCTTTAACAACAACCCTCTCCCCACCAATTAGTCCGTTATAGTGAGGCTTTACTGTATGTGGGTTATTCTAATACATAGGGATAACTATCTCTAGGGATATATTAATCAAATGGTTGATAATTCTCCCCTTTTACCCTCTCCCTAAAGTTAAGGATAACCTGTTTTAGATTATTGTTTGGTTAGATTTTGTAATAAAACAAATTATTGTGTTGTTTTTTTTGCTTTGTTTCTTTTTTTTTGTTTTTTCTTTTAATACCGAACATTTTAAAAATTGTTTTTTTTTCTTCTTGGTGTGTGTTATGAAATGCTTAAGCTTCCTTGTAATGAGACTTGTACTTCCTATCTCAGTATCCAGTGCAATGTTTTAACTACTGAGCTATTAGATGTGACCTTACTACTTGATTAACTACAGAATCAACATGTGTGGGGATAATCGCATGTCAGTGAACAGCTGCTATAGATAAAGCCAAATCAATAAATTCCTTTGATGATTCACATCACATTTTATTCTAATCACTACCTGTCTCTCTTCTTTCTGTCTTTCTCTAAAATCTCTGCTTGTTTGGTTCACTCTCTCTTTCTGTCTGTCTATACATATGAAAACACTCACATTCATAATCGGATGGTTTCAGATTTTGTTGTTTTGAGAAATGTGCTTGTGGGTAATCTAAATTAGATTAACAAACTGCGGAAAAATTGTATCACTTGATTTTTAGCACTCTTCATTCTTTTTCAAGGGCGCCAAGATTTTATGAACTTACTAAATTTGCAAGCTTGTAACTTTCTCTATCATTTGACAATCGGTGTCTCCTGCAGTGGCCAGACAAACATTTTGCTCGGCAACAAAGTCATCTGCAGAGTGCTAATGGTTAAAAAGCATTAAAAATACATGAAAGAAAACTAGTAAAAATATTTGTAATCGTGGAATACTTAATCTCAAAAACAAGAGTTTTACTATTACAAGGCTAATATGAACTATGCATTGTGAAATGGAGCAGGAAGAAAGAGATTGTGGTAGAAGAAGACAGATGAGATCCTAATCTGATCATAGCAGATTTGATAATCTCCTTGGTAAAGGCATTGTCTAGAACAGTGGTACCCAAACAGGGGGGGAATTCCACTCAAGGGGGGAATAAGGCTATTAGTATTAGGTAAAAATAAAAGTCATGGTGAATGTTTTTGGCTTAAGGGTAGTGGGAATGTGTGATGCAAGATGGAGTATAACTGTGCAACCAAAAGTCTGAATTTTCCCAGAATTGATTTTGAGGTAATTATATATAGTCGCTACCACAGACTTTTGGCAAAAAGCAACATGTGTTGATAAAAACATCTGCAACTTGAAATCTATTAATTTTATCATAATAATCTGTGTGTTATTAATAAAAGAAAGGTTGTAGAAAATTCTCAACTAAAAATTATTTCTGCAGACTATAGATCCGAAAATAATCATGGTTGAAAAAAAACGATAAACCATGAGAAATTGATCCTTTATTTCGTGTCAAAATTCATGCTTGTTTTTTTTGTTGAAAATTCAGACTTTTGTAATCACTGTCCTACTGTAATCACCCTTTTTTTAATTAATGAGTTTCAAGAACTTATCTCATAAACTAGTACAGTGGTTTCGAAACCATCAAATAATGCTTGGGGGTCTGCAGCAGTGTTCCTCTGAATCTGAAACTGTGAATCTTGTGGTAGAGAAACAGCATCATCCATCGCACAGCTATCAAAAACATAATTATTGTACATAGAACATATATTAGAATTCAAATAAATGTAATCCATTTTAAATAAAAAATATTTTCAAGAGGTCAAAAATTGCTTTTTATTGTAGTTTAAAAACTAAATGCTAAATATAGTGGGCCGCCAGAATATTTCCTTTATAGAAGCGGTCCTTGAGTTTTAAAAGTTTCAAAACCACTGAACTAGTAGATTGTCATCATGTTGGATACTTAATGGCATTTTTGGGGGCAATGGGGGTTACTTGGCATTGTAGTGAAATATAACTGAAATTTATAAACAGAAAATACTTTTAAGTAGATTTTAGTTGATCATAATTCCTTTCTAAAAAAAAGAGGCCTCTGAATGTTAAAATAAAACAAAATAAAAAGGACCATTTTACAATATGCTGACATTTGAATGTTGTTACTTTATTTCTGTAAATAAAAACTTTGTATGCTTTTAAATGAATTTATTCTAATCTTTTTAAAAATTTTTGCTTATCTTTCTAGTTGAAAAAGCTTATGGTCACTCCAGAATTTCCACCCAAGAAAATGCTGAAATGGAATCTTAAAGTGTTAGAACAAAGAAAACAAGGTCTACAGACTTACATCCAGGTATGCAGGGATTTTCTGACCATTATTACTGGAATGTTGTCATTTGAGTGACATCGGTAGAATAGATAATTGGTTCGATACAATGGCTGCCTAGTCTGAAAGGAACTTTATATACATGTTAAGGATGGTATGGAGACTGCACTAATGGAAATGCTCACAAAAGTGCAGGTGATGGTGAGGATGACCCCAGATTCAGCACCATATGGGAAGACCGTCTGCATGACAGCTTTGGGGATTCTCATATAAACATACATGGGTACATCAATAAGTCTGTAGCTTAATGATGAAAAAAGCATTTATTTTACACAGATTTCTCCTTCCTTGTCAATGTGCTTAATTCATTAATCACATAGATCGAACATTATAAAATGAAAATTTCAAATCAATTCAGTGAATATCTATGTGTCAAGCTACAGACTTATTTATCCAACCTCGTATAAAAGAGGAAAGTTGAGACTAAATTGGATTCTCTCCTGTGCTTATTCAAGGTGCATTGTTGTAACACTAACATGAAAAAGTAATTTTTTTTTTTTAAATCAATCAAGCCACAACCCATTATTTAATTTTATGAAATCACTATAAAATATCATTGGGACACTAAAAATATTTACATTTCTTTAAAGATAAGTCCCCAGAGAAATTGAATCAGTTGAAATTTTATTTAAAACTTCAATATGAGATGTAAAAATATGCCCTAAATCGGAAAATAAAAACTTCACTCAAACTAAAATATTGTTTTGTTTGGAAAGATTTTAGTTGCTTTTTTTATTAAAATATATTGTAGATTTTTGGGTTGTGAAAAAAATATCTGCTGAAAAATTATTTTTTAAAAGATTTAATTCCAAAGATTTGATTAAATTAAATGTTTTTTAATTCTTTTTATTTATTATTATTATTATTGGACACATCTGAAATGTTGTTAAATAATAACATTTTTTTAATAATTGAGACGTTTTGAGAAGTTTAACAAAATCCAATGGACACCTATTTTTTAAAAGAAAATTAAATACTTTTTATTACGTAGAGTCATTATACAAATAGCATGTATGGAAGATTAAGAAATAATAAAATTATCTCCTATGGCTACCCTCATTCTCAATGCCTTCACTGTGTGAAGACATGAGAACCTACTTTAATAGGTGAAGATGATTTTATGGAGAAGAAAAATAATTTCATGATACTACAAAAAATAATTTTTTAATTTAAAAAAAAACAAAAAAACTTTTTGTTTAAAAAAACAAAAACAATAAAAAAGTACAAAATATGGTTTGGTAGTTTGGGGGACGTCTTATACCACCAATATGAGCTAAAACCATGAAATTCATACTGAAATTTGGGTCACATCTTATCTGAAAGTGGCCATACCTACCGTTACATACAGTATGTTTGTTTCTATTAAAGGAGAGAAAAGGGTTGTTTTGTTTTTTTTAAATGAAGTATTGTAAACTATTAGAAAACTATACATGACCTACCACAAATCATTAAAAGATGCACACATCCTACCACAGATCATGAAAGATGTACATGACCTACCACAGATCATGAAAGATGTACATGACCTACCACAGATCATGAAAGATGTACATGACCTACCACAGATCATGAAAGATGTACATGACCTACCACAGATTATGAAAGATGAAAGTTGGTGGAAGAATTATTAGCTTAAAAGATGGAATCCGCTAACTGAGTTTGAAACTGACTGAGGATAGGTATATTTACTTCACACTAACTCCCTTGGCAAAGGCATAACTCACCATCTTCCTGAACCTCTGTCCCAATGCCAGATGTGATGACAAAGGTCTTGTCACTAGCATGCCATGATGGTTGATAGAGAAGAGTACAGTGAGTCAGGGTTTCTTCCCAGCTACTGGTAACATGTAACCCAATACTACCTGTCTCATATTACTTGGAGAGGAGCACTGCAAAGTAACACGCAGCACCTTGCTGTAGAGATGCCATGAAGGGCCCTACACCTGAACAATCTCAACCAACAAGTCTTTTAGTCAAAGTTTGCATATGTATTCATTTTCTCTGGCCATAAATCAATCATATTTCAACAAGGATTTGTATCACATCTGTTAAAGTATTATACTATTATTCTGCTTGTTTGTATGTACAACAGTTACACTTTCTGATTATCATCCATTCTCCTCATATCTTCCATCCTTCCCCACCCATCTTTGCAATGTAATGAACAGGGATAATGGAAGAAAGTGCTTATGTTTGAATGGGAGCAAAAAGGGCTCAACTTTCACTATAGCTGTCATTCATTACTCCTCCCTCACAAGTCTGAAGCCCAAAAATTAAGTTATAGTAGTAGTAGACAACAACAACAACAACATCATCATAATCATCATAATCATAATCATAATCATAATCATAATCATAATCATAATCATAATCATAATCATAATAGTAGTATTAGTATTAGTTTCATTTGCCTTTGCATATTATTATATTTAATATAGATACATTCCATAGGTAATAAATTACTTTAACAAAAAAATTATATACTTTAATTGCAGAAATATATGTGAGAGTAATGATGGTATTTTAGTTGTCAACACCCATGGAATTTCCACGGGTCCAGCTTGTTTGGAATAAATTTTTAAAGGAGCTCAAAATTCCCAAGAATGAGATGTGTGAAAGAATGCATATTAATAGAATCAAGATTTACCAAGGCTGGTGAAGACTTGATGGCATTGTGATATTATATTAAGAAAGAAGAATATTGTCCTAATTCCAAAATGCAGATAAGAATTGTCTGATTAAATCTGAAGAATCTTTGTAGGATTCCGCTCTACCCCATTTCCTTTCCTTGTCTATCACTTTAATTTTGAAAATTATTTTCAGACGGTATGCCAGACTGCCTGCAACAATGGTTACATTCCACCTGTCCTTTTTGATTTTCTGGAATTAGAACCTTATGAACCAGGATTTGAGTAAGTATTTTGATAATGCTGTCTAATAAATTTAAGAAATTTAAAACTTTCTGTTTAGCTGCAATGCTAAAAGATGAGGGAAAAAAAGAAGATTGAATTGTTGTTTAAGCCGCATACAGACTTCTTTAGTTCAGTTAGTCGGTTTTAGATGTTGATGCCTGTGTTAAAAGGGAACTTTAAGATAAAGATACTGCACTTTAGTTCAGGAGGAAAAGCCTGGAATTTGGTTTTGCTGTGAATAGACACAAACAAATCGTGACAACTTATTTTCTTTGCTTGATGTTCTAATTTATTTTTATCTGCTGTTTTAAAAGATGTGGCAAAATAGAAAAAGGTTTTGCTGATGCCGTTTAATTCGGGCAGACAGAAATGGTTAACCATTATCTTACTATAATTCACCAAAGGTCTTTTTTGTCCCTCTGTTCATCATCGTATAACTCAAGGACAGCTAGAACTATGGTCAACGATTTTTTTTGTGTTCACTAATGGGACCACGGAGCCTGTTTTTAGCATATAGATTTTTGAAAATTCCCCCCAAATAATATTGTGGGATCTGCACTCACTCACACCGATAATAATGATCTGATTTTCATTTATCTATCTATCTTATATTAAATGTGATCCAAGAGTTCATGATGGTGATGATTTTTAAATAAGATAGGATTCAATAAATACATAATTCAAATCCATGATTACTTATTAGGCCCAAGGGCTCCATTTATGCATTCTACAGGAACTAGCTGAAAATCATGCTATAGGATGTGTTTTCAGCTAGAGCTTATCCTTTATTTCTGATCTGCGCTGTTTACTCATTGTTGTAGACTGACAGCATGAGTAGTTGAAATGAAAAGAAACTAAAATTAAGATGAAAGAAAATACTAGTCAAAAATTAATAATAATAATGTTTTACAATGCTTCATCTAATAAAAGTAAATTTTTAAAAATGGTTAACTTCTCTTTATTTTTAGCTCTGTTGATCATATGCTACAAGAACCTGTGATGTGTAGCCACAAACCGATGGTTAGATTTGAGGAAGATGCTTTCTTGCTGGACAACCACAAAAGTGAGTTCTCTCTCTCTCTTTCAAGGTGTATTCTGACAGTGTGGGTGACCTGGCTATATTGAAGCTCAAGTTTGGCTTTCTGTTAAAGTTTTCTTCTCCTAGGCAGATGCCCAAGCCAGTTGTAGAGTTCTGCCATCCCTCCAGAAGAGTATTCTGACAGTATGACCTATCAAATGTAAAATAATTTATCAAAATATGTTTTTATCCATTTTGTTTTTTTTATTATTTCTTTATCAAAATGATTTGGCTATCTGGATATTTCATTGAAAGAGTTTTGTATTTGGAACAATGTGACTCGTACAGATTTTGATTTGTCTAATCAGAATGTTTTATTTTTTCATTTAATTAATCAACTTTTTTTCTTTTTTTTTTTAGGTTTGCTTCCTGACACAATTGTGCCTGGTGTTCACTTGGGTTTGTATTCAACTGAACCTGAACACATCGTTCGGTAACAACGCGTGTAAAGAAAAAGAAAAGCAAGCAGAAAGAAATACAATAAAAAAAAAAAAACTAAAAAAAACCTGGTAATTCCTCCCGCTCCCCAACATTCCTTAACCCTTTCGAGATTCCTGAGATATATATATCCCAATTTTTGCTGGTATATATATATCGCGTAGATCTCTGGGGCAATACAGGGGTTGGCAAACTACGGCCAGACCCACTGCCTCATTTCATCCGGCCTGCCGATTTCATTGAATATGTGATGTTGCATACAAAAATTATTTGCTTTCCTTATCTATCCCTGGTTAGCAAACAATAAAATTCGGTATTGAAAAATAGTGCAAAAGTCTCATTTTTGCAGTGGTCTCAAATGAATCAATGTTCAATAGCTAAAAATGTCTTGACACTAGGCATTCCTGCTGTTCTTGTTGATTGATAGTACATGGAAGTTTATGTATACTCCTATAATTAAAAACCATTAAAGTAATTAAAAACAAGGTGTTTCCATAGCCTTGTATGATCATTGTTTCATTTTTTATACGTCATCGCCTGCAAGAGATAAAAACATTTCTAATCCGGTCCGCGTCCCAAAAAGTTTGCTGATCCCTGCCTTATTAGGTTAGTCTTGAAGGGGTTAAATGAAAAATTAACAATTTTTTTTTATTCTTTCCTTCTGAAACTTGTTCTGAGGTTTTTGGAAAGAATGAGAGCGAGAGAGAGAGAGAGAGAGAGAAGTACTGTTCTGCTCAATAAGATATTCTCTCTTTTTATGATTCACTATGAGATGTGCATCGAATATTCTCATCTGCTGCACTGGTGATGTTCAATGTTAGAGGAAGACCAAATGAAGAATAATTCAAATAATTCTGTTCAAAAATATTGTTTATTATTCTTACAAATGAATCAAGTGCTAAATTTAATTGCCCCCTTATTAATGCCAAGGCCATATTAATAGTTTGGGATTTACCATATTTCCTGCCATATAACATGCAATATAATTTGGCAAGGAATATATAGGAAAAAAAACTATGAACGAACGATGTGCTTCTGGCTGTCGTTTTTTATATATCAGTTTTTAATATTTTAAAATTATTTTGATTTGTAATCATAATTTAATCATTTATAATCATATATAAAATATAATTCTGAGGGTCATTGGGGGACTAGTGTTTTAAACAGGGATGTTTAGGTTTCCAAACCCAACCATCAGGGTATAAGATGCAGGGTGATTTTTGCGGGACTGCGCCTTATATAGCAGGACATGTGGTCAACTTCAGTCAATATTATTTACCTGGGAGACTTAATATCACCTATTTAGACTACAGCAAAAAAACAAAAAAGTTGTATAGCCATTATCCTTCCTTTGTCACTTGTGATCATGGTCCTACACAGCTTTGTCTATGTCTAAATGACTGTCTCTAGTAATTTTTACTGCAGAGGTTTGCCAGTACCTACTGTCAGGAGTTACCTCACCTTTCAGCTTCATCTGCCCAGAGTTTTTGCAGTATTTATTCCTTAGATATTGATTATACCAAGCAACATTTAGGGCAAATTTATTGGTTTAATTGAATTTCAGGAATTGTGAATTGAGGTGCCTCATTACTTTGACCTCTTATCAGGTGGAACCCTGGAAATTTTAACTCCATCTGTTTCAGGTGATTAAAATCAGCTGCAATGAATTAAATTTTGTATTAAGATTTTAATGCAAAACTGAAGATGGGCTGGAGGAACTTTACTAAATGACCTTTCACTATGTTTGTATAAGTAAAACCTTTAAGTCATTGGCTGAGATGTAGTTTTAAAAAGTGAAATTTAATGATGTCTGAAATGCTTTGCATATGTTTGTTTTTTTTAAAAATTGAATTTAGCATCTCCAAAAACTTATTGAATAGCCTTGGTATTAAATTGGGAAGATCTCTTTTGTTGAATAATGAGAGTTTTTATCATCTCCGGACCATATATACAATGAACTGTTTGCCATTTTCGTCTGTGTAATCACACAATATTTGTATCATAGTCTGAAAAGAAAAAATTATATAACATTTTGCTAAACATTTGATTTGATAGACCACAACACAACATGGGAGGGTGGGGTTTTGAGGTTGTTTTTTCTTAATTTACAAAGAACACACTTTTTATTTTGACTATAATTGAACAGTGCTTTTAGCTTAAGTCTGGAATCATAGACCCAGTTCTGACCTTTTTTTTACATTAAAAAAATACTGAAGAATTGAGAAAGCAGTAGGTTTGGTCTTCTGTTATCTTGTTGATATCTTCTCATGGTTAAAATTTAAATCTTCTTGGTAATTATATAATTTCTTTTTTTTACCTAACTTTGATTATGTCCATTTTAGGGATCTGCTTTTAAGAAAGTCTTTTCTTAATTAGTTCTAATTATATTTTTAGGCTTTTCAGAGTCAGAGAGGCTAATCCTGATAATAAAATCCGAATAATTGAATTAAAAAAAATAAAACTTCAATCATATGCAGAAGCTAGTTTAATTCTTTATTTATTCATCTATTTTTTAATTTTAAGCAATAGCCTAATTTTCTTGGGTACAGGAATTTTTATTACATTCTCAGACCATGTGTGTCAGCAACAAAAATTCCTATGAATAAATCTTTTGCAAGATTCATTCAAATTTCTAGAATTGAAGAAAATCAGTTTTTGTCAGGATAGTTTCAAATTGGGTTGTTTCCTTTGACAAAAGCTCAAGAGTGTTACAAAAAAATAAAATAAAATGGCCAATGTGTTTTATGTACTCAGCCAAAAAATATTACCTCATAAATAAAGTAGGTAAGGAAAGAAAAATATTCTAGTCATCATTTCTGTGTATTTCATTGTGTGGAAATATTTTATTGCATTTTCTATTTTTTATTCTCATTTTGGTGAGTTGTGGAGATTGGATTTGTAGCAAATAGTATAAAATGCAAAACAAACCAACAAAATATTTCTGGGCTTTCAATTGGGCAGTATATTTAGAACCTGACCTTTGTAAGATCACCATAAATTCCAAACAAATCATGCAATAAAAAACAAAAGAAAATGTCTATTTATCTACTATATATTTATAGTACTAACACTTGAGATTTATTATGCTTAGCTTAGTCTGACACAAAGCCAAATGGGTGGAAAGATTATTGTATCAATCTTCCTAGTGAGAAGAGCTGGTTTTCACACATTCCTGTCTCTTAACTGGGCTTGAACACTGACCACTGGTGCTAGTGGGGAAATACAAACCACCTGATGGCCCTGGGAGTCTGTCTGATATGGATGTCTCCTAGACCAATTTAGCCACAAAGGCTAAATAGCATAGGAACAAAATCTACAGTTATATAGCTACAAAGCAACAATAAAAATGAAAGAAAAAGTAGTCAAAATTAATAACTAAATACATTTTCATTGTTGTTCAAAAAAGTCTTGTGTAACTCATCCTTTGCTATTATTCACTTGTGTTTCGTATGTTCTGTGTTTTGAAACTTGCTCATATTTAGTGGCAATTTATTCAAAAAAATGATATCCATAAAATAAGTTTAAAAATTGTAATAATTTAACTTCACCATTTGAAAACCTTTTAAAAAAGGGGATTATTGAGAATATTTTCTATTTTCCATATTAAAGGCATCATAGATGTCTTCAAAATAGTCATTTTTTGTGTGTTTGTATGTTCGCAAATAATATAGTTTTTGAGATTTGACACATTTGTGACTTTTTGTATTCTTTGGACAAACATCCACTTTTTTTTTGTCTGAGTTCTGTGTTTTCAAACAACTGAATTACATATTGTCTTAGACATCTTGTCAATGCCATTTTTCCCCATTTGGTAACTATTGTGTCGTCGTCCGTTAATTTTACTGTTTGTATTTAAAATAAAGTTTTTGCTTTGTTTTATACATTTCTTGTAAATTCCACATACCATGTAAAAAGAAAAGCTGTGTTTTTTTTTTATCTTACTGCATCGTGATAACATCATTTTATTTATCAACTTTAATGTATAATAATTTTTGTCTGCCTCTCGCCTCTTTTTGCATAGTTTAGTGTGCCTTATGAGAAGAAATGTCCTTATTTCATCTCTTCATTTTGTGTATATTCCACAATCTTTTTTCAGTCAGGCTATGAAAAAAATCTTCCAGCCAGAGCATATGTTTGAGCCAATTAACTTGTCTGTTAAGTATTCATTTAATTTTGCTTAAAATTTTATAACAGGGATCAGCAACCTTTTTGCCTCAACAGGCTGGTTCGCATATTAATGAGTGAACGGTGGGCCAGATAAATGCCATTAAAAGGCTTGAAATATGGGAATTATCCATTTAAATACATCTAATTATATATCAATGATTAACGCATGCTAGAAAACCATTTGTGCTTAACCAAGAATGCAAATTAGTAATCAAAGAACTCGATTTAGTCAAAATTTATTTTAATCAAGTCATCTTTTGAATTTATTAAAAATACACAATAAATATTCAAAACATAAAAAGTAAGGATAGTATCCCAATATTTGCTCACGTGCCAGTTCCTTCACAGCCCAGATCTGTCCTGCAGGCCATAGGTTGCCTACCGCTGTTTACAACAAAAAAAAAGTCTTTGTCCTTGATGATGAAATCGTAATGAAAAAGTTTCTTGAATATTTTCAGTCTTTCATTTTAGCAAATTACTAATTGGGGGTAATCATTGAATAACGAGACAAATGTAGAAGGAAAGTAAATATTTAGTCTTTTATTCTACAATGCCAAATGTACTGAACTAATCTAATGTCTCCTATATCTTTCTGCTCTTATTGCAGACTGATCTGAGTTTATCATTCTCATCAAATGCTGGTTCCAACTGCTATAATCTAGTCAGTTCAGTTTTCACTTTATGCTTATTTATTTGTTTTTCTTTCTAAATTAAGTTGTTGCAATAAAATATTACTTTTTCTTCAACAAATGCTATAAAGAGGATCAACTTTTGAACTAGAGGTTTTCTTTAAGTGATTAAAAGATAACAAACCTTTATTAAAATGCCTGCAAATAAAAGAACTAGAAACCCCCCACCCCCACATACACGTTTTGTTTTTCGTTTGTCTCTCAGAAAATGCTTATGAAATTCAGACTTGATTAGTCTATATAAAGTACCATAAAATAATTGTTACTATTTCACATTGCAGCCCTGTAATGAACAAGATTTTTTTAGTATTTAAAAAATAAGCACCATGGATGCAACTAGATAAAAACATTGTAAGTTGACAATAAAAAATATCCATCATTTTTAATTGAAAATTATATATATATATAATATTTTATATGTGTCACAAAAGTAACTCCCGATTTGTCCTGAATTAATGCCAGTTCTAAGGGAAGCAACTATTAAATTACTATTAAAAGCAACTATTAAATAGTTGCTTCCATTAGATAGAACTGGCGTTAATTTTGGGACAAATTGGGCATTACTTATGGGTGTGTGTGTGTGTGTGTGTATATATATTAGTAAACATTTATTTCGTATTCCTTATTGCAGTTTTTGCTAGATCTTAATGTTGCACAAAAAATTACAGATCTATTTAATACAAGTATGTGGGAAAAACATTTGGACCAACACTACTTGTAAAATAATACAATTTAAAAAAGAAAATTGTGATATTCTTTAAAGTTGACCCTCTTTATAGTATTTGATATTTGTTTTCCCATCCCATTTTACATGTGATACCTTCAAACTACTTATGGTCTATCATTTTAGCTTAAACCAAGAAATTAAACTTTTCGTATCTCATTTTATATAGTGAGAGAAAAAATAAGTTTTTTTTTTGTCACTTAGTGTGAATAGATGAAAATAAAAATAAACATAACATTTTTTCCAATTTGTCTCATATAAAAGGGTTACTTTTCAAAAATCTTTGACCGCATTTATAGTCATTAAAAATTTATGGAACATGAGCGTGAAAAAAAAATTGTGTATTTTAATAAGAGGTCAAAATAACCCAGAGGCCACTAACATACCAATAGAACTTGGCTTTTCTTGAATAAGATGGATTTTTCTCTTTGACTGTTTAAAGTGATTTTGATAAATGAAACTGTCCTAGACAAATTTTCCACTTTTCTGATTTTATAAAAGATTTGTCATTTAGACTTTTTTTTTTTTTCTCTCTGACCTCGAGAAGATTGTTCTGCAGATATGAGACAGTTTTAAAGTCAGTTATCAAGCATTTTTTTTTGTCTGTACAAGAAGACCTAAACTTTTTAGAGAAAAATGTTTTTCGAGTTTTAAACAAAAACAAAGGAATTTTTAAGAGGATAATATATAAATAGGTTTCGAAATTTTTAAAAAATATTTTCATTTTTTTTGTCTTATTTGTATATATTATTGATCTGATGTTCAATAAAGAGCTTTTTACAAGTTTTGTGTTTTTTGTATTTGTCATCGAGAGGTGTCTGAAGTTATGAAGATGATGTATTTTTGGTGACTGAAATAGTTATCCATTATCAATTTTTGAGTATTATTTTCTTTCATCTTAACTCAAGATGAAAGAAAATACTTGTCAAAAATTAATAATGGTTGACAGAGCTTCATCTAATAGATAATAAACGTGGACAATATTGCTACCACTACAACTAGTGTATGCAAAAACAAAAACAAATATGGTTAGCAGGGAAGGATGAGTTTAAGGGTTATATTTGATCTTCTGCCAGCAGTAAGAGCTCTAGTAGCTCAATCAGTAGAGCAGTGCCGTACATAGGCAGCTTCCTGAGGTAAAAAGGACATGTGTTTGAGTGTCATCTTTATTATTTTATATCCAATCTGTGCTGTTTACTCACTCAGACCATCAGTCTAATGGTAGTAAGTTGCAATAAAAAGCAACTAAAATATTAAAAGGGAAAGAAAATATCAGTCAAAAATTAATAATGGTTGAAAATGCTTCATTTAATAAAAATGAATCAGGATCAAATAGTTATATATTTCCTTCCTATGCCAGAGATTACTGTTTGATGTCAGGTCAAAAACCAGGATTTTGAATGCTGATTTTCAAGATTGGCTGGCTGGCTGGCTGGCTGGCTATCTCCACTTGGTAGATTGGTATAACTGACATAATCTTCCTTTTCCCAGCTCCCCCACCATTTGGCCAGCTGATATGTTCTTTGACCTTCCTCAGGTGTATGTTGCATCAGTCTTTAGTTGTCATATAGAACGTCTCTTCATTAGGAAGATTATGAAATCAGGTGCGACGCTATGCGAATAACACCTTGCAGTTTTGGTAGAGAATATAATGGAACAAGCCTGGCTGTTGCAGGCTCAAACTCCACTCCTACTTCTATTTCAACTGAAGATGATTAGTGCATATATATAATAAATACATTTGTAAATATATAAGACTTGTCAATTTGGCTCAGTTGGTA
>VCCN01002953.1:1432759-1443274 GCA_006491835.1 Architeuthis dux | reverse complement strand
AGGGCTAAATGGTTCCAACTGCCCTGCTATTTACCCATAGCTAGGGGAAGGGAGAGAAGTGAATTCATGCCTTTCCCAGGTGCATTAGTGTGAAGTGAATGTAAGCAGCCTCAGATGAAACTTGAACTCTGTTTGCTGATTGTTTTCCATGCCAATAACCGATACATCACACCACACCTCATTATCCAAGGTAAGAGAACAAAATTAGGTTTGACTGATACAGAAACATTGACCTCTCTGGAATGTGGTTGAAATAATAGACAAGGAACTATGCTGAAAAGATGTGTATGTAAATCAAGTGTACCTTTTGATGTCATATAGCAGGGGTCGGTAAACTGCAGTCCGCGGCCTCATTTCATCTGGTCCGACAACTTGAATATGCAAGATTGCATACAAAAATGATATGTTTTCATTATCTATCTTTGGTTAGTGAACAATAAAATTCAGTATTGAAAAATAAAGCAAAAGTCACATTTTTGCAGTGGCCTCAAACGAATCAATGTTTTATAGTTAAAAACGTTTTAATGCTATGCTTTTCTGCTGTTCTGTTAACATACACAAAATTTGAACTACAATTAAGCAATATTTTGTCCCCAAAGAAGAAATTCATAGTTCTCATTGATTGATAGTACATGGAAGTTTATGTAGGTATATATTCCATTAATGAAAAAAAAAAAATTTAAATAATTTTAAAATACAAGTTTGTAGGACCATTCTTTTTTTATTTGCTTTGGCCCGCAAGACATAAAAATGTTGCTAATCCAGCCTGTCTCCCAAAAAGTTTACTGACACCTGCCATATATGACCCAGAGTTCACAGGTATGTTTTTTCTATTTTAACAACGGCTTGCCATAATAAGCTTCTTAACCATTACACCATAACGGCAACAAGATGAGGAATGGTTCGTGAGTTGTTTTTCTAGACAATATCAAATAACTTATGGACCAAATTATAAGAAAGAATTCAATAAGATTCTGTACCCCCCCGCTTCCAAAATTCACCTGAAGAAAGCCAGAGAATGGACTCACCAGAACATGGTGAAAACAAGATGGAGACAGTTGTAGTACTTTTCCTTCGATGACGATGCCAAAAGTGCACAGAAATGCCTGAGTTGTCTACTCCATTGTGTTGATGGTGTGTTTGATCATGTACCAGAATGTGCTGAGAAATAGACAAATACAAGGAAAACCCAATGTAATTCTAATCGGCTGGTAATTTTATTGTTGTTACTTTAGTTAGAAGGTTACTAAAGCAATTAGCAATTATTTCTATGGGAAAGATTTTTGAGCGTTTCCAGACCCAAAATGATGATGGTATGTTAGGCTGAGTCATAGGAGGTTGGGGTGGTGGGAGAGGGTGCACACTGCCTCTATAATGGCATGCTGCAAAACAGACACTCAACATTTTTTTATCTTTACCTTTTTTTCATGAAATCAAAAAAGTGGTGTAAAGCCAACTTTCGAAAAGCGGGGGATATCTGTGTATACTTCCTCTGAACAAAAATGAATATGATATTAAAATTTTCACATAGGACACCCAGAAATTGCTATGAAAATAGATATCATTTCCTGGAATACAACTATATAAGAAAAAAGGCTAAAGGGACAATATGATCCCAATCAAAATGTCCTTTGGGACACAGCTGTCCCAGATGTTGAAATGAAACATAAAATAAAATTGTTTTTCTTACTTTATAACAATCACATAACAATCAATCATAAATCTATCTTAATAGATAAAAAATTGGATGAAAAATACAGAATTAACAGATCACTTTGCCTATACATCTTTCCAGTTCATGTAATGTGAACTAATTTCAGTGTAGGTTTCATACTATGATGACCAGGGGTGGATTGGGTCGCTGAGACACTGGGCAAAATCATGGTGGGCCAGTCTGTCTGTGGGCCGGTGCCACCTGGAGCCTAGTCAGTAGGCCAGTGGTTCTCAAACTGTGTACTGCAACACAATAGTGTGCTGCAACTATTTACCAAGTGTGCTGCATAATCTTTTATAACATAGCATAAATAGAGATTGTGCCAGCAATCATTTTAACGATATATGATGTTGTTGAGTCTCAACATGATGGAAGGATTAGTGCTGTTTATCTTATTTGGTAGCTACTTTCTGGAGCTGGTGAAATATCACTAGGTGTCAATATACAGGGTGTTCGTTAGGCACTATTTCTTTTGGAACTCCCTGTATATAAATCAGTGTGTATTTGTATGTCTATGTGTATGTGTTTATTCTCATACTCATGGTACATTAACCAAAGTGTATAGTATACACTCGCTGTCAATGATCCTTTCCTTTATCATTATTTATTTCCGAAATTTACTACGAAAAAATATTTGAAAAAGAGCGCTATAGTGAATCAGCACTAAATGGGGTAGCACTGATCAGGGTATTACTCTACTAACACAGACTGAAGCAAGATTATCCGGGTGCAGATCCATGGTCTTGCCAGACTTGCAGATGTCACCACAAGCATGGATGATTTTATTAGGGTGTATCAGAAGTGTTTTCGTTTTTCATAGACCTTTATTCCAAAACTTATTTCATGTACACATCTAAAGACTATCTATGGCTCCATTATATCATATCATTATCAACTAACTGGACCCATGGAAATTCCACGGATGTTGACAACTAAGATTATCCATTATCTCATGCCTCTGCTCTTCTCTCACCCTTTGCCTGTATCTTCTCATTCTCTCTCTTATCCCTTCCAATCTTTGTTGCCGTTCCATGATTTTATCTAAATGTTATGTTATGATATACTACCACGAGAAAGTCATTGCCAAGCCAAACACTTGTGGAGAAGTGGAAGTGACCCAGTCACCTTAGGAAATGCGTAGGTGTCCTAAAAACAGAATGTGGAAACTGGAAATGACACCAGCGTGGGCGTTTAAAACCCTATAAAGCTCAGAGCCAAAGAGGAAGCAGAAAAGACGGAGAAAACTCAGACCCGAACAGAGGACAGAGACCCAGGCAGACCGCCTAGTGCTGGGAAGGCATAAGACCAAGTTCCCCTGTTCTCCCACTCTTCATTCTCTGGTCAACAAAATGTAACTTAAGAAATAAAAATATGTTTTCATATTTTTACAAACAACTTTCGAGTCTTCTTTCTTTTCTGGATCCAATGAATCTTCACCCCACTATACAACAGTTATACAAACATGGATTATTATTATTTATTTTTTGCTACTATTTACCTTCATCTTAATTGTTGTTGCTTTTTATTGCAGCTAAACTTAGGCTGGTTTCCCTTCAGCAGTGAGTAAATGAATTAACAGCACGGATCGGAATAAAGAATAAGTTCCAGTTGAGAATTGAACTGACAACCCTCTATGCTGGAGGTTGGCTTTCTTAACACACGACTGCTCTTATCACTGAACTACTGGAACTCAGTGGTGAAGCGAGAGTCCAAATCAAACTCTTAAACTCATTCCCTATCCCAATCTCTTCTGCGACATGTTTCTTATTATCTGGTAATTCAAGATAAACATGGATTAGTTTCATATGCAAAAATTTTCCTAACCCCTTACTAAACTACCTTTCTCTTCTGTCCTCTCCCATTCTTCCCGCTTATTAAACTATCTAACTTGTTCCTCCTCTCTCTCTTCCCAACCCCTCACTAAACTACCTAACTACATTTTCTCCCCTCTTTCTTTCTAAATAAAATAGGGAATATTTCAATTTATATAGTTTATGGCAATAAAATAATATTTTTAATAAAATAAGTATTATTTTTATTTATTTAATTCATATTAAAAAGAAGTAATACATTTTCATGAATAATTACTTTTCATATATCTTCTCCAAATTTTCCAAAGTAAATGATTGAAATTTTTCAATATTTACCGATTTAAAAAAAATTTCTTTTAAAGTGCAATTGGGTCCAGGATTTTTATACAAATACATGAAAAAGGAAACAAATTTCAAACATCAAAAACAAGAAAGTAATCTGTGATCCAACATTTTCACTTATATTTGAGTTGTAGCTTTTTAGCACTAGAATTGACAAAAGAGTAAAGTAAAAAAATGAATTGAACAAATTTACCACAGAATCAATAATTAAAAAAATTATAAAGAATAAGACAGAAGACATCTTACTTATATTAGATGAAAAAAAAATGTTCTAAGGTTAATTTAGGATTATTTGGGATTATTTATTTAATTTATGAAACTTCTTTATCTGGATATTAATAACAAAAAATGTAATTGTACTTTGCTTGAGCAGGGGGTTTTCCGAACACTCTCAAGCTCCCTCAGAAATTTACCACAGAACCAAAGTTATAGCTACAGATACTCACAAAAATGGCATTTCTAAAGCCCAATGTATTCTTGAATAAAGTGGATACATTAGATACATTAGTGTTGTTTCAAAACATAAAAAATTCAACTTTTATCCTCAGCTTGCTCTTTGAGTCCAATTCATCAACTTTGTCTGTTTCTCCATCTGAGTTATCTAACACAAAATAAATGTTGATGTGTCTTGTCCTCATTTTCCTTTCAAGTGTTTGTTATTAAAATAAGGCTATGTTAGTAATAGTAGCCAATTGGATGAAGTACTTGATATTGACCTTAGAATATGTTTTAATACCCATTTTATATGGCCTCAAAATTTTCCTGTAATTATTCGGATTTCAAACTTTTGCTCTATGGGCGTGTAGTGGAGCAAAACTAGATTATCTTTGGTTCTTAATTAAAAACAAAACAAAACAAAATCATATGCATATTTTCACTGACCTGAGTTAAGTCAACACAGAATATTCTTATCAAAACCATTTCTCTACACACAATGTACATTGCAGATAATAGAATTCTTTTCAACCATATTTCTCCAAATAATCAACTAATGGTGTAATATGATATTCATTGGAGACACAGAGTCTAGAAAAGTATTCAAAACTTTGGTTGTTGAGAAAAGCCATCTAAAAACTAAGATTTGGTATTTCACAGCCCATACACATACTACTATCAATAAAAAGCAGCATACAAGTTCATTATTGATCAGATCCCAGCATATTCTGCCCTTACCATCATTTGAGGAAACAAATTGTCTGCTAAAATGCATGAAAAAAGTTCAATTTTGCAAGATTTGGTCGAAAGATTGTGCTGTTTCAACAATAAATTCAGAAATCGTTGCTATTTTATTTTAAAAAAAGAATAATAAATAAAGGATAGATTCAAATTAAGATACTTAAACTATAATTTCATCAAAATGTTCAGTGTAAGAGCCCTTAGAAGCAAAAGATGGCCTTATCTACTGAATAGAGGAATGGGTTTAGAGAAATGGTGATAGAGGAATGGAAAGGGGGAATGGGGATGGAAGTAGAGGAATGAGTCTAGAAGGATGCGAATAAATGAATGGTAAGATAACTAAAAATACACACGATAACATCCTTATTAGATTGTTAAGAGAGAAAAATATATAAAAACTATAAAAACTGGGACAGGATTATTCTAACATTTGTGTTACTCTATAGTATGGAATACTTTGGCCGGTTATTGTTTCAGGTAACAAACATACTTTGTGTCAATTTTCATCATATCACGTCCCAACTATCCGGACCTGTCCAAGACCACAGTTCCAAAATCGACCTACCCTATGTTATCATTTTTTTTAAACACTTGAGTATAATGTTACCCACCAATTTTGACCCTGATTTTTTATATTAAATTTCTCAAATTATACATTAGTAAATACGGTATATATCCCAGCTGTCATAGAAGCCTGATGATATACATGTCCCAGGAGTCTGGAAAGTTTTTAAACCCACTGATACTTTTATGTGCAGTTGATATTTATTAGTGATTTTGTCTGTGAAGTGAGTTTGCATTCTAATTATTTGCTAAGCACAATGTCATTGTGAGACACCCAGTAGTAATGGTCTGCTAGACTAGCTCACTAGCTCCAGTAAAGCTTAGTATATAGCTAATTAATACTATAACGAAGTTTGTCCCTCACTAGGTGTTCCATATTTGTGGTCTTGTGCCAGACTAAACTTAGTAAGTACTAAGTAGATTTTCAGTTTCGGTGTGAATATTTTAGATGAGAGATCATCAATATGTATAGATTTTTTCTTTTGGACACAACGTTTCGGCCGTTGTACTCAGGCCGTATGATACAACGGCCGAAAGTTTGTGTTGGAAAGATGAACTAAGAAGAGGACAACAGTTCGAAAAAATCGATACATATAGATTTTCAGTGTTTAACTGTTCCAAGGGGTATAATTCTTTATGGCAAGTTGTCTTCTTTCTTTTAGAAAAACCTATTTATCTCCCTTGTCACCATTCTGTCTTTATTTTCTTCCTGCTGCTGACTGACTTCCGGCTGATTGCAAAGTCTCCGGTTGTGCATCTGAGGAGGAGATTGGGATTTTGTCGGCTGCGGTTGGGATTTTAACGCAGCCCACAAACAAACACCTCAGGCCATGGGGAATTCACCCAGCAACAGTGAAGCTGAGGAAGAAATTAGAGAAGAATCAGCAATGGTAAGTCACAATCAGAAATTCTTGACAGGAAACCTAAAAAGTGAAAGAAAAAGAATCGGATCTTCACAAAAGCCCCTCCGTAGAAGTTACCACGAAAAATCCAAACGTTTTCATTTTAAAAGACTTGTTTTCATTTTCAATTTTTTTTTTACTTAACATTGATTACATAATGTATTACATCTGTTTTGGTTTAAAAATTGGTTCTTTCTTATATCAAGCAATAAAGTTGATTAATCATCCTTAAAAATTCGAACCACCCGTAAAATTAACACAAAATATCCACCCGTTTTCGTTTTAAAGGCGCGTTTTTATTTTAAGTACGGGTGGAAAAAAAGTTTACTTAACATTGAATGGCAATGCATTAAATCTGTTTTTGATTAAAAATTGGTTCTTTCTTATATTGAGCAATAAAGTTAATTAATTATTATCCTTAAAAATTCATTATTTTAATTAAATGTATCTATGCACTCAAAGTAAGTTGCTGATGTGAAAAAGTAAACTTTTTATTTTGAAAAACTTATTTTTATTAAAAATTGGTTCTTTATAATATTAAGTAATAAAGTTGACTTTTTAATTATCCATAATTAAAAAAAAAAAAAAATTCAACTGTAATTAATGCCTGTGAAAAAAGTTTGTAATCTTTAGTCCCACAACAATGATTGTTTAATTAGTAATTATTAATTACTAAATTAAAGAAATATCATGTTTTTTATCTAAAAATATTGGCTTTAACGTGCCAAATTCAAGTGAATATTCATTTTAGTTTAATCAAATTTAAATTCGTTTTTCTAATTTTTAATTTTTTTTTTTTTTAATTTAAAATTCTTTTTTAACTTAGTCTTATCTTCTTTAAGAAGTAAATATTAGGCGGAGGCCTATTTAATTTTCTAGTTGATATTGGATAAACTTATTACATTTAAAAAGTTCAGTTCTTGTCCGTAGTGTTTAGTATTTATGTTAGAATCACTAATTGTTTGTCAATTTATATTCAATTAGTGTTTATCTTAGTTCTTACGTCCAACCCGGTTTTTTTTTCTTAACTCCACAACCAAAACTTTTTGTTCTTCTTCCGGGTTTATGTTTATCATATTTAAAATAGGAATCGTTTTTCGATTACAAATGTTTATATTTTGTGTTGTCTTTAAAAAAGTATTTGAGACAAATTAAAGATTTATGATTCCCATCTGACACCTGTTTTAAGTTTGATTTTTCTACTTCTTTTAAAAGACCTTTTCCATTATTGCTCGTTACAAGTTTTAACACATATTTATTTTTTTTGTTTTTGTTTATTTCATAAATAAAAAAAAGTTGTTAAAGTAACTATTTTTCACAATTTATTCATGTTAACAAACTGTTCAGTTCCAGTAATCAAAGATTGCAAAAATGATTCTTCAGAAATATAATTAAAAACAAATACTAGATTAATTTATTTAGTAAAGGAATTGCTTTTTTTTTTAAAATTTATTTTTTTAATTTTTATAATTTTAAAAACTTATTGAAACTTCATTCTTTAAAAACGCATGAACACTTTTTTTTTTTTTTTTTTTAAATTCGTCTTAATTAATTGCAAATATTATTTTTCTCTAAAAAAGTATATAGTTTTATTTCTGTTTATGATAAACTTTTAAGACAAAATTTACATTAGGTAATGAAGTTTATTTTTAGAAGTGATTGAAGAGAAAGTACTACAATTAATACCTTAGTTTACGGAAGGGCGTTGGTGATGAAAATTCATAAAAACAACCCGCCTTATTTACATATTGCGTACAGGAAAATAAATTAAAAAAACCGGTTTACGATAAATTAAAAATAAAACTTGAACTTCATTTGAAGACACTGGTATTGTAAAAGGTTAACTGTTTGTGTGTGTGTGCGTGCGAGTATAACGGCTCAGAGAATGGAATCGGCGAACCGAGTTCAAACATTGGCTGGGACAGTTTGCGTTCACTTCGCACTAATGCCCTTTTTTTTTTTTTTTTTTCACTATTAGACAATTATTGAATCTTTTTAAATTAGAAATTTGTTGGGAAGTCGTGATTGGACCCTATCGCGGGTAACACTAACAGCGTTATGCTGCTACTGTCTGGACAGGTAAGATAATTCTGGGAGAGTGGTGTGCTCAATTACTCCTTTTATCTATCAACCATCTTGACCTGTAAATGGGATAGAGCCCATGGAGAAGTGGATTCATGCCTTTCCCAAAGGCAGCAGGCAAAGTGAACATAAACTGATTTTAGTTGAAGCTGGTTTGGTTCAGTTTCCATGATGGAACCACCTTGCACATCTTCATATCATACTTATAAGTCATTTAATAAAACTTATTTCTTTATTTTTGACTAGTATTTGCTTTCATCTTAATTTTTAATTGCGTTTTATCAGTTTATAGCAGTCTCTACAGCGCAGATCATAAATAAAGGTTAGCTCTCAGTGAGACTGAAACTTGCGTCCCATCTGCCTGGAATCCTGGTTACCAACTGAGCTATTAGTCAGAAAGGTCTCACCGAGAGCTTATCCTTCATTTCTGATCCGCACTGTTTACTCACTACTATAGACTGATGACCTGAGTAAGTTGGAATAAAAAGCAATTAAGATGAAAGAACATACTACCTTATATTTTTTTTATGTAAGACCCAGTCAAATTAGAGGGAAAAAAGCTAAGTAAATCGGACAATTTGAATATAAGTCAAGCCAAAAACTATAATCAAGGCTTTTGATGATTTTTGCCTTAGCAAGAAAAAACAAAAACAAACTCACAAGTTGGCTCCATATTTTTACGAACTAAATATAAATGAATGATAACTAGTAAATGTAATCTTCATTTATTCAAAAAGTAGCAAAGAAAAATGACAAACCAATATAGAAGCACGTCACTGAAATCCATAGTCTTCTTTATCAGATTCGGTAAACTGCCAAGTTCCAAAACAATGATCACATCTGCAAAGAAGAAAACTTTGGCTGAGTACAATAAATTATTACATGATTATTACTTTACGTGCAATTACAGTTTATAAACATGTAAATACTCAGTAGTAGAAATAAATAAAAAGACCGAAATGCTGGTTGGACCAGGCAGGGTCTTGCATTGACCAGGATTATTGAGAGGCAAGAGGCCAGAGGCCAGTCAGTATGCGTGGTGGCGGGAGATGCAGGGGAGTGTGGTACTTCCAGTTGCAGTGTCCGCTCAGCTGGCCAGGTCTCATTTGTCTTTGGGGAATTGGTACCATCAGGCGGGTCACTTGGAAAGTCACCTCTAGGAGCAATTGTTGCCTGATCTGGTTTGGGTGCCGCCTGGCACGGTTGGATTTGAGGAGATGGTGGACGAGCAGAATTGTCAGTTGCGTCCGGGCGGGAAGAGGGGATGTGAGGAAACTTACAGGTCTGTTGCCTGTTCCATTGTGCCAGGGAATTTTCTGTTTCTCAAAGTAACTCGTCCTGATCCATAAACTCTAATCACGTATTGATCAAATTGTCGCACCTCCTCCATGGTATGAGTTTTATCCCACTTATTGGGGAATGGGTCAGCTTGGTTTTTAATTCTTACATGGTCACCAACGGTTAGCGGCAGGACCGCTGATGTGCTCTGACTATCACTCAGCTGTTTTAATGTGTCTATTACATAGTGCCACCTCCCGAGCAACTAGTGTTCTCTGCCATGTTTCATGTGGTAGATTTTGGCCAGGCAAAATAGGGATGAAGTCTTTGATGGGCTGCCCAAATGCACACATGGCTGGTGGTTGCATCAGATGTGTTTCTGTGTCCTTTCTTTATGACTGACTTGACTATGTTGAGGTATTAATTTTAGGATACTTTTATGGTAAAAAACCATGACTTTATATTCAAAAATATACAGTCAAAAATTAATAATAATAATGGTTGACAATGCTTCATCTAATAAAAAATGAAGATGATCTTGTTTTGTGATGTTTATTGTTTACTAAGCCTAGCTTAGTCGGGTACAAGTCCAGATTGAAGGTGGTGGAAATGGGAGATTGTGTTGTGCCAATCTTTCAAGTACGGG
>VCCN01002953.1:1399610-1410059 GCA_006491835.1 Architeuthis dux | reverse complement strand
AAAATGAGTTTGTGGCTTGTCAGAAGTTCTGAAATGAGGAATTATCATTATTATACATTGATCTATTCAAACTAGTGTTTTCATCTTGGTGGTTTTATATAGTCAGTGTTTTGACAGTTGTACCCTCTGACCTTCTTCAGGTATCCTATACACCAGTTCAGTGGACAAAGCAAAAGCAGCATCATAAGGACAAATTAACTAAGAAGAATTGATTGATATGAGATATCCCTGAGCATGGAGAGCAGAATGAGAACAATATACCTCTGTGGATTGAATAAAGGGCTTTGTTCAAAATTCTCAAGTTATTGACCACGACAGAACCTTGAAGGCCAGAGAGTACAATGGCTAAAATGTTGTGACTTTAACAATGAAGATAAAGACACTAGTCCGAATAGATTAATGTCTACTAATGAATTTGTGGTCAATTCTTAAAATTAAGATTGTATATTATAAATGATAAACTTTAAAGACTTTCTCTTTCATCTTTGAAGTCTTTTTGTTTCTTTCCAGTTATACAAATCAACATCAAAAGATGCCATAGTGATGGTTGCGATACCAGAGTTCATGCAGTGAAGGCCCTTGGTTATCGGTAAGTTTTATTAAGTTCAGTCAATCCTTAATTTACCTTTGCCAACTGGTTGGAAGAGGTATATGTATTCATTCATGTCTGTCTGTCCACACAATATCTCCAAATATCTTCAACGAATTTCAACATTTTCTGGAAGGGTAGGCCATGGACTAAGGAAGAATTTGTTAAATCTTTGGGCAGATCCAGGAATTTATTTTCAATGTAGAGATATTTTCTTTGTACATTTATGTATTCTCTCATATTTGTCAACACAATATCTCCAAAAGAGAGGTGAATTTCAATGAGACTTTGAGGACGGATGGGCCTTCCTTATTGAAAGGTTCAATATATTATTTAATATATAGAGAATCCACTTTTCCTGACCCAGAGATTGAACTCACAACCACCAGGTAAAAGCATTGTGTAAGTGCATTTAGTTATGTGGTGGTTTTAGTTTCAATCCCTGAGTTAGGCAGTGTAAGCAATGCACTCTGCTCCAGTGGAAAAGGCAGAATAAGATTAATGTGGATTGAATAAACAGTCCAGTTAAAATTCCCAGAACGTTACCGAATATGGCTGACATCTGAAGAAGGTACCAATGGCCAAAACATAGTTATAACAGGACACAAATCCAAATAGACCAATCTATGATAATGCATCTCAGAAATTCAAAAAGCATTCTATGGTGTGCTGTGTAAGACTTTTTATTGTAAGTTTTTATCTGGATTTTGAAATAAATTATTTGTATTTAGTGTATGTTTTTTTTGGATGGTTATCTTCATTCTTACAGTTACTCTCCTCCTCCTTCCAATAACATTTTGGGCACCTCCAGTCTTTTTCAGGTGAATGTATTGTCTTATTCCTCTGTCTGCTTTCATTCCCTTTTGTGTAAAAGGAGACGGTTGTAAACCCTATCCTTTTGCTTAGCCGCTGTTCACGGTGGTGGTCGTGGGATCCAAACTTATCTTTCTATGTTGGTCCAACTGATTGAACTTTTAAAAATCTTTCTTTTTAGCATAAAACCTAAGGATCCCGGATTGAGTGTCTCTGATGCTTCAGCAGTCTGGTTCATGCAGATCATGTCCACATGGATCACGTCTGTCCTGCCAAGCAATGAGCTTATGAAACAGAATGTTCTTATGAAGACTAGGTGAGTTGATAAGTAGACAGCATTTTCTCTTTAAGTACCAAGACTTAATTCAAGGATGTAATATTGTGATCTAATAGGTTATTACATATAAAATGTCATTTTTTGAATGGTAAGATGAAGTATAATATAAACAATGGAAGACTATATATTTAATCAAAATATGGCACATTTGATGGAATAAACTTTTTCCAATGATCCTTTAATTTTATGTCATCTGTATAAAATTCTTTAGGTTTAGTAGGCACAAATTCAGTAAAAGCATGAATTATGGCTTTTCTATTATTATTGAACTTTTTAATACGGATATGAATTTCAAATGCTTGAAAAGATGATAATCTGTAGGAGAAATGTCGGAATATGGAGGATGTTGCAAGACTTCATATCCCAATTCTCTAAACTTAGGCAAAGTCAGCTGAGAGGTGTGAGTTCGGGCTCTGCCCTAGAGCATTTTATTCAGTTCATGTGGGACCCATTTTTCCAACTTTCCAACCTATCCTGTTGCCTTGAGATGACGTGATATGGTCATTGTTGAAGCCCTAAAGTTTCCAGAGAGTGTTTGAACTGTTGTTTGTGGGTTATTGGCCACTGTTGTTGATAATGTTTCATCATTAAGGGCAGATTTGGGTTTTCCTTGAGGTTTATTATTGGTATCCATATTTCGAATGGTAAACCCATTGAACCAACACTGAACAGTTTGCACTGTTGTAGTGTTCACTCCAAATGCTTTGCTGATGTAATCAACAGCTTGAGTGGTATTAAGTCCATTTGAAATTGTACTTGGAAATTAGTTTTCTTGGATAGACACCATTGCTGTTAAGGGCTCAAAAACCTCCAATGATAAGGAATTATATTTCTATTGAAGCTGAAAAAAAATGCTCTTACTTTTGCATTATTCGTTATGATACAAAAAAAATAACATTTCATGTGTAACAACCTAATACATTCAAATTGATTTTTCTTTTGTGGTCAATTCTTTTGATAGGACAATTTGACACCAACTCCAAGAAATTACAAAAACGAAACTAAAGTTTAATACATTATATTAAATTATATTTAAGATTATGTGCAACTGCTTTTAAGAAAAACTTTTTTTGAACAATAAACTATGAAAATGAAAAATAATTTCAATTTCAGTGTTCTAGATTCTAAAACTTAAAATTAACACTTTTATAAATGTAGTTCCGCCTTGTTTTGGTGTATACCTTCTGATGTACATGTTACGGCTGTTTAGGCCATTTTCAACATCCTGACTGCTAGAACATGAACATCCTGCAAGCTTTTGTAGGCTTAATGATTTAAAAAAATTTTTTTATTTAAATTAAACATGGTTTCAAATTGAACCAATCAAATTTAATCTCTTAAAGAGGCTTCAGTAGTCATAATGTCCGATGCAACTCAAAAGGTTTTAAAATGCTGCGAATGCAACATTCCCCCTCTTTTTTAACTTATATATTTGGATCTATACCACGTTCTTGGACTGAAAATAAAGGCAATTAGTCCAGATGTTTTTCTTTCAAAAAATCTTTTCAACTGCCCAATGGAATTACGATAGATTCTCATAATATTTATACTTGAACAGAGTTTGTCTTTCCAATGGTTTTGTTTTGAATCCTATTTTTCTATTGCATTTTCTTTTTACAATGGTTCATTTTTTTATGTTTTCTCTTTTGGATAGTTTCTTCGCTTTGAATAAAAATTTTGGAACTTGGCATTTACAAACCTTTCTTCATACTTTAATACATGAATTAGGTTCCAAATATTTGGATGACTAGTTATCACTGTACTATTCAGTGGAACTGTTCTAAATATGCTAAATTGGTATTTGGTATAAGATCATTTATTCAATGAGTATTGTTTAAACCAACAAACATAAACAAATTATAGGGGACACTGGATACAAATAGTCCTATTGACTTATTTACCTCACAACAAATTGACTGATGACCAATTTACCAGCAAAACATAAAACAAAATGCTTTACATTCAAATTACAATATTATGAGCTAACAATTGTGTTAAAGAGCTTGATTTGTAAATTGCATGGTCTTAGAAGAATCCATGCCCGCTGTTGCTTATGGGGACCATAAGGGGGTTAATCATTTGGTATTTTTTTGTTTTGTTTCAAAAGAGGCGTATCTATCAATAGTATCGGTAAGAAAACAAATAATGATTTTTGAAAAAAAATTTTTTTTTTTGAACATTTTGTTTGAACATTTTAAAATGATGCTTGCTTTTGATTGCAGGAGTGCATTGGAATATATGCAGCCATTGTGTTTATCTCAAGTCAGCAATGAACGGCCACAATTTCTCAGCAAACATGTCTTGAAAGAAATTGACAAATTCTTATCAGATGTCCTTTTGTAAGTAAACAACAAATTGTCATGTTTTATGCCTGGTTTAGCTTAGTTCAGTGACTCCTTTATCCGACCAGCCACTTTAAGATTGTTTCAGTTTTTGATAAGTACACTTATTGTTATTCATAAGTGGCTTAAAGCAGGGGACACACACAACCATTATCTTTATTTTTGTTTTAACACAGTTATATTATTTAACTTTCCTCAGGTGAAATTTATAAATAATAACAAAGATGAAAAGAATAGTCTGAATTATATATTTCTTAGTGACAAAACTTTTAAAAGTAGAGAAAAAATCAATTTAATACATTCAAAATTCTTCTTGTCCAGAATCGCAGATTCTTTCAACAAAGAATAAAAGAATTAGTTTCATAGTGGACTTTTGTCATTGTTAATAATGATGTTTATGTTCTTGACAAATAAATTTAACATTTGTTACATTTGAATGGATTTTTATCCCCGCCAATTTGATATAACTTTCCAAACAACCTAATGTAATAATTAAGTCAAAATGATTACCTCTGCCAACAAAGTTGGCTAGAAGTTAAGTATTTACCCACGGCTGTCTGTTTGTCTGTCCACACAATATCTCCGAAAGTTCTCACAGAATCGGGAGTGTGGGACATAAGCCAAGGAATAATTGCATAAAGTTTTGGGGCAGATCTAGGAATATTTTTTAATTTTTAAGTTTTTATAACATTGCGAGATAGGACGATTGTTCGGCTTTTTGAATGTAATAATATAGTAATGAGTTATTTATAACCCCTACTATATTTTTAAATAAATTTATAGATTGACTTGGTTATAGTAATGGCTAAAATTTAATTCTTATGAGGTTGATTTTATGGTATTTATTTTCAGTGATGCCAATGGAAAGATTGTGAAATATGACTTGGATATTCTTCTCAGTTTTAATTTGGCAAGAGGAAGCATGAAAGGATTGGTAAAAACCATCAAGATATTTCAAGGTAAGTAATCACTGTTTTCTTCCGGAAAGTATCCAGCCATTTTGAATATCTTGAACTGGTTGTGCGGCCTTGATGTAATCAGTGGGGACCTTACACTCTCCCATGGGGTTACTCAGTCGACAGTGAGACGCCATTGAGTGTGCTCGTGAACATCAAATTCACATTGACTGAGTCTGTCCATTCGTCATGTCTCGTGCAGGGTTTTTTGACAAAACCTTGCATCACCTAGGTTTGTCAGCACCCCCCTACAATCCAGATTTGGCTCCCTGCGACTTCTGAAAGGAGGAGATTTCAGACCATGGACAAAATTAAGGAGAACATAACGAGGCAGCTGATAACAATCTGGAAATAGGACTTTGCAGACTGTTATGAGAAGTGGAATAGATGCCGGGATAAGTGTGTCGAAGTTCCAAGAGGAATACTTCGAAGGGGACTAAGCCACCATTGCCCTAGGTAGGCTATTTTTGGACTCTGAAATATAAATGGACCATTGAGCCAGGCTGAAAGGCCAGAACTTGATATTGTACTCAAGAAAATCTGTCAAATAGTAGCTTTTTGAGCAAACCACTGGGTGAAAACAAAGACTGAGAAAATGAATATCAGGACTTTGGCAGAGAGCTGCAGAAATTGTGGAATATGAAGGTGACGGTCATGCTCATAATCGTAATCATTGGAACACCAGGAATGGTCCAAACAGGTCTCTCCGCAAGGCTGTTTGGGACCTGTAGGAAGAATTGTAACAGTGCTGACCACAGACCACTGGGCAAGAATTTTGTGTCCTCAAGAATTTGGTAGACTTACTGTCACTTGATCTCCAGCAAGAGACACCAGATACCTATGGTGATATGAAAATTAAAACAAATATCTTTCTGTTTTTTTTCTTTTTTTTTTTTTTTCTCAATCTAATTTCAATCGATTATTTGCCTTATTTGGACATTTGCAACCGTAAAAGAAAATATTCAGGAGGTTTAGCCACTAATTCTTTTATTTTAAAGGGTTTCTGTTGCCTTTACAAAATTTGGGGCTTTTTCTTTAGTCCCCACCAAAAGCTAATGTCCATAATTATAAATTATGGAAGCCTAAAAAAAATAGATTGCTGCATTTTCTTTTCCCTGCTGACTAGAAACTGTTAGTTTGGAATAAGATTTTAACAGCAATTTGATCTTGGAGAATCAAAATATTTAAACCTTTCTCCCAAATGGTCTGTCTTGTATATCATTTTAGTTGGGTCCCTGATCAGTCAAGTTGTTAGATTTTTGCAGCTAATGCTGTCAAAAGTTTGAAATAAGAAAAAAGAATTTTTGTGCTTTTTCGTTTGTCCCTATCAGACCAAAAGTAATGGGAATTGATATGAAAAGTATATTTTGTTAGTACTCCCCAGGATTGGGTGTTAGGTTTTTTTTCTTCTTGTATTCATGGTGGGGTCTTCTGAAAAAGACCCCCAAATTTATGAATATGGAAAGAAAATCCAATGATTTTTCCCTTTTCATAGAATGTTGTTTGCTTTTTGTTTTTAAAAAAAAAATTTTTCTTTTAATGTTTATTTTATTTTTTCAGACTTTGCTGGACTCAAAATGCCTTGCTCTCAACTCATGATAAAAATGATAAAATCCAGAAATTTAGCCTGGGAAAAGCAAGGTTTGTAACTTTAAAGCATTGATTATCTATCAAATATATGTTTATATATTGATTAGTTCATTTCGCACAAATACTCTTGGGATAGTCATGAATTCACTTTGCCCTGAGCTCTGTTCCATTGCCTGATATCTTTACAAAATGTCTCGTCACTGGCATGCCATGATGGCTGGTGCAGAAGAGTTTAGTTATTTTTTAATATTTATGCAGTAATTATTTCTCAACAAGTTTTAGAAAATTAACTTTTTCTCTTAGAGACGACTGTGGATACAAAGTGTAATTTGTTGAGAAATGATTCAATTTATTTAGCCTGCAATGGGTCATCTTTGTTTCATGACCTATTAACCTTCCTTTTTTGGGACTTAAAATTGTGGATAATGTTGCTGAGGTTGGAGTATTTGAATGTAAAAAAACACTAGAGGAAGGAAAAATTGTTTGTTTTTAATGTTTGATGTCGCATGATCTTCATCTGCCTTTGTTTTCTTTCAGCGACTAGTTTGGCGTTGCCTCTTAGTGGTTGTGATGGAGGTCAAATGGATGAGAAATCTGCCCCCAACAATGTCCTGGGGAATCAGTGGAATCTTCAGGGTAAGTTGAATTCCTCTTTTCTTTCTTTCCTTCTTCAAGAGAATAAGTGTCTTTGCAGATGATTTCTTACCTGTTTAGTGGAGGAACAATAATGATGATCTTCGTCGTTCCATTGTAATTGCAATATTTGCAAATTTATGTCAAATCTAAGCAAACATTTTGTGTGTTCAACAATTTCCCAATGGTGTTCCACCCAGCAGGCTAAAAATAAGGGAAAATTCCTTGATCCGTCTCGCTCACGGCCTGAAGAATTCTGTTTCTGTTACCTTTCGACTGAAGATAAGAAGTGACTTGATATCAAGCAGTGGCTGCCAAAGGCAGTGTTTAAGTGAGTATGTATTATTTTGGTATCTTAATTCTGTTAAATTATATTTGTTTGCATTTTCTTTTGTATTTTCAGTATATTTCACAGAAGAAGGAAAGACCCAGGTGAACATGTTCTTTGAAGCACCTGACTATGTACGACTGACCAAATTAAAGATTAAAGTAAGTTTACTTTTTGTGAGATGAGCCATTGATAACCTGAACCACCAAGCACTTAGAGTTTCCTCTTTGATATTTAGGTGTTTGTATATTAAAGTGTAATTATTTTCTGTTGGAAGTACAATGGTAATTATTTGTGGTTTTGCTTTCCGTGGTTTTGCTTTGTTTACTTTACGGTCAACCCCAAATAAAACACCCTCACTAATATCTAATGTGACAGAATTCTATCAAATAATTTATTGCTTCTTTTCCATCAATAAAAATTTTGGATGACTTAACAAACTATAAAACTAGTTTTGGTCTTTGAGGACAATTTCTTATTGATTTATTTCTTCCAGGTTGTCTCTGGTGATCGAGGAGCTCGACGAGGCCTGGTGTTTGTCTACTGTGATGAGTAAGTAGCTTTACAAATGCTGTTTGTACCTCCCTCTCTTGTGGGTTTGTATATTTAATATATACATACGCACATTACTTGCAAAAGGGGGTGGGGGTGTAGCATTCAATATCCTGCCTTTTAATTTGTATTGGTGATTGAAGACCCCCACACTATTTACAAACCTCCATAAATCGCATTGAGGTGGTGGGTTGATGAAAAACAAAAGTGGGGGGAACTAAAAAAAAAAAAAAAAGAAAAGAGAACTCCAATGAGCATACATTCTCTAGCTAAGTTAAACCGTTTCATTTGCAACAAAAGAAAATCAACCCCATTTGAATTACTAAACATGCCAGGCCAAAGGTGGGTAGGAAGTTGGATGTGCCTAGTAGTTGAAGTTTTGGCTTGAACCCCAAACTCTGGCATTAGTGGAGATAACACAACTACCTCAGCCATTAGGCAGATAGTGAGCGATTTCAGAATTTTTTTTTTTTTTTTTTTTTTTTTGCTCTGAATATAATTTTTTTTCTTTTTCTTAATTTTCAGAGAAAAATTCAACCTTGAGAAGCACGTGGATCGTTTTAAGAAGTTTGATGACTGGACTCGTGCTCAGTCAAAATCTTACAGCACGTAAGTTGGCTTTGTTGTTTCATTGCTTCATTAATGATTTCAAAAGCATCACTTAATGCTTTCATCTTCAAAGTTAGAATTCATCTATTATGTTAACCTGTCTAATTTAACTGAGTGGGGAAAATTACAATGTGTAAAAATGGTTTAATGAATAATAATAGCTTTTTTTACTAAAACCAAGTTTATTTGAAAGCTTATGCTAAATTGGTCACCAATTTGTGCCTACTGGTTTTTTGAAATTTCAGACATTTTTTTTGTGATCACAGCCCAACTTTTTAATTGATCACTCCCAACACAGTATATATGGGTGGCGGCAATTCATAATTTCCATTGGAATGCTATTTTTTATTTAGAAAGGTTTTATATATCCAGGTTGAATGCAATCCTATGTATGGGTCAGTCCTCGGTCAAGTGGACCAATTTTGGGAAGGTTCCCCACTCGACCATCTCAGATTATGCTCTAACTTTGCTCACATGTTCATTTGGGTTTGAAATAAAGTCCTGTAAAATTATAACTCAATATCTTTACTCGTTCAGTCACTATAGATCCAAGAACAAGGACTACTTTGTTCGAAGCGACAGCAACCAAATACTTTTTTTCATTTTCAACTAGCAACCATTCCACAACAGGAACTTCTATTGCACTGAAAATTTGTTCTCGGGGTCAACTTCATATATAGATTTTGAAAATATTATCAGCCTATCTCTAGAAAGCATCATTTCTTTCAGCTCCAAATTTCAGTGGTATTTCCGAGAAGCCATTTTTAAGTAATCATTACTCAGGACCTAGCCAACCTTGTGTGTTCTATCTGGCAAGGAAGAAAGTGATATCAAATGCACTACAAAAAGGTTACAATCTGGATCTTTCTAGCTTTTCTAGATCCTGAGATATGAGGTCTCAAAAATGGCCCGAATTAGAAAACGACAAAAATGCACCATTTTTTTTTTTTTTTTTTTTTTTTTTTTTTTTTTTTTTAAGACAAAAATGTACCTGTGGAACAAGCTGCACAATTTCCTACCAAAGACCACTGAAAAAGGCAATGTTTAAAATACCTGGAGCTAGATTTTCAAGTTGGTGTCTTGGTTCTTTCATGTTCTAATCAGTGGTTGAAATGATGAGGGGTATGCAGGGATACAGTGTATACCTACATCTCATGTATCATCCAGTGACATATGGTGCTTTGTATCTTGGGTGTGCTATGGATGCACAAAAGGGCGAAAATATTTTTATGTCTGTAAAAAGCAACGGACTGTAAAAGCCTTTTTGGCAAATGTAGGGGAGGTGGTCCCAATTTTAACAAACGTTGTTCATTTGATGTTACAAATGGTGAACAAATAAAAAGAAATAAGAAAATTAATGAAAGAAAAAAACAATTTGGATTCAACATAATTATCAGTGGATAATAGTGTCTAATCCAAATTGTTTTTCTTTTAATTCACTAAAATATGTTTGCCCTTTTGTGCATCCATAGCACACAGCACACCCAAGATACAAAGCACTATACACCAGGTACAGTTCAATAAATACAATCATCTCTTATTGGAGTCAAAGGCCCCATTTCAGCCTTCCACAGTTTTTTCAGTTAGTTGAATGGGAATTTTGTTTTCTCTTTCCAGTGAAGAACTTTTTGTGCCTTCTTCTGAAGATGATCCTGTAGCTGTATTTGAATTTGATGATGATTGGTAAGTTTATTTCTCCC
>VCCN01002953.1:1381307-1399600 GCA_006491835.1 Architeuthis dux | reverse complement strand
ATCTATTAACCCTTTAACTGTGAATGACTGAAATTTCAGTCATTGGCGTAACAGTAATAACTATTACTTTTTGCCATCTGCCATAGTTAATAGGTTAAAGTTAAGCTTAGTAAACATCAAGTTTGGTGAAGACTACATTGGTATGTATAGTTGGTCACTATTGGGTTATTAATAACTTGATTTGTGCAATATATGGTAAACAATATTTATTTAACAAACTCAGATTATTAAAAACATTTAAAACAAATAGTTCCTTATATTTATAGATCTGAATTTATATCAGTTTTTTTTTTCTCTCTCACCTGTACCCGTAGTGTTGTGGGGGTGCGATGTCTGTGGACATTATTTGGTCCATCTGTTTTTTAATTCCTTTTCTTTTTTTTCCTTTTTCCTTTTTCTTCTTTCCTTTTTCCTTTTTCTTCTTTCCTTTTTCTTTTCTTTTCTTTTTTCTTTTTTCTTTTTTCTTTTTTTTCTTTTTCTTTTTTTTTCTTACTTGAGCAATTTATTACAATTCACTTCTGTCTTGCTAGACCCATCGAAACTTCACCAGAGCCCTGTTGATTGTACATTTTGGGAACACATTCCAAGGCTGAAAAGCTCAGTCTGCCCCATGTATAATGATCATATCCCCTTTTTAGGTAGACAGAAACTATCTGGCAAAATTGATTTTTGTATATATTGTGAATATCTTTGAAGTGTCTCAAATAATTTTTTTTTTTTTTTTTTTTTTTTTTTTTTTCTCTCTAATTGCAGGGATGAATTAGAAATACCTGTTGTTTGGTATCCAGAAGGAAAGGTATGCAAAAAAAATTCTACATGTTTATTGTATTTTATGAAAGATTGAGGGTACATGTTATAGTTACAGTCTCATCATTTTCAATTTTCGTAACTATATTTCTGACTGAAATTGTATCAAACAATTATTATTGTTGCATAATATCTTTACCTTCATTCTATAATCTTAGTCTGTAACCTAAGTTTAGATGCAGGCATGTCTTGTAGAGAAATTAAGGTTTATATGTATCTTAGGGCATCATTATATCTATTATAAAAGTTATAATTTTGTTAGTTTTTAAAAATTTATTATACACTGATTTACTCGGACTAATGTCCTCATCTTGTTTGTTATAGTCATGTTTCAGCTGTTGTAGCCTTTGGCCTTCTTTAGGTGTCTGTCATGCCTTTCCATGCCTTTCCATTTTGTACTAACCGACCCAGAGATTGAACTCACGACTGCCAAGTTACTAGATACACTTAACCAACACTCTTATTCACTAGGCCATTGTCCTGTTTTTCTTTGTTTTTCTATTTTGCTTTGATTTAAGTAGACTTCTAACAATAACATACTTGTGAGAAAGGCTGAAAAACATCGACCAAAATGTTGTGATAAAAACAACAAAGCTGAAGATATTAGTTAAAAGAAATGTGGGGAATAATGGAAATACTTCAGCTCAGAACTTGAGAAAAGATTGAATTTTTGCTTTCTCCTTTCAGTATGTGCTTGTGAAATTTTTGGAACCTCGAAGTGATAACACTGGAAGATTGGGAGTGCGGGGGATTCGGTTTTTTGGTTTCCACCAAAATGCTGTATTTTCAGAACCTAACTCGGTGGGTACATCATTAATCATTTTCTTGTTTAAGTAATAGTCTTAAGTCATTTGAATTTGGGATAAAGTGTTTTTGTTATTAATTTTTGACTTGTTTTCTTTCATTAAACATAAACCGTGAGTATAATTCTTTTCTTTTCAAGAGTTTGAATACTTTTTATGACTTAAATTTTCAGCCTCTCCCTGTGGCTAATTTGAAGGAAAAATGGTTGACAGGAGAAGAAATTGAGCTGTTAGTTCTCAATTTCCTCATTGACTTGGCACAAGTTCAGGTATGTCATTTTCTTTTTGTTTTTCTCAACATCTCAAATGTTGTAGCTATACAACAGAAATATTAGCTTAGTATCTTTGTAGAGATTTTGAGTGTGCTTATTGACTTAAAATGACAGGATTATTTATGTATACATAAATTATACAAATATATTTTAGTATAAATGTATTTATTGCAAACAAAAAAAAATGCCTACCCTGAACAAAACTTAATTATCTACTGATTTTCTACAATACTTCATATTTATTTTTTTTAGCGTGACAGAAACCAACAGATAAAAAAGTGACATTGCTTTTTATATATAAGATTAATAGCATTCATGTAAATTCCAGTGTATTATTATTATTATTATTCCATATTATTATTATTCCATATTATTATTCCATATTATTATTGCTACTTTTTATCACAACACTTTGGGTCGATACTCTTTGACCATTGAGGCCAACCGCTCAAAAACAGAATAAAGAGGTAACTTCTGAGGAGACTTAAACTCACATTTCATACTATTTGCCTTGACAGTCGAGGAGTATAGCAATACCTTGAATAGTGTGGGTTTTGATGTAGTGCAGTTAAGGCATTGCTATACAAATTAATGTAACTAGTATAAACCGAAAAATAAAAACATTAAATTATAAGACCTTGAACAGAACGGAGGATTTTGAAACGAATTATCTGCATTAAAAGGTATACCTGTATATTGACCCAGAATATTGTGATAAAAAGCAACAATAATGAGATGAAGTAAAATTAGTAATAGTGAGACTGAAGAGCATATCAACCCAGAGTATATTGTGATAAAAAGCAACAAGAAAATGAAGTAAAACTATGTTACACATGAAATGTTTTTTTTTTTTTTTTGAAAAGTTTACCAATGTAATTGCATTTTTTTGCAGAATCCATATAAATAGAGATATCATTTTTTAACTTTCAACCTATAATTTTAAAGATTTCACTAAAATATGTAGTTGTTGACCTGAGCTGATAAGTATTCTTTGAAGTTCTGAGATAAGATTATCATTCCATGAATTATTCAGACTAGTATCCTGTATTTATTGGAATGTTTCGGCTAGTTTACTCTCCAGCCTTCTTCAGTTGTCTGTCACATCTGGTTGATCATTATGGATCTTTTAAACAGAATTCTTACATTACTTAAATTTGTTTTTTTTTGCCTTTTGGCCCTGCTCTGATATGAACAATCTATGGATCGGTGACAATTTTTCAAATTTGCTATTTCTTCCTTCACTCAGCTAAACACGAAGAAGTCAAATCGTCTGGAAGTTCTGGAAATTGATGAGGTCCCAGTTCATGAAATCTGGCATGTAATCACTACTTACATGGGTGTGTAAGTAATAACTTTTTTAAAAAATTTATTTTTTCTTCTAACAATGTTTGAATATGTATTTGTCTGTTCGTCCACATAATATCCCCAAAAGTTCTTAATGACATTTAATGGAAGGGTGGTCGAAGGAAGAATTGATTAGATTTTGGGGAGAATCCAGTAATGGCTTTTAGTTATCTCCCCTGCATCGTAGCTATATATCTACACAATATCTCAAAGTTCTCAATGAATTTCAATCAAATTTTCTGGAAGGTAGGCTATGGTGTATGGAAGATTGGTTAACTTTTGGGGTGGATCCAGGAATGTTTTGTAATTTCCTCCCCTGCATTGTAACTATATATGAACTGATTTCCATTCAGTTTCAAGTGCTTTCTAGACATAGTTGATTTCTTATGGAGATACCCATGCTCTTGAGATACCATGAAGGACTCTGCTTTGTACACTTGACAATCTGTGATTACAAATAAAAAGTTAGTAGTTTTTTCTCATTCCAATTTCATGCTACTTACCGTCAGATTATTCAGCCAAGAATGTTGTGATAACTAACAAGAAGAAATAAACTGGTCAAATATTATGAAAATATTTCATCTCAGAATTCAACATAAATGAATACCTACCTTACACCTATGCATGTCCCCTTAATGTCCATTGTTTGTGTAAATGATTTGGTCTTTTCTTTTTTGCTCTTCTGACAGGAAAAACTATGCCAAAGTGAGCTCTATGATTCAGCTGTTACACTGCCTTTTGCCTGTGATGACTTCTTTGAATGATGACCAAAAGGTAAGTGCATTTGAGTATTAAGAAAAACTAATGAAGAAGATTGACTCACTTTGAACCAGTGAGCAATGCCAGTTCAAGACGCTTGGCCCACTTTGAGCTGGTAAACATTGTCAATTCAAGGATCCAACTTGAATGCAGCCATAAATGATATGCAATGTGGAACCATGTATTGTAGTGAATTATTGGTGTAGCAAGTTGGATCCTTATTGGGTGCTCCACTAAAATTGGCCTTATTCCATACTAAGCTTAATTTAGTTATTAGGATGCCTCATCTAGATTGAGGGTTACTAAGCTAGTCTCTCAATCATTTGCTAGTGTACTGAGTTCAATTTTCTAGGAGGTTCCCTGCTTCTGTGGCCCTATGCTAGACAAAGCTAATTTTAATAAATATCTAAATCATGTACAAAGTATGATTACAATATTCAGTTCAATGATCTTGCTGGTTAGGTCATACTGTGTAATTCTGGAAATTCTCCTCATACAAATACATTTAAAAAAAAAAAAATAAATGTTCTTGAATATTTAATGTTGCTTAACCCTTTTAAGATTCCTGGATCATGTATATCTCAAGGTTTCTATGACTGCTGGGATATATACATCCCGTATATATCTTGTAAGTCTGCTGGGATGTACATGTCACGAAAAATAAAGCAAATGAGATTTTCCCAGCTTTTACAACTGAAGCCAATGATGTCATCAAAGTATGAAAAATCATACTGATTAGTTTGCATCACATGACTGAACAGGATAGACATTCAAATATATCCGTGAATTTTTTCACAGGAATTAACTAGTAGTATCATAAATAATTTTAAAAAATAGATCCATAATAATAAAAAAATGAATTCCAGCATCGGTATATTACAGTAAATAAGCCAACAGACTAGTAGTAATTTAGACGTTGTATATCAATATTACAATATCCTAAAAGAAAATTTCACTAAGCCACCTATAAAACAATTTGGAAAGGTAGGTGAAAGTGCTGAGACCTTAATTTTATGTTTGTTCTTTTTTTTTTTTTTTTTCTCAAAATTTTGCAAGTTAAAATTAGGGTGCATCCTTGAGGCCGCATCATCCTTGATTACTAATTACTAATTGAAAAGCTGCTTCTGCTCTGCTTTACTTCAAAGTTTTTGGTTATTAGTCCTCTCCATCTTGAGCAAAACTTGCAAGTAAGTGTGTATGTAGGTAAATTGATTTTTATCAGCCTTTGATGACACTTGCAGTTCATCAAGACTTTCCTTTGTTTTTTCAGACTATAATTGATCAGCTGTTTAACTTCCTTTGTGAAATTCTGGATAATCCCAAACCTGGCCAAAATCAAGTGCGCAAAATTGCTTGGCAGCTTATATTTGATGGTAACAAGATGTCTTTTTTAAAAAAATTTTTCTGTTTTTTGGAATTAACCTCCTCATCACTGAATTTTTTGTTTATTAATAATCTTTGAAAATTTGTAACATGTAATGATTTCCTCATATTTTCACATTTAACACGCTAATTATGAAAATTATATTTATAATAGAATCTATTCTGTCAGTAACTCGCACAGTCGAAAGCGCTCGTTCCGATATATCGTTTGGACGTTATTTATATAATTTGAATCCGAACATACGTTCTCTTGTGCGTAAACAAGAAAAATTAACCAAAAAGATGAAAAGGTTTTCCTTGTCTGCAAATTTTTATGTATTTGTTTAATAAATCCTACCTGCGATATGACGGGTGACATAAACAGCCAGGTTTTATATAAATAATAATTTTTAATGTCATTTTAGAAAATGATTTGGAACGTAATTTTCTTTGGTTAACATTTTTTATGCAATTAAGGCCTAATTTTTTATTATCCTTTTTTAATAAACTATCTTTTTGTTCATTTGTAGGTGCTGCAGTGTTCTTCCCAGACAAAGAATCTCGAGGATCGAAACTTCTTTGCTTGATGGATGATGTTGGGGTAAGGAAGTTTTCAATGAGGGTGTTACAATGATTCAAAATTTAAAGTTATTTGTAACTCTACAATTTAAAGTAAAATTTGATGATTCCTTCAGATGTTTCTTCAGTCTTTATTAGAATTTCTGTAGAAACTGGATAAATCTGCTTTCTTTAAAAACAATTACTTACATTATTGCATCTACTACCAATTATATATCGAATGACTATTGGTCACATGCACTTTTATCTATTTAATGTTTGTTGTTTTCTGTTGATTTTTGACTTTTTAAAATGTATTTTTTTCAATCTTCAGAAATTAGTTGAGAAGCCTTCTGTTCAGTTGGTGTTTCAATCGCTTTGTCAATTCTACACAACTGCTGAGCCAATGAGTTTGCTCTCTTTGCCAAATGGTAACCTTGAGACTGCTGAGGTGAGTGCCACTTCTACATCAGTTACCACCCTTGGAAATGAGCTCAAAGCTTTCTATGGAGACCCTTTTTTTTTTTTTTTTTTTTTTTTTTTTTAAAGAAAAGAATAGGCATACAGAATTTGTTCTTGAGTAGGGTGGGATCCAAATGGGAAAAATTATTTTTACAAATGTGAAAAAGCAAATCAATTTCAAACATCACAAACAAGAAAGTAAAATGTGATCCGGAATTTTCATTTACATTTGAGTTGTAGTTTTTTAGCACTAGAATTGACGAAAAGGGAAAGTAAAAAAAAAATTAATAAAATAAATTTACCACGGAACCAATAAATAAATGTATAAAGACATCTTACTTATATTTGATGAAAAACATTTTTATGTAACTTTTGTATTTGTGTATATATATTTTGTAACGGCAAACATATCTATATTACTTATTTACCTATTGAACAAATACTACACTTGTAATTTAACTTAAAACAAATGCATGAAGGGTTTTGGATTGCAGTGTAAACATTTTTGATGTGAAATTAGCAGGTCTCTAAATTCAACCATGACATAGTTTCAAAAATCTTTAAAATACCTGTATTACATTGTCGCTATCTTACTCCCATTGTATGAACTAATTATAGGGGTTTATGAAAAGTATTTTTGTTTTTTAATTGACTCTAGAGCTCATGTATGAATTTTGAAGCTTATGTAAATATGTAGAATATGGTATCTTTCTATGATTCTAGCTCTTAAAGTTATTGAGTGCTGGTGGCTGGGTTCTTGCGTTTTAAACCATCATAATCGACAACTGATGGTCATCCACTTCTGGGATTTATTTAAAGGGACAAATCACCACCCTTAAAACTCTTAAACCAGTTTTGGGCAGTACGGTCAGATATTGTTTCATTTCTTTCCACTTCCCGGATTCTGCAAGCAGCTTTGAGGCCCAGTTTAAAATGTCTCAAAATTGCCAAAATCTCAATACTTGTATCCACCATTATAACATTTGAAACAAAAGGTATAGATGATTAGTATTTATTTATTTATTCATTCAGGCAGTGGGGTGGAGTTGACATGGACTTGTAGCCACCAGGGCAGGTGAAACTTTTTCCTTTGCATAGGGTGTGATTTGGATCTGGGCTCGAATCTTCCCAGGCTGCTATACTGTCGGGTCACCTCTCTGGAGAACACCAGAGTCAGCGCACATCTGCTTTCATTGGAGTGACCAGGGTCTGTACTCAAAGATGCAGACAGCAGCACTACTATGAAAATTGTTTGTGAAGCCAAGCCATTCATTCATTCGTATATGATAATAATATTAATAACAAGCCTGGCTGCTCTAGACTCAAACTCTGTTCCTACTTCTATTTCTTTGCATAATTCTACTGTACATTTTGGAGGTATATAAGATTTGTCAGTTTAGCGCAGGTGGTAAAACACCAGGCTAGCAATCACTAGGTCAGGAGTTCAAATCACGGTAGGGGAATGGGGATTTTACATATCGGTTTACTCCCCTATTTTTGGTGAGGATTGTTCTTGTTCCATAGGAAAGTATGTTGTATAGCAGGGTGAATGTCCTGGACTTGGATAGAAAGGAAACTCGAAGACTTGCTTGTAAAAATATCTGGACATATTTTTATTTCATAGTATACACAGCATACACTTCATTGACTGGGGTCACTTACATTTCCGCACAGGTGTCTGACCCCAGAATAACCTTTTCGTGGCAGGATATCATAACAAGTAAAGTCAACTCTAACTTTGTCCTGGAGTTATAGATAGTCTTTAGTGTATATGTGTACATGAAATAAGCTTTGGAGTAAAGGTTTCTGTAAAAACATACTTTTGATACACCCTAATAGTTTCTAATATTTAAAGTAACTGTATTAAATTGCTGCCCCATCCCCTTGAATGCAATAATTATTTTTGTGTCTTTTTCTTTTTTGTCAGAATTTTGACTCTAGCAAGTCTTTAGCTTTGCTTGAGAATTTGATATCTGTGATCTGCCATGACTTGTGTGGAGTAGTGAACATGAAAGCAATCAATGAACAGCTTGTGCCACTGCATAACTTGTTCAGTGCTCTTCAGACATCCCTCATCTACTGGTGTTGGCAACATTTAAACTCTACCTCAGAGTTGGCAAAGTTAACAGCAAAGGACATTGTCCTCAGATGTGAGTAACATTTTCATCCTCTAATTTAAAGCAAAAACTCTTCATTCCAACTTTTGTTTGGACAATCAAATCTCTTCTTCCCATCCTTAATGTTGTCAACACAATATTTCGGATGATCCATTCTTCAGCCCAGGTTATAATTCCAGAAAAGAGGCAAACCTGGGATGATGTCCAGATAATTGACAGGGAGCATCGTTGGGGAGTGAGGAAGTTGAAAGGAGCTGCATATATCGGCTTGTTGGCATAAGTCTGTCTAGTATTTCAACACCATCTGGTTTTCTTTGCTGGTGTCTAGTATTTCAACACCATCTGGTTTTCTTTGCTGATGTCTAGTATTTCAACACCATCTGGCTTTCTTCGCTTAGCAAAACAGGATTTGGGTGAACTCCCCCGTGTATAGTTTGGTGTGCTTGGTTGGCAGTATGTTGCATCTGTGTGCCTAGCGCTGCTGAAATGAATAGCTCTGGTTGGTATATTAATATCCACAATTTTTCTTTGTCTGGAGAAAAGAAAGGTTTCTAGAATTATACACCTGAAGAATGGATCGTCCAAAATTTTGTGTTATCAACATAAAGGATGGGAAAAAGAGATTCGATTGTCTGAACAAAAGATGGAATGTTAATGACCCTTCTCAAAGTTATAGACAAAGACTCTTCATCTTTTAACTTATCAAATGTTTTACTATGGTATAATCTTTCAAAACCTTTTATCTCCTTTATTAATTTTGACTCGTCTTTTCATCTTTATTGTTGCTTTTTATCACTACTTTCTGGGTCGAATATCCTTTGACTGTTAAGTAGTGTGAAGTCAGAATAAAGTAGCTACTGATGAGACTTAACTCCACATCCCATATCCCAGAAGCTCTTGCATTGGTGATGTATTAACTGATTCAGCCGTGGAAACCTATGGAGTTGGTTGGCTCACTTTGAACTAACTAAAGACATAATAGATTGAATCATCAAACATTTTTTGTTAGAATTTCAAAGCATTTTCTATGTATGACTGACAAAATTTCTTTGGATGTAACATTATTAGGATTGCTTAAAGACCTTGCCAATATTTGGCAAATAATTCATGCATCCTTTCACCAAAAACTAATTTCTTTATTTTTTTCTTCTTCCAGACTCTCTGTCTATTGCTCAAAAAGTGAATGAATCATTGCAGTTTCTTTTAACAAAAGACTGTGACACTCTGGTAAGTATTCATTCAATACAGGTGGACAATTCCACTCTTTATTAGGAATTTGCTGATAAATGAAAAATTTAATTCAATGCATATTTGTATGCTTATTGCTTTGAAAATTATTTTATCTGGGCTCTTTATCCTTGGTTTGCAATCAGTCTAGGAGATGGACAACTCTGAATTCAAACTGGCAAAGTCCAACCCATCGTCCAGCATCATGAGAGGCTGGAAATGAACTGAGCATGTTCCCGAAATATACAGTTAACATGGCTCTCTTGCTAGCCAGAAGTGGATTATAATAAATTGTTCAAGTAAATTAAAGGAGGATAAAAACGGATGGACAAAATGTGACCACTGTCTTCACCTTCCCGTGACACCTTGAGTTCATTCACAGTAAAACATATATTACTAAACTGTATAGATGTAAGTCCAATTTGAACAAAACAGTCCCAAGCAAACAACCTGAAAGATCTATTCAACAAAATCAAACCACACAAAATAATTCAATTCCTGAAAGAAGTAAGACTCTACTCGAAAATATAATCACCTCATCAAAATACCCCAATTATATACACTTATTCTCCTTAAATACACATAAAACACAAAGATAAAACCAAATACGATTTTTTAAAAAAATCAATAAAAAAAAATCAATAAAAAAAATCAGTAAAAAAAAATCAAAACTTAACTGTACAATTACTTAACAATATCCCCCAACTAAGACCAGTTCCGGTATTAAATGACCTATTAAAAGGTTAATATGTTGCTAAACCCAGCAAACAAACAGATACCTTGAATTCAAGTGGAAGATTAAAAAACCAAAAAAACCTTGTCACAAAAAAAGGTCCGTTATATCAGTATGTGTCTTGGAAATTGGGAGTACTGTTTCTGCCTGCTCTTCAATGCAGTCAGAGGATCCCAACAGTTACATGGAGACCTGTGACTACTTAGTCTCAGTCTGTTGAATGAAACAGAATATCCCAGGAAGTGATGAAATATTTATTGAAGGCTTATGCTGAGAACATAAAAACTGACAAGAGACTTAATGACAACTTTTTCCCAGTTGTAAAAAATCTACTGCTTTCATTTCACCAGCTTTTGCTGACCAACATATATATTTTGCTATTATGACCCTTTCCACTTATTATCTCATCTAAGCCACTTGATATCATAGTGTCACAATTTTATACATGTGTAAAATCAAAATTGTTTTTGCTTTCTTTTAATAGAAAGAAGTGTTACCAAGATTAGATAAATTGTTTCCATCTATACCCTTCAGACAGTTGGTAAGTTGTCTTAATTTAATCTTTTTCTCAGTTGCATTTTAGTTGACTCAGTCTTGCATAAAAAGATATTTTTCCTATCAGATGCATTATGTATCTGTTAAAAAAAAAAAGAAGGTATACAAACCAGGGCTGCTGAATTTGTTACTTTCATAGTAATAGCAGTGATATTTCCTTGTTTGTGCTGTCCCAGCTTTTTATTTTGATTCTAATCCTCAACACAAACAAGGAAATATCACTGCTACTATTACGAAAGAACTAATTTCGGCATCCCAGATACAAATTATATTAAGTCACTCTTTATCCACACTGTGATTGTAGGACAACTGTAAAATGAATTTAAAGAACTCCAATATAACTTTGGTTGATAATGTAAACTGCGGTTTTGGTTTTATTTACCACACTGAAAAAAAATTGGAACACCAATTTATTCTTGGAAGTCAAAAAATAAAAAAATGATTTCATCTCTGCCAATAAATAGTGATTATTCTTCAAATGAAATTTTGCCCGAGTAATATTTAACTCTTAGATTGATGGTTGAGTTGTGATAAAAAGCAACTAAAAAATTAAGATGAAGAAAAAAAGTAGCCAAAAATTAATAATAATGGTTTACAATTGTTCATCTAATAAGAATAAATAGTAAAAGATAATTGAATTCTTCAGGTTATGACTTTGTTATTTATACAAAATGTTATTGTATAGATAAAGTTAATGTTGATTTTGTATTGCAGTTAATTCTTCTAAGCAACGTCATTGAAGTACTAGATCCAGCCTCTCGCTGTCTATTGCTACAACATTTCAAACCCATCTTAATGCAGCTTTATCACATGTCTTTAGAACTTCAAGAATTCTTCCCCAATGTAAGTATTAAATCTATTTTTTATTTGTCATTTCCAATCTGCACTGTTTACTCACATTGCCAAAGACATACAGTCTGAGTAAGTTTATGATAAAAAGTAAATACTAGTAAGAAAATTACTAATGGTTGCAAGAGAGGTGTTGAAATAGATCAGAGAGATGCCAATATGGAATTTGGCACATGGCCATCTTTTATTTTGTATTCATTCAAATTTTGTAAATGTTTTATTATTAAATTTGGTTTAAAAAAGCATTATGTTTATATTAGGGTCTTCTGTGATTGCTTGGTTGCTATAAATAAAAGTGTTAAGTGAAGTAACAAAAGAATAGTAAATTTTATTTGAAGGTGTTGAAAAAAATAGCTTTTTATGATCTTTATTGTATGTTTATATTTTTTTACAGCTTTCTCATAATTTTTGGTTACACAGTGATAAAGATGAAGTTGTATTGAAAGTATGGGAAGTTGAGTCCCCTCATCATTATGAGAATAATCAACACATTTCTCAGGTAGGTCAACTCAACAATTTTTGCATGAATTTAACATAAAAATGCCCGAAACGTGTAACATGTATGACGTTACACCCACCTTGTTCATCACTTCCGCCTGTTACCGTCTTCCCACATTTTGAATTTTTGAACTGAAGATGTCTTCCAGTGATTGGTTGAAGCCTCAAGTGATATGCGTTCGGTCACACGGAATCTTGAATGTAGAAGGATTGAATGTCAGTTTCAAATATTAAAACATTGCATTTATTTCAGCAGTTTACAATTTTGGTCTTCATTAACCCTTTCCCCAGCAGAGGTATGCAACATCTACTACGATCAGTTGGCATCTTTACTTGGAGACGAGTAAAGAGCATGTAGCAAAGAGACAAGACTGGGCCGGACAATGGCAAGGTTTCTTTTTCTGTTCTGGACTTCTTTGTCTTTGGATTTCATCTTGGTCTCTGAGGGTTCTTAGTCTCTTCTCCTGTCAATCCCCCTGCCTGTGTTCTGTTTGTCAACATGTCTACCTGGGCCTCCCAGTGTGGCTTTTTTTTTTGTTTTTTTTTTTTTTGAGAATCCTAGGGGTAATGGTGACATAGGGACGGTTTAGCGAGTATAATTAATTACTTATAATTTAACTTCAATCATTTTCCCACAAGGTCCCTTTGTGTTCCTAATTTGGAAATCATTTTAACATCTTCTGCTTGGCAAAACTCTGAAACCCATCGGTTAGTTTGTCTTGTACCTCCCGAAGAAGTGGGACTATGCCTTTTACGTCTTGCCAAATCAAAAATACTTTAGTGATCCCTTTTCAGGGTGAATGAAAATGAAATTCCCTTCTGCATTTTGTTCCATGTGAGAAAGATAAATGGCCTAAAAATTATCATTAATTTTAATTCCTATAAAGGGCTCTGCATTCTAGGTACTGTGCCCAGCTGAATTGCTTTAGGTTTAGTCAAAAACCTTCCAGATGCGAGCCCTTAGCACTTTTACATGTAAACGGATTATCAACCAAAACAATTTACGTTTCAAATATCTACTCTGCATTTATTTGAGCTTTTTACTTTCATTTCCTGGCAAATAAAAATATCTTTATGAAATTTTGTTTTTAGTACTTTCTTGCTCTAGGATTTGTGTAAATACAAAAACCAGATGCCCTTTTAGTTACCAAACAATATTTTCACTATTTAAGGCTCTCCATCTTGTGTAGGGAAGATAAAACATAGACATATCCATCAATATCATCCCAAAGCCTTGGAAAGTTTTAATAAACTTATCTTTTCAAAAAGAGATTATTTTGCCTTATTTTATATATTATTCTGCCAGTTTTACACCAACTAGCAATATGTATCTAATTTTATGGGGGCTGGGGTGCTGGCCCGATGCCCCATCCCTCCTCACTTTTAATCTGTCTTGGGACCAGCTATGGGACTGCCAAGCTGTAAGATGGACCAGGATTGCCAGATGTCTTTTGTTCTGCAAGACCAAATTAAGTAGCTTAAATACAAAAATAATCAAACTTAAAATCCATCATCAGACTAAGTTTGCAGGGAAAATGAATTAAAATACATATTTTTTATTTATTGTTCATGTATACATATGTTGCATCATATCATTCGTGTGTAAGAGGTTAACTTTTGTAAATTTCAGTACCAAATCTTTATTTTTCAGGCATTGGTGAGAAGTGAATGTAATCAGCCTCGGCTGAAACTCAAACTCAGTTTGCCAAGTGTGCCAGTAACCACTCTGCCCCTCCATTGTATCTTAGGTGTCTGTTAATTGATCTTTCGCTTCTCGAACCACAATTTTATTTAGTCAGCACCCAACCCTCCTCTCCACTATGTTTTGGATTGCTTGAAACTCCTCTGATCCCTTTTATCTTGTTTTTCTAGAGTTTCCATTGTCCTGGGGCTTCCAAAATTGTTGTGTCTTTTGACAGTCGCTGTGAAACAGAGAGTCGGTAAGCATCTTGTCACCAATTATGTTGTATCTTAACCTACAAACAGAATTATCCTTTTATTTATGTACAGAGATTTGCGTGATGATTAGCATGCTTGACTTACAGACTAATTTGATAGTGTAGTTAGTTTGATCCTTACTGGGTGCTCCATTACAGTGGTCTTGTGCCAGACTAAACTATACTCAGTAAATAACTATGGATTACCTTGTGGCTGTGATTAGTGTTTGAACCCAGGTAAAAGCCAGGTTTTGAAATGCTGATTTTTCAAGGCACTTCCTACTTGGAAGATTGTCACAACATTCTTTCTCCTTTCAGATTTGGCCTTGTGCCAGACTAAGCTCTACGTTTATGAAGATACCAAATATGTTAATTTCACTGAGATTTTATCCAATTTTTTATGAATATTTTTGTTCTCAAGTCTGGTGGAGAGTGGATATAAGCATTTTAATAATATTTATATTCATTTTTTTCCTACAGATTATGTGAAGATTGTGTCAAAAAGATTAGAAAAATAATTCCTTTGAATTATTCAGCCCTGTGATCCTGCTTGAAAAAAAAAGTTTCTTTTCTGATCACAGAATACAATGTCTGTCCAGAAAGTATCTAGCCATTTAATATTAATGAAAAAATAGTTTACCTAGGGCAATAGTGCCTTAGTCCCTTCATAGTTCTCCCCTTGGGACATTTTAGTTAGGAGGGACATAACATGGAAAGTATAATGGTGAAAAAATTGCTAGATGACAATTCAAAATGGGGGAGGAATTGAGGAAACCTGGAATCGCAAGGGAAGGAATGTGACCTGGAACTCTGAGAATCACTGCTCTAAAGACAGATTGTCTGGTTGAGTGTTGGACTCGGTTGAATGTGATGAGTTTTCTTTTGTCATTTTAGGTATGATTATCTGCAATTCAAAGATGCTACAGGGGAATCTTTCCGATTTGCCCATAAAGTGGGCTTAGACGGGTGGCCTGATGTCTTTATCTTCGCTGGTCCCTCCTTACATTTCACATTCAAATCGGACAGTAGCAATACTGAATGGGGATACAAATTTAAGGTAATAAAATCTATTTTTTTTTCTTTTTTTTTTTTTTCTCATCATCACTTTTTCTTTTAATTTGTTGATGGAAAGGAAGAAAGGAGCAAAAAATGAAAGATAGGTAGGTATTAGTAAATATACATAGCAAAATAGTGTCTGTGCTCATCAATATTAGGTATTAGCTTTGCATATTGCTATTCTTGATCTACTTTAACTAGAAAGCACTCAGAGAGGGCATACCTCTGTCAATGCTGCTAGAAAATCTGAATGAAATTCATTGAACTTTTGCGTACAGGAAAATAAAATTGGTGATATTATGTGTTTTGGACATATAACAACAACGTAATTGTGCATGGATCCGCTCCAAAATTTAATCAGTTCTTCCTTTGCCTATTGTCCACCCAGAAATTCTTAATCATTGAAATTCATTCAGAACTTTTGGAGATATCTTGCGGACAGGAAAAAATGCAAACAGATGCAACCAAAAACCTATACCTCTTGTATTCTGTTTTCAGGTTGTTGCCCGAGGAAGTGCTGACACAGTTCTCACCTGGCCCTATGACATGCTGCTGCTGCTTACTAAGTTATTTGGCCAGTTATGTGGATCTGCCCTCACTGCTAATCCAAGTAAGAAACAAAAAAGCCTTTCTTTATAGTCATTTAATTAGACAAACCACAGTAAAAGTGTGTACAGGTCCACCACCGATTTCTCCGGTAATTGATGCAGACAAAATTACGAGTGTATACTTGAATTTCTTCCGGCTCTCACACTGAGTGCCACAGGTGGTGTTGTGTTTGGAGCCATCTCTTAATTGTTTATACAGCGGTGGTTGTTACTGCTCCATTGATTTTGTACAATTCCTAGCCCAATTTGCTTACATGTATCCTTAGTAATGGCTTCCAAGCAAAGTGCAGGTGTTGGTGAAAAGTGCAAAATTCATATTGATGTGAGAAAAGGTAGGACTGTTAAGAAAACTCTACTGCAGTGTTTCAGTACAGAAGCTGTGAGACATATGTTATCATCAACTGTACATGGTATTTGTTTTTGTTTTAATTTATATATCTGTTTCATTTATATTAGTAAACTGTATTATTTATATTAATGTATTGCATTAACCATTTAATTCATATTTAATATTGGTTTAAGTTTCTAACTGTCCTAATAATTTAAAGATGAGATGTGCATAATTAGTGAGTCAGAGGTGCATTATTGAAATATTATTACGTGACTTCTCTTGGTCTAGCAAAATGGATAATCTGGCACAGTTCTAGAACCAAGAGTGCTAGGAAATTAGTGATTTACCTGTATTTAAAAAAGAAATAAAAATTATTGGCAGATTTTTTTAATTTATGAAAGGATTTGTTAAAGAATTTTTAAAAAAAAGTTTTTTTTTGGTTCACGCCTATCTACTAATTTAATAGATTACATTTACCCCCTAATGCAAAGATAAGAAACAAAGGTAGTTACTCATTAATGCATATAACTTGAACTAAAACAATTCACCATATGAAGATATGTGGGGGTGATAATCTTTTTTATGATTACAATAACTATTAGTATAAAAGATTCACTGTAAATACATTGCCTGTAATTTCATAGCCTATTGAATTCATCATGAGCCAATACACTGTTGGTAAATACTAGTTCTGCATACTTTTCCCTAACACTAACCATGCAGGTATTATAATGTATAAATAGTGTGTATAAATAATGTTTGGCGATGTATTCCATCACAATGAAATTACAGATGATGTAATTACCTACCAAAAATTTACCGGACTCTCCTAAAAAAAAAAAGAGGTATTCAGCATTTTATTATTTCTGAAGTTGAATTTTTCTTGATATATTTCTGTGGTAATAAATAATTGGCCAACAATACTAATAACTGGCTGTTTATGTAACTTGTGATATCACTAGTAAGACTTTTTTTTTAAATTTAAAAAAATCTTTTTTTTAAAACAAATATGCTAGAACTTTCATTCAGTCTAATGGTAACACCTCTTGTAGCATAGTTTTATATTGACACAACTTATGCTATTTTGGTATATTTATGATAGTGGCTGCCAAAGATCCAATCACTTTGTTCATGGATGACAATATGGAAGACCTTTGGGACAATGCATTGTGGAAGACCATTTTTAGAGGAGGATATACTAGCCCTGTCCTCCAAAGAACACTCTCAGGAAGTTGTGTAAGTTGGGTTTCTTTTCTCCCACCCCAATCTTTCTGCATCCTCCTTTTCGGTGGCTCTTTAATGTTTACTTTATTTTTTATTTTTATTTTTCAACCCTTATCTCTCTTTTAGGGAGTATTTCAACCCTTCTTTTTTGTTTGTTTTGGAGCATAGGGCTGAAACCACTATGCTGTGGTTTCAGTAGCAAGGAGGTTTTTTAAGGGTTGGAATTGCTAGCCCTATGTCCAACTATTTACCTGGGCTTGGGGGCAACTATGATGACTGCCAATCTTTGGTGAATGAAAATTTTGTTCCGGTCGAGAAAATAAATGGCCTAAAAATTATCATTAATTTTAATTCCTATAAAGGGCTCTGCGTTCAAGGTACTGGTGCCCAACCATTCTCCTTTACCTGGGCTTTGGACCAACTATGATGACTACCAAGCTCTGTTTTTTTTTGTGTCAGAGTAAACTTCTATTAGATGGACTGCCTTTACAAGGCTAAAAGGCTCCAACTGTGCTGCATTTACCCATAGCTGGGGGGACGAAGTAGATTCAGGGCATTAGTGTGAAGTGAACTTAAACAGCCTTGGGTGAAAATACTAATGCATTGGATACAGCATAATATTTAGATATCCCCCTGAACTCTTTTAGTAAGTGTCTTATAGGCCAGCCAATATGGTGTACAGGTATCCCCCACTTTTCGAAAGTTTGCTTGACACCACTTCAGTCTCCTGTACCTCCCAACACTGCCTTACATACCATCATCACCATTTTGGGGCTCTAGAAACACTAAAA
>VCCN01002953.1:1355302-1381089 GCA_006491835.1 Architeuthis dux | reverse complement strand
TTTTTTTTTTTTTTTTTTTTCAGTTCACAGATGTCAATCCAGATGTTCTCCAACTGCTCAATGATATGATGGATGGGCATGCAGGTCTTGGAGCTGACTTGCTGCAAAAGTAAATATAATTACTCTTTGATTATTTGATTAATTTGTGCACTTTTTCATCTGGACTCTGCAGATCGTAAACATTAAATTTCAGAAATTTAAACCTACAAAGTCAGTAAAAGTAAAATTAAAAGTTAAGTTTTTCTTGTTTTGTACACTTTCACATAACAATCATAAATCTATAATATATAAAGAAAAATTGACAATTTACTCATCCTTGCTAACTTTTGGAATGATAATGACTCTTTTGAAAATTACAGAAAGCCATAGAATGGATTGGCTAAAACATTGTAGTCACAACATAAGCTACATAGAGAATAAGCTCAATAGTCTGAACAACTCTTGGAATGATAAGAACTCATAGCCATTTCTTAATCAAAATTTTAGGGGAAAGTGCATGCTATATGGCCAGAAATATGGTAATTGTTTAATAGTTAATTATTATATTTCATGCATTTGCATGTTTGGTAGTCAAGTGGTAGCAGGTTGCTTCAAATATCCAACTCCTTCCTTGGCAGCTCTAGCACTGCTGTGGTCTTGACAGTCTCAACCCTTCCTTCAATCTTGCCTCCAGTATTTTTGGGACAGTTCCCAGTGCACCAATTATTATGGGCATGACCATGATCCTCATGTTCCACAGCTTCTACAGTTCCCAGTGTGATCCTGGTCTGTTTTTCACCCTATTTTTCTCCTGGCACAGCCACCTCTATGATCTAGCAGCCTTTTTTTTTCTTTGCAATGATCAAATCCATTTTTTTCCAAGTTTCACAGTCATCTTTTCATTTTTTTTGTCCAGCCTCTTTGTGCTTTTATATCATTTGTTTCCATGATAAAGCCTTAATCTTTTGCAAGATTCCTGGTGTATCAAACAATGGGATTCTCTCACAAGAGTGGCTCTTGGGCCAATTTTTACTTTGTTAAACACAGTGAATTTGTCAAATGATGGAATTTTTAATGAGTGACTTTAGGAATTAGGTGGTGCAGAGTGGCATAAATTTTACTGGCACAGAAAACGGAATTGGTAGATCAAGGCTGTTTATGGTCACTTCGCACTAATGCCCTAGTGAAAGGCATAGGCATGATTCTACTACTCCCCCCAGCTATGGGTAAATAGCAGAGCAGTTGGAGCTCTTTATTACTGTAAGGCAGTTCTTTGGGGAAAGGCGTGCTCCCCTAGATATGGGTAAGGCAGTCCATCTAAGAGAAGGTTACTCTGATAGAAAAAACTCAGAGCTTGGCAATCGCCCGGGTAACAGAAGGATTGAGCTTAGGGCTAGCAACTTTAATCTGTAAAAGAAACTTACTTGCTTCTGAAACCACAGCCGAGTGGTTGTGGCCCTATGCTCCACAACCACAGCAGAGTGGTTGTGGCCCTATGCTCCACAAGGGGTCTACAGGAATGAACAAAGTTTCCTCTTAACTGTAGATGAATAATAAATATTTTCTGTAAATGTTTGTGTTTCTATTTGTCCAGATGTCGAGACCATTGCAAACCACAACAAATTGGTGGCATTGAATTCGATCGAGCAATTACTGCTGTTTTTGCTGCCATTCTTTGGCACAGCCAGGATCTTCGGGAAGAACTGGAATTGTACAGTGAGTGGAACTGGGATTTTTATTCTTTCCAGTGTTTTTAATTTGGTTTCTGTTGTCTTTATGAAATATTACTTTTTTCAAGTTACATTTTTCTTTACATCATAGAGAATAATGCTAAAAGTGAAAGATTTACTAATGTAATTGTATTTTTTGCAGATTCAATGAAATAGAAATATATGTTAATATTGGAGGTTTTTGAGCCCTTTTAAACCCAAGAAGTTAAACTAATTTTCAAGAATGAATTCAAATTAGGACATAATGCTGCTCGAGCTGATTAAGAATTTGAAGTGAACACTATTACAGTGCAAACTATTCAGTATTGGTTCAGTAGGTTTAGGTGTAGAAACATGGATCAATAATAAACCTTGAAGGAGGCCCAGACCTCTTAATGATGTCAAATGTGGAAGTTCGGTCAAATGTAAATGTATTTGGTGTTATGACATTTTTATTGTCAGTCAAAGTCTAAATTAACATATCTTCTACTGAAAGGATTTATTGTGTCTGGCTTCACAATTTCTTTTTTTTTTCTCTTTAGTTGATCATAAAGACTCTTGGAAAATTCCAGAAACTATTTATACAGCTTTCAACTCTGCAGAATCCATTCGAAAACCTCTGGTAAGTGAACCTTGCTCACTATCTGTCGCCATATTGGGTTTGTTTGTTTCTTTCTTTCCTGAAACAATATTTTCTCCAATCAATATGTAAATGGTTGTCTTCAAATAATGAGCTTTTATAATTATTTCACACATTATTCTGAATAGGATATTTATCTTTGTTTTGTTTTTTATTGTCACATTCTGACCCAAAAACGCGATACAGATACTAGTCTGAATAGTGCGGTTATTGATGTAGTACAGTTAAGGTATTTCTATATAAATTAATATAACTATGAATAAGCTGAAAAAAAAACACAATAAATTATAAGTCCTTGAACAGTACAGAATGTTTTGGATTGAATTAACCACAGTAATCAAGGTATACATGCACTTATCCACAGAATTCCAAACCGTTTTAAAAATTTGTTTATTTTTCTATTTTATTACTAGTTTTTCTCCATCTTATTATGGTTGTATTTTTTAAACAACAGCCAAGTTCATTGCACAAGTCTAATCAGTGACACTTGTTATCCTTAATGTGCTTTATAAAATACAAAGTTCATCTGAAAATTTGAACTTTACAATTTCTAAAAAAAAAATCTAAAATTTAATTTTTCTACTTCAGATGAGTCAAAGACAGAAAATGGCTGTAGAAGCAGACAAATCCAGTCGAGCAACTTCCGATGCGGAAAATGCAGGCAAGGATTTTATTTTACTTTTTTAAATTTTTATTTTTTATTGTAATGATCTTTTTTGTGTTGTAAATTTCTCATCGTTTGATGACACATTATGTTTGCATACAATATATGCCAGTATATAAGACGGACATTTAATTTATAAAAAAACATGCAAATATTACACTGGTATTATGACTAGGAGTCTGTCTACCGAAGCTTGATATGGATAAATTGCAGTGACTGTTAGTCTTCCAAATATCTTTATAAATCATTCGTCTTATAGTTTGGCATGTAGGGTAAATAAATTTGTCTCCCAATAGATTCACAAAACATATCCATTTCATTCACAAACAGTAAAATAGACAAATGTTTGAGAAGCTTGGGCCGTATTTTCTACGGTCAGTATTTAACCACAAACAACCTGATAATGCTTTTTATGCAGCCAAAATATTACAAACTGAAAAAGTTTGTTATGGCCGAAAGTACAAGACTGAGACCAGCCAGCCTCTAAAAAAAAAATGACTTGTGGAACACCTTGAAAAGCTGTAATCTGTGGAGAAACTTTAAAATCAGGTATGGCTACAGAGGTGTGGCTATTAAATAACTGACTGGGCTTATGTAAAGTCAAACCGCAGTGTGAATAATGTAGTATACATTGACCAATGAGCACGCATAAACAACCCCTGAAAGTTTCAATCTGCTCATGTCTTCAGTTTGCTGTTCTACAGCTCTTGAAGTAGACCTGTTTTTCTGATGTGTTGTAAAAATGGTCAGTTAAAAAATCAAGCATCACCTCAATTTGAAATCTTTGGTGAAATTGAACTAAACAGCTACTGAATCTTTTTGTATGCTAACCAAAGTTTGTTTGAGATGTTGCTGACTCCTCTGCACGTTAAGAACCACCTCTTTATTGAGGAAGACCATTTCTGCAATCATTCTGATCATTTCGAAAGATTTGTTCGACTTTTGTAACACTGTATTTGATGTGCATGGGCATCCACAACATTCATCATCTTCTACATTCTCTTGACCATCACAAAATCTCTTTGAAAATGAGACAGGAGGATCATGATACACCAATCTTCCTGGTAGGGAGGGCCTACCTGCCTTTTACTTGTGTCAGCCATAAGGCGGGCTCAGAACATGCTAGTTATTCTTGTACAAAATTCAAATTCTTTTTTTTCTTTCTTTCCAGTTACTGCTTGTCTGGAAAAAGCCCGGTTTTTATTAAAATTTGCAGGACTCAGCCAAAATGAAATTAAAGGAGTAAGTGAAACATTTATTTTTTTTTTTTATAACCTTCCAGTGTTAATTGAGACAATATTTGTGCCATCTTTAGTGTTAATCCCTAGGACTGATTTAAACTCATTGTGAAAATTTATAAATTTTACTTGTCATATTGCAAAAATGCTTTTTTTTTCTCCTTTTCGCAACATATCTAGATCCTTTATGAAGAAAATTAAGTTTTATAATTTTGAGGAAACCATGTAATCAGTTTTTGTTAATGGTGATGCTAGTCCTGCACAAATATCCTAAAGTACAGAGGAAGCTGCTTATTGTGATCGCTTTGTGACACTGTCTTTTAGATAATGGCTGATAACATTAAGCAAAGGATATCAAAATTGGAACAATTTACATTCATTGTTATAAATTCATTTTTTAAAATTAAATTCATTGTAGTAAAAATTAAGTGGCCGACGAGGTTGCTACAAAAGAAAATGCGTTCAACCAACCAGGGTGGTTTTAAGGGTTGCCGTGATTTTAAAATCCCAGGAGTGACTAGTTGGACCAGAAAGGGCTTGGCTCCCCTGCCCATTAGGGGTGAGAGAGGAGGGAGAAGCCTTGATTTTTTTTTTTTTTTTTTTTTTTTTTTTAATTACTACCATCACTGCTAGTGATTCAGCAAAGTGACCACTCGTTTAGAATTTTTTATTATTTCGACGGGAATAAAGTGAACCCAGATTTTCAATGGAAAATACTGAATTTTGTCGTCTTTCTCTCCACCCATGTGGGAGAGCCCTTTTCTTTGTGTTTATTTCCCTCCACAGAATGTTCACTCCCATAAATGTGCAGCTCTGGAATTAGATGTCTCTCCCTCTCACAACGGCAAAGAAATACTACCAGCATTATACAACAATTGTCTCGGATGTTCATTACATAAATTTTTAATTCATTTTAAATGAAGTGTTTGGGATTAACTGATTTTGATAACAATAACCATCTTCAAGGCTCTCGTTTCCATTTCGAAATTTTGGGAACCATTGTTGATCTGTACGTTCATTGATGGTCCCCTGGCCAAATACTTGGTTGATATTGCGAGCAGTTTTTTGTTGCTTTACGTCCTGTTTTGCACTCATACAACAAAATTGCTTGATTTTGCTTTTTTTCCATCTTTGATTTGACAGCCTCAGATAAACCAGAATAAATAGTGAAAAGAAAACGTTCAGCTTAAATACATAGAGCAAGATTCACGCTTTAAAATGGAATATTCCATGAACATAGTTAAATAATAGTTTATGCCAAAATAAGCATCCAAGTTTAAAATAACAAAAAACGCAGTTATTTTTTAACCAACCTAACCAACCTTCGGAAAGGCATGAATGCACCTCTACCAATAGATCAGGTCAGGGATTACTCCCTGCTGTTGGGAACATGTAACCTAGTACAACCTGTTGTATGTTATTTAGAGAAAAGATGGGTACTGCCAAATAATCTCCATTGCCACAAGAACTGATATAAAACGATCTAATGTATAATTATCTATTAGGTCGTAGGATATTTTGATTGCAATATACAAATATCATGTTGTTCTGACTCAAATTTTTTTCCCCTTAATCTTTCACTTGTACTCGAGTTATTTTGTCCATCCATCTATTCTTCTTTATTTACTTGAGCAATTTATTATAATCTCTCCCCGGCATGCTAGGCCCATTGAAACTTCACCAGAGCCCTGTTAACCGTACATTTCAGGAACTACTCTGTCCGGTGCCAGCCTCTCACAATGCTCGATGAGGGGTTGGACTTTTCCAGTTTGAATTCAGAGTTGTCTGTCTCCTAGACTGTTTGCCAACCAAGGGCCTTTCCCAAGGGCATTAGTGTGAAGTGAATGCAAACTGTCTTGGCTGGAGTTTGAGCAAGGTTCACTGATTCCATTCTCTGTGGCGTTAACCATTAGACCACTTGCACCTCAATTAGATTTTTTTATCAGGTAAAATTTATCAAAATTGTATTAAAAACAAAACAAACTTTCTTTTATCAGAGTGAAGTCAATTATCCTGAACCTCTACCGCTGGTCATGGAATTTGTGAAAAGTGAGAACTGGACAACAGAAAAGTAAGTTGAGATGAAAACAAATCATTTTTTTCTCTCGATATGATATCCAAGTTTTTATCACAAGATCTTCAGAGGTTCAATCTCTGGTTGAAAAGTACTAAATTACAGGAAAGAACAAAATATTTTCAATATATTTGGGATGAAGAATACACAAATACAAATTCTCTTTGGAAACCTGTTAAAAAATTGACCTGGTCGTAACTGCGTTTTTTGTGTTATGAACACAAAAATGTGCAATGATTTAATGTAATTATATGATGGCCTTATTCTGTAAATAGGGTTTGTTTTAATTCCTGACCACTGACAATTCCTTTTTCTATGATTTTTTCAATGCCTCTCTCTTGCAAAATCATTAGCAATGTATCTACATTATACATATATCCCTATTTTGTGCATTAATTCCTGACCACTGACAATCCTCTTTTTCATGATTTCCAATGCATTTCTATGGTAAAGTCATTAGCATTATACATAGAAAACTATTCTATTAGTAATGCTTGAATTATTTCCTTGCCACTGACAATCCCTTTCATCCTGATTTCAATGAATTTGTATAGTAAAATTATTAGCAATGCATTTTCATTATATATGTAATAGTATTCCTGATATTTTAGCATTTACTTTTTTCTTTTAATATTAAATATTTCTACTTGTTAAAATATCCAAAAAGGTTGAAGTTGAAATGGTTGCCTTTTGTTTCATTTTCAGAGTGCAACGAATGCTGAAAGAACGCTCTGAATATGCCCACGTGCTTGTTGACATTTACAATTTCATTGGAGATTTTATTTCTGAAATGAGCACCACTGAAGATATTCTGCAGGTGGGTTGGCTATCCTTTGACACTCCTCACAGACATAAATAAAATAAATAAAAATGATTGGGAGGGCAAGAGATAGTTATACTCTTTGGAGCATATTCAAATCAAACTGAAATAATAAGTGCGGTCTGAGGAAGATAAAATGGTTGGAGATAAATTTTAAAGTTTTCATTGCCTAACTTGTTGCTTTTATTATGTTACACATGAAATGTCTTTTCTTTTTTTGCTTTGCTTTTCACCTTTTTTCATAAAAGCCAAAAAGTGCAGATAAAGCAAACTTTTGGAAAGTGGGGGTTACCTATAACTTGGTTACCATGATTTATAGTTTTTTATTTATTTTTTTTATTTTTAAAGAAAAATTTTTTTTAAAGGATGTCTACTTTGATCTTTTCTCTATCAAAACATTTTTGTTTTCAGATTCCCATCATCTTATTTTTTCAAGAGTTACTCTCTCATCAAAATAACTCGTTGCATTATTGTGACTCCTTGGATGGCTGTGGTCTGGAATTGGAGTCGAAAATCCAAGAATCATTCTATAATCTCCTTCACAAATTGATCAAGGCGTTCCAGCAGTGCAAAAAGGAAGAATTGTCATGGTTTGTCTTTGTCTTTTTATTTTCTATCACTTTGAACAAGAATTCTCTGTGACAAGCTCTTCATCTAAGAGAAATAGGCTTAACACTGAATGCAGAGATTAAATCATTAACTACAACTCTCTTTTGTAGCAGTTAATAATTCACAAGTTCTCTGTTACTACATAACTGCTTGTAATTGACAGAGGAACTCTTCAATATATAGAATTAAATTTAATGGAACTGTTCTATGATTGAATGGAAGAAAAACAAAAATCACTGAATGGTCAAAGGGAGATAATTCAGGAGTTATTTCCCTTGATAATGACATACAATGTTTCTAATGAATTTAAGAGTTAAAATGAGTGTTTGATTTTTGAGATGAGGAATTGTCATTATTATGCATTGATTTATTCAAACTATTATTCTCCTCTTGGTTGTTATAGACACTTTCTATAACAACCAAGATAAGAATAGTTTGAATAAACCAATGCATAATAATGACAATTCCTCATCTAAAAAGCAGACAAATTATCAGAACAGTATGAACTTGATGTGATAACGTATGTTGAACCATCTGGCATTAGATTTTAAGGCTCAAAAATAAACCTAGGATGGTGGCCTATTGGATAAAAGCGTTGGTTAAATGTGCTGCAGTTACTTGGAGGCTCTATGTTCAATCCTAGGTAGTGAGATCAATATATACACTGGTTCAGCAGGAATGAGCAAAAATGGCATCACAGGGACAAAATAACATGAGAATCAACTAATACAGATATCCCCATGTATGCACAGCCAAAAATAAGAATAAAGTATTTTATTTTTGAAACGTTGAGTCTATTACAATATCAACCTAGATAAGAACAATAGTTTGACTAAATCCATCCATAAAATGAATGTGTTTCTATATCTACAAAATCGTTGTTTTTATTTCAGGGTGAAAGAGGCTGCCTTCAATTGTTATCAAGCTTACCTCTTGCATTTACTAGATATCAATTGGCAGGTAAGTGAAGCTATGCAACTGTTACAAATATATTTAATGGTCAATGAATAACCCTAACCAGTTTAATTACTACAAATCTCTGTATAAAAGCTTTCTTAAAATTACATTCTCTTTATGATGAGCAAATGGAAGCCAAACAAAGATATCATTTATTACCAGTAACAATTTCTCTAACCAATGAATGACCCTAATCCTACCTGTAAACTATTAATCACTGCTACCAAAGGTTTAGGTTATTCACACATTTATATGTATCTATCTATGTATTCAGACTTCGCCCAGCCCTAACCGTTCATAGTAGAAACTTGAAATTTTGTACGCACATACTCCCCTTGCTTTTTTTTTTTTTTTTTTTTTTTTTTTTTGAAAATAGGATTTTAGTGGGGGGTTCAATTTTCAATGTAAGCTTATGCTAAATTGGTCACTAGTTTGTGTCTGCTTGTTTTTTGAAAATTCATACATTTTTTAGTGATCACAACCCAACTTTTTAATTGATCACCCCCCAATACAGCATATATGGGTGTGATTCATAATTTCCCTTGGAATGCTAGTTTAATTAATCACCACAATCCTTTGTATAGATTTTTTAAATTGCATTTCTTTTGCTTTTCGTGTTTTACAAGGATCGCTCAAATAGTGGTTGTATCTCAGTGTTCTTCTTTGGGATAATTAAAAATAATCCTTTTCACTTTTTACAAACCACATTTAGGTTTGTCTTGTTCTTTGACAATTAAGAGAAATGATGTTACTCACTGAATTTAAATAACATTGGGACAAACCATAAATTTCCTAAAACTACAGTACAGTGAATTGGAGAACAAATTTTATAATGTCTAAATTAGTTTGATTAACCAGTTCGTGAGTGTAAACAAGTATTCAACCATGATTATCTCCGAGTTTATATTGTCTGCATAAATAATTTTTAGTTGATAATTTTCTACAATCTTTCTTCTTCTTAATAACACCATTATAAGGATAAAATTAATAGATTACAAGATTCAGACGTTTTTATCAACTCCTATCACTTTTTGTCAAAAGTCTGTGGTGTGTATGTGTATATGTATATATGTATGTATGTATGTGGTAGTTATAAATATATATGCATTTATGATTTCTTAAACTTTTGCGTATTTTCTATGATGTGGTTTTTCACAGTACACCGCAAAACTCCCATTAAATCATTCAAGACTGAACTGTGAATGGAAAACTCGCAAATGGCAGGGGATAACTGTATATACACGTGCATAATAAAACAGATCAACTGCAAAAAAAGGCTTGCGATACTGGAAGTTAAAAAACTGAACCCTCTACAAAATCTCTTTTGGCCATTAGAACAGTGCAAAACAATAACATTACAGTTTTCACAATCTCGAAAATGGCTGAACGTACAGTCGAAAGTGCTCAATCTAATATATCGTTTGGACAATATTTATATACAAGATTAACCAAGAAGGTGAAAAGGTTTTCCTTGTCCATCGTATTTAACCAGACATGCATATATGTGTGTGTGTGTGTGTGTGATATTTAATGCATGCTCTGCATGACAAAATGATTTAAAATACATTATTATAAAAATTTGAAAAGGATTTTGTTAACACTGAATTTGTTAAATTTTTCCAGGTCTATGATTTATCATTTATCCATAAGATAGATTTACCAACATTCCTTTTCCAAGTGTCAAAAGGTAAGTTCAACTTTCTTCTACTAAATTTCCTAGCCTAAAAAAGGAGGGCACTACATCTCTGACTATAAACTGTTTTCTAGTATTTAAGGTCTAATGTGAGGATACTGTGTCTCTAAAGTTTAACCCCTTTAACATTTGTCCATCATCGCCACTGCAGTTGTGTAAATGATGAACATATTATGTAGAACTTTTAACCATACTACACTTATAGACCAGTGTGTGTAATTGGTGATAAGAACTTTCTTTAAAATAAAGTAGATGTTGGTTGTAATTAAAGTTACATGTAATTATATAACAGCCGTCAGTAACATTTGCCATAATTCATGACCACTGACAATCCCTTTCTTCTTTGCAATGCATTTCTATAGTAAAGTTATTTGTAATGCTTTTTCATTATACATATAATAGCTCTATTTGTGCATTAATTCATGACCACTGACAATCCGTTTCTTCATTTGCAGTGCATTTATGTTATGCGTATAATAGTTCTATCTTTTCAGTAATACTTGCATTAGTTCCAAACCGCTGAAGATCACTTTTCCTCGGATTTTCAATGCACAACATACAAACTGATTGTTAAAACAAAATTAAGTCAAAAATTGATGCTTAATCATATTTTTCCTCTGTTGGCAAAAATATTTAGTTTGTTTGTACAGAAAATGATTAAAGCTAAGCTGGAGAGCGGAAGTGTAGTGGTAATGTCAGTGGACAATAAGAAAAGCTAAAACCTCACCTCCATATACTGGATTCAAATGATTTTAAACCTTGCCTCCATATACCAGGATTTAATGTCTTTCATTTAATAGATATAATTTTTCATACTTAATTGTAAAAAAGCTTTTTGACATAATGAATAATTTTTGAGTTAAATCTCCTTTCATTATTATTTTTAAAATTTTTATGACTACTTTTTACCTTCATCTTAATTATATTAGTTGCTTTTTATTGCAACTTTTTGCTCAGACTGATTACCCTACAGCAGTAAATAAATAGCGTTGATCGGAAAATAAAAAATAAACCCTAGGTGGGATAAAAAAAATAATGATTTATAATACGTCATCTACTAAAAATTAAAAAAATGGAAAAATATATCTCCTCTTTCAGTTTGCTTTTAAAAAGGTTTAAGTCCAAAGAAATCAGAAAGTGACTTTTGGATCACCCCCCCCCCCCCCTTTTTTTTTTCTTTTTTTTCCAACAATTCAGTTCCTCATCTCTAGGAATAATGTCTCTGTCTTTAGGTTCAGTTTTGTCTGCTGTTACTGTAATGTGATTCAGATTAGTGTGTCTAATTCCTCTTGGCTTTCTTTGTAGATAATTTGATTACCAAAAATTGCCAGCCTGATGTGATTGATGAAGAAGCTGAGCTTGAAGAATATGAACGACATATTAAGATGTTGAAGAAGACAAACAAGCAGGACTTGAGTTCTTTTGAAGAGAAAAATGGAACAGAGAAAAAGGTGAGTTATGGGGATAACAGATGTCTATTTGGAATTCTGCGAGGAAACATTGTGATCATTCCATTAATTATTTTAGTATCGATTATTTAAAAACATTTTTATTATATCATAGCATTTCAACTGATGTATATGTGTGCACATACAAAAATGTATGTAACTAACCCCAAGTCCTTCATTTTCACCGAAGGACTGAAAAAAAATCTTTACTGCATGTTAACAGACCAGTTTGAACACTGTTGCTGGTTTTAGGTTATTCATGTGTTCTGACATTTATATGTATCTACGTTTCTGGACTTCACCCAGCCCTAACTGTTCATAGTAGAAACTTGAAATTTTGTGCACACTCCCCTCAATGAGTAGGGAAAATAGTTTTTTGTTTTTCCTCCCTAAATAGGTCTTTAGAGGGGGATTCAATTTGCAATGTAAGTTTATCCTAAATTGATCCCTTAGTTTGTGTCTGGTAGCATTCACGCTTGTTTTCTTAAAATTCAGACATTTTCAGTGGTCACTGCCGAACAAAAAGCAAGAGTAACTTATTCATTGATCCCCTCCCCTTCCCCCATTTTTTTAATTGATCACCTCCAACCAAGCCTGCTGCTTAAAGACATTGGTCCCCTTTATGGTTTTTATTGAGTGACTAACCAGACCCCCCCCCCTCCTTTGTTTTTCTTTTAAATCCTGAATTTATGGTTCAAACCATACTGGTAGCATTTTCATCATGGTAACTTAATTTTATCACCACCACTGCTTAATTTATGAGGTAAAAAGAAGCATATATGGGTTGCAGTGATTCATAATTTCCCTTGGAATGCTGGTTTGTTTTTTTGTTTTTTTTTGTTAATACATTTTTCCTATATTTTTTTTCCTATATTTTCCAGGATTACGAAGACTTCATATCGAAATTCTCATTTCTTTTGGACATGCAAGTTGTATGCAATGGATGCCACAAGAAAATCCCGAATGGTCGTTACAAGTGCCTTCAATGTTCTTCCCTTGACCTCTGCACTTCGTGCATATCAGGAGGTTTGTTATGCACTTTGGTGCTGTGTTTTTTTTCCTATTTTCATTGAAGTCTTTGTCAGAGAGGACTTGTGATGATGGAGATTGTATTTCTCACCCTACAAGACTCATGGTCTTGGGACATCTGCTCATGGCAACTTAATCTGATCCCCTGGCCGGACAGCTTTGAGCCTTTAATGCTTTTAACACTTTGTGTCCTCACTTTTGGTTCCTCACTTTCCATCCTTAAATCTTTTGTTTTGGAAAAAAATAGGAATAATTTGTTTGACCTCTAAATCCATAATACTAGCCTTATTTGGTATGCCATGGTGGTTGATGGAGAAGAGACTGGTTGAGAGAACACTTGGGCAAGTTACCTCCCCAACCTACTCAGGCAGTAGCAGTTGAAGGCTGTTATTAGAAACTGTCACCATAGGTTTCTTCAGTTTTTAAGTTGGTCTGGCTGGCTACAAATGTAGCTAGAGGGCTTAAAATTTTAACATTTACTGCCTAGAAAAAACTTTTTTTTTTTTTTTTTTTTTTTTTTTTTAGAAAATTCCACCCATAATAGATTTTTAATGGGGGTTCAATTTGCAATGTAAGTTTATGCTAAATTGGTCCCTAAGTTTGTGTCCGGCAACAATCACGCTTGTTTTTTTGAAAATTCTGACTTTTTTAGTTATCAATGCCCAACAAAAATCGAGAGAAGTAACTTATTCATTGATCACCCCCCTTTTCCAATGTTTTTAATTGATCACCCCCAACATGACATGCTGCCAAAAGACGTTGGTCACGTGACTGTTTCTATTGAGTAACTAACCAGACCTGTTTTTCTTTTCGTTTCAGGTTGTTTACGAACAGATAAGGAAAGCCAGGAGCATAAAGAAGACCATGATCTCTATCACCTTGTGTGAGTATTTTATTCCCATCTTCTTAAATTTTTTTTTTTTTTTTTTTTCATCACAATATTTTGATTGTTGTACTCTCCAACCTTTCTCAGAACAAACTATGAATTTGAGGTTCCCAAAATATGACCCTGATTCATTGGAAGGTTACAGGTTCAATGCATGGGTCAGAGGTGGACAGTTCCAAGAGCTCGTGGAGATGTGATGTATATGGCAAGGGACACAAATGCCTTATCAGGATTGACACTTCAAAATGCAAGCAATACTTGAGGAATGCTGGAGAGTACATTGGCCAAATGGTGTAATAAAATAACAAAATGACAAGGAAATTAGCCTAAACAAACCAATATACCATATGGATTATCTCCCATTTAAAAAAATTTTTTTTTTATTAGATGAAACCATGTCAACCATTATTAATTTTTGACCATCTTGCTTTTCATTGTAACTACAGACACCGGCAGTGAGTAAACAGCACAGATTGGAAACCAAGAATAAGCTATAGGCAAAACTTGTTACTTTACTTCAGGAAACTGCTCTGCCGACTGTGATACTAGAGCTCTTATGGCTGGCAGAAGATCAAATCTAACCCTTTAAATCATTGAGTCTTGCGTAGAGCTTGTTCTTTATTTCCGATCTGTTTACTTACTGTCGGAGACTGATGCTGTAAGTAGTTGAAATGAAAAGCAACTAAAATTGAGATGAAACAAAATACAAGTAAAAAAATTAATAAAGTCTTAGTTACTTTTTTTGTTAAACTACCATGTAAAGGAATATAAGCAAATCTTTTATTTCAAATCATGAACTCTTAAATTCATTAAATTTAAATGTTAATATCAAGGAATAACTACCGATCAAAATTACCTCCCTTCCAGCTTTAGGTGAATTTTAAAAAGTATTTTTTATTCCATCTGACATAATAAATTTGACTAAATGTTTTTGTTTTTTTTTCTTTTGCGGAAGAGCTCCGCTGTCAATTAGGAGTGGTATCAAGCGGTTTATGAATTTAAGAGTTAAAAGGAACAAAGATGACATGTTTTATTTCTTGGCAATGGATTTGCTTTGTTTGAGCTTCATGGATCACATCTGTCGGATTCTTATTGTTATAAATTTTTTTTTTTTTAAGGTTTCACTGCGATGCTTGTGAAGGCTACATTACAGGGACTCATGTTTGGTGCAAAGACTGTGATTACCATTTGTGTCTTGGATGTCACAAAACGTTTGGCAATTTTTCTTCTCAGTAAGTAGTTTGCTATGTATGGTGAAATAGAGCCAGTTTTGACGATTAAAGTGGTATGCTTGACTCTATTTGGGGAACAAGACAGATGGATTGGGTGGTTTTTGCAAAGTGGTTAAAATTCTCATTTGTATGGTTATTATTGGCAGAATATACCTTGTGGTTCTAAGCGCCTCAAATATTGGTATTGAAAATGTATTCATATGAAATTCTGAGAACCATATCAGCTGGCAGATAAATGATCACCTCCACCCTCATTGAGATTCAAATTTGTGGTTGGGGTCACCTCAGCAATTAGTGAAATTTGACTTTGGACTCATATTTTCTTTTCTCTCAAGGAAAGCCGATATTTTATTCTTTGCTAAATCCATTGTACTTGACAGATTGTGTTGGGAAATATGAAAACTTACACTCTTAGATGTCATACAGTCTGATCTGTCTTAAACATAAATTCTACTGAATTTGTATTTGAAAAGTTTCCCATTGTTAATCCATTGAGAATTTATTATAACCCAAACTGTGTCCAGTGAGAATAATATTGTGTTTCTGCTTTTCTTTAAATTTCAGACACAAAGATGATCACATAGTTAAGAAGATCCCACGTATCAAATGTGAGTATTTATGGATTATTTCCTCTTTTTGCTTTTTATTTAAGTACTAACCTGTCAAAAATGACTGGATTATTTAAGTATGGATCAAAGTGTTATATGCACAAAAAAAAATCCACATGTATAAAGTGTGTGTGTGTGTGGTGGATATGGTTAGACAATGTGGAAAAGAAAGAATGAAAGAAGCTTGTTACATCTCAAACATGTTTATTATCATGAAGATAAATCTTTATGCATTTTGTCACTTCGAGTGACATCCTCAGAAGAAAATTGAACATAGCAGAGTCCTGCAGTCATCCATGTAGTGTGCTGTGAATGAAACGAGATGTGTTTTGTGTATTATATGCAAGGTGACCTGGTTTGTTAAAAGGGGAGTTACTTTTTTTTAAGGGGTCAATGTGTGGGTTTTGAAGGGGGCAGTATCTGGCTTTTGAAGTGGCTGGTGGTTTTAACTTACAAGTGTGTAGATAGTGGATGTCTACTGGTTATTTTAGATGAGGCTGATTTATAGCTATTTTGCATATGTGGGTGGGTGTCCATACAACAAACGTGTGTTTGTGAATAATACACACGTGTGTTTGTGTGTGTGTGTGTTTGTGAATAATACATACACATAACCATGTAATTATTACCCTAAATAGATTGCTTTGTCTTTCTATTATGTTTCCTGAATCAAGTCTCAGACATTCAGTATTTAAATACTAGAATATTATCCGTTATATGACGGTTGTTTAATACTGGGAATATGCTTATATGTTATGGATAATAGCATGTTTCCTCTTTTTTGTTCATATTTAGCTGTCCTATAGAAGCATGTAAACTTATGTTGCCTTCATAACTTATGGGTAAGGAAAATTGACTCAACATGAACTTTACAATTGAAGTGTTTTTACAGGTAACAAACACATGTTAAGAGCAAATGCATTTTTCACTATTTAATTAATTTAAAATTGAATGATTTTCATCAAATCCTAATTACATAAATGCTATTTTATTTTGGGAAGATTTTTAATTACAAAGATTAAATTCTCAAAAGACAAAATCACAAAACATTGTGACATGTTTTGAACATTGCAAAGCCACAAACCATGGTGTTTATAGGTGTAGATCTGAATAATTCATTAATTATTGGGGGTTCAGTTTATTACTTGGTAACACTAGAAAACTGATCCCCCATCATACTGACTGACCCCCACTTCAATTACAGAGTTTAAAATAAGTTTAAAACCTGCTTTAAGTAGGCTAAAATAGTTTTAGATATCATGTATTCTTCTTAAAATTTATTATAGGTGCTAGAATTTAAATTTATGTGAATCACTTAACTCCACCATTCTGAATTGAACAGAACAGTTAGTACATAATGAAGTGTTTGGCTGAAATGAACAATTGCGTTGTTAAGAAGTCCTGGCGCAGGATTCGTCCTATTGCTGGGAAGTTCTGAAAAACATTGCCCCATGACCCTAGTAGGATTTGTCCTGTAGACTGTTGAGCCTGCCCTAATGTCCTTGTGACATTAGTCACGGGACTAGGGAGATTTGCTTGCACATGTGCGGGACCCCACACTAAACCGACCTTGTGTCAAATGTCAGATAAACAAAAAAACCTGGTTGATAAAGTTTTGGTTGGGTTAATTTTAAAAAGATGAAAATAATTTTTCTTTTCATACCATTTTATTCAGACTTAATTTTGTGTTTTGTATACAAAATATTAAATGTGTATCTAGTCTATAGACTTGTTACTTGAAGGTTCAGTTTGCCACTATATACCAATAGAAAACCGATCCCCCTTTTTATGTCCAGGTACATCTTATGCTAAGATGTATCAATGATGCGGTGTCAGTTTATTACTTCACAACAATAGAAAACTAATCCTACACTTTATTGATCCTCCACTTAATGTACAGAGATTTTAAAAAGAGTCTAAAATCTGTTTTAAGTAGACAAATCTTTGTTTGTAATTATACTTGGACATATGTTATGGCTATGTATGAAAAAATGGTTGTAGCTGGTCTACACACTTAGATATGAACATATATTTAGTGTGACCAAAATCAGTGTTGCAAAGCCACAAACCATGGTGTTTATGGGTATAGATATGTGCTCATTGAGTTTTAACACCAGTAATAATTGGTGCCTTTTATTGGAGATCAAGTGATAACAAGTCTCCTCGATACTCCAGCACTCTCCTCAGTATTCTAGCAATGCTGTGGTCTGGATGATCTCCAGTTCTTCTAATCATTTTCTAAGACTCTTCAGGAACATTCCAATAATGACGGGTATAGTTGTCACCTTCAATTTGTTTTCAGTATCAGCAAGGTCTTGATATTTGTCCAGTTCACTCATTGGTCTTCTGGATCCAAAATGTCCTATCTGACATATCTTCTTTTCTTTGTTTATGATGATTAGATCCAGCATCTTGGCCTGCATTAGATGATCTATTTGAATTTCAAAATCTGGATATTTATTTTAAAAAAAAACCCTGCTAACACCATTGTCTCTAAAAACTGAATGAAAATCAGTTTACTTCTTCCTTAGTCTGTGGCCCACCCTTCCACAAAGTGTTATTGAAATTCATTGAGAACTTTTGAAGATTTAGTGTGGATAAACATGAGTTAATACATAAATGTATGAAAAAATATCTCTCAATCGAAAAAGATTCCTAGATCCACCCCAAAATTTAACCAATTCTTCCTTACCCCATGGCCTACTTACCCTTTCAGTAAATTTCATTGAAATCCAGTGAAGTTTTGGAGATATTGTGTGGACAGACACCAGTGATACCTCTTCCAACTTCATTGGCTGAGCTGAAATATTCTCTTTTGAAACTTTTCTTTTGTGAGGTGCCTTGACTTCATTCCTTTGTTTTTGCTTTTTTTCTTGGTTATAGCCAAATCGATCGCCATTGAGACATACATCCAACAGCATTCATGGCTTCTGTATGTTTCTTTGGCCCTGCAACTAAACAGAATGGCTTCCCGAGAGCAGGGCAAAGTGGATAACCGTTACCACCCATTGGCCTTTGAACTACACAACAAATGCATTAACATGGCCCTCAATGATCTCTTACATGGACTCAATGAAAGTAAGTTTATCCTGACACCGTTTTTGTTTTTTTATTTTTTCATCTTTATAAAGCCAATAATTTCTTTTTTTCTTGCTTGCTTGCATACTAACAGATAATTATATTGGTGGTTTTGAGTTCAATCCCTGGGTTAGGCAGTGAAAGTAACATTCTCTGGTTCAGTGTAAAATGCAACAATGGCATCACAAGGAAGAATCAACTAAGATGAGATATACCCTCCCTAGTATGGACAATGGTATTTGAACCATCTACTGTTGTAGATGGAATAAAGGGTTCAGTTCGAAATTCACAGAAGGTTGCTGAACATGACTGACACTTGAAGACTGGAGAGTACAACAGCCAAAATGTGGCTATAACTAGTCTAAATAGATTGATTTATAATAAAGATAATTCCTTATCTCATAGATTGTATATATAATCTCGTAGTGTATATAATAGATATAGTACATAATGATTATTACTTTTAGCATCTGCAAATTTCTGCAAGATAATGTGAGTTTCTTGTTATTTACTGAGCTTAGCTTAGTATGGCACAAGGCCAAATGTCTAAAGAAAGCTCATCTTAGGCCACTTTTCGAAGTGACCTATCAGCTTTTGAAATCCTGGCTTTTACTTGGGCCTGAATGCTAATCTCTAGTATTAGTGGGAAATACAACTACCCCAACCACAAGGCAAGCCTCAAGGGTTTTTTTATTGAATTGTCAAAGTAAAATTTTATTGAGGTCTAGAAAAGCCATTGGAAATAATAATAAACAAAACCCTCTTGTTTTATTGAAAATCAGTTTGAAGAAAAAGATGGTCCATTAACATTAAGAAGAATTCCTGAAGAGAAACGGTCCATCACTTTGAATTAGTGTGTGTGTGTATATGTATGTATATTTAACCTGGGCTCTGCTTGGTTTTTCTATTACAGAAGCCACTTATTGTGATCACTTTGGGACAGTCTTTTAGATAACAATAACCTACCAACAGGTTATTAAATTCATTGTTATAAACATTATAAATTAATACAAAATTTATTTTTTAATTTTCTAAAATTTTTAATTGATTTGGATTAAAATGTTTGGGACTGACTGATTCTGATAACAATAACTGTTTAATAACATTATTTGTGATTATAATAAACGTCTTCCTCTTGTTCTGTTGAATGGGACTTGCTTGAGTTAATACCCCGTTTTATTTTTCACAGATGAGCTCAATTTCCTTGGAGATCCTCGCCTGATCGATTGTTGCGATGAGCAACTTTTTACCAGTCATTTGCAATTCAAGATTTTCTCATTGCTTGGAATGCTGATTCAAGAAGATGGCAAAGGAATGGTAAGAAATTGGTTCTTCCCTGATGTCACGATATGAAATAACTTGTTTACTTATAAAATATTAATCGGTAGTTGACCAATTCATATAACACTTGATCTTATTTCATTGTAGCTTTGCATTTGAGGTTTATAATACAGGTTTCCCCCACTATATGAAAGCAGAGCATTGCAGTAAAAACCTTTTTTGTAAGCCCGAATGGCATATAGCAAAAAAGCAGTTACCATTAATTTATAGGAGAACAATTTTTGAGCGTTTCCAGACCAAAGAAAAATGGTGATGGTATGTTTCACCGAGTTGTAGGAGGTTAGGGTGCTGGGAGGTACAAGAGACTGGGGTGTAGGAGAGGGAGGAAGAGGGTGTCTGCTGCTTCGATAACAGCTCACTGCAAAACAAACGCTGAAAGCTATTTTTCCCCTTTTTGGTGTACAGTGAACTTTCAAAAAGCAGGGGGATATCTGTATCTTAATCCAACCTGTATCATAATCCAACCTTATCTCATAGACTAACTTAAAACAGGCATTGGAATAGCGTTGAATTTGGAAATTGAGCGAGTCTTGGGACAGAGGTTCAATACCAGCCTCCAAAGTCAATGCTATTCCAATGCCTGTTTTGGGTAAGTCTGAGATAAAACTTGGATTATCTCCCCTTCTGGTCAAATCTGGCAACTCCTCAGAAAGTTTATGCAATAAAGAGTGGACTTTTATTTCATAGATAGAGGTCCTTGCTTGGAGGGTGCTTAGGGTGAAGAGTGTGTTTAAGAAGAACCTGACAAGAGGTAGTATGAGGTGGAGATGTGAGGTGGCATAATAGTTAGCAGTATAAAAAAAAGAGCTGTCTCCACATTAATGTCTTTAGGTAAGGCATGAATCTATTTTTCCCTGATCTGTCACTGGCATGCCCCAATGGTTGGAGAAGAGTGCTGTTAGATAAGGGGTTCTTCCCTGGAGCCATACAACTCTATACTATCTGTTCCTGGTATGTGGAGAGGAGATGAGCGGCACCAAGTAATTTTCCTTGTTCTAGAAATTCCACGATGAGCAAAACTGCAGCATGGAACCTCATTGAACTTCTGGTTATAGAACCAACCAAGTTATAAAAAAAAAAAAATAATAGCTTGGTATGTAATGTATGTGCGTGCAGGAGCTCCCCTACTTACAAACAGGATAGGTTTCTGGACTTTGTCAGTCCTAATGTTCGGAAGTCCAACATTACTCTTCTGAATACAGTAATCAGCATTGTAAAAAAAGATTTTTCTTACAGTACATCTATACTCCAATAATACTCAACAGTATTACCGTTTCTTCCATCTCTGAGATTTGTTTCTTACTAATTATCGTGGAATGTATTGGTACAGAACCTTTCACATCTTGCATAATGTGCTCTTTGCAATGTAATAGTGACGCTTCTTGCTATCATGCCATCTATTGCGTGGATGTTGAACTTCCAAACTGGCGTGGTGTTAAAAATTTGAATTTTCAGACAGGTCTGTTCGTATCTCTGAAAGTTCATAACTTGAATGCTAGTAAATACAAGCACTCCCCTATTTACAAAGTTCAGCTTAGTCTAGCACAAGGATACAAGTGTTGCATACCCAGTAAGAATCAAGCTTGTTATGGTCTGTAAGACTATCTTATTAACTACTACTCTATGGTGAGGTGCATATAAATGTCTAGAGCAGGGGTGGCAAACCTATGGCACATGTGCCCAAGGTGACATGCCAAAACATTTTAATTTATCAGTTGTCACCTCAGTTATTGATTGTCTAAACAGACTTCTTTAAGAATGCTTTCAAACATTTTGTTCTCTTTCTCCATAGAATATTTTGTAAAATACAAATATAATAAAAATGATAATCTGCTGTTCCAGCCATGGGCTTGTGAGTGGATTTTTTAAAGATCATCATTGCCAATGTGGGCACGAGCTCCCAAAAAGGTTCGCCACCCCAGGTCTAGTAAGATGTAAATGCAGAAAGAAAGCTTAAATTATGGAAATTTTTGGCCTTCGTTAGGAAGGAATTCTGGGAACCTGATGACTTCATGAAGCCTTTCATTTCTTGTTTGTTGTTGGAGGTAGTCAGTTTTTTTTTTCTTATAAGTCATTTTTCTTTTGCAGAACTCTTTTGATATGTACAAATGTATAAGTGAAGAGACGTTTCACGAGTTTCTCAAAGCCATGTTCCAAATTTCAAGGTAGGTTTTTGTTATTGAACATAACTGAAAATACCACCTGACTAAGAATTTATATATTTGCTCATCTATCTTAGTACAATCGATGGTTGTTGTTTATTCCTGTAGACTCCTTGTGGAGGATAGGGCTGCTTTTTGCGGTTTCAATAGCTTTCATGCCCTAGCTGTTCGTTTTTTTGGGGGCAGAGTAGCTTTCTCTCAGATGGACTGCCTTACAGGGCTAAAGGGCTCCAACTGCCCTGATATTTTACTTATAGCTGAGGCGAGAACTGAATGCATGCCTTTTGCATGGGTAACACTGAAGTGAATGCAAGCAGCCTCATCCAGAATGTTCAAATCTCACCGGTGGTTTAGTCTTTATTTCCGATCTGTAAATGTATATAATGTTATCAGCTGAAGTGGTTTCAGTAAGTACCACTAATTGGCAATGCTGGTGGTAGCCATATTGGAATATGTATAAAACGGAGGTGACCATATTGGATGCAAGCAGTTTAATCAGAGCAGTGTGCTAGACTGCACTGGACTCTTCACTGGTGGTGTCAGTGTAGAGATGTTGAGTGCTATATACAATCCATGCTGCTTATTTAAGTCGTAACAGAGTAAAATGATAAAAAGCAACAGAAGTAAGATGAAAGACTAGGCCAAAATGAATAATCATGACAATGCTTCATCTAAGAATTTTCAAGACGATTGCTACTGTAGTTGTTTCAGCAGTAAGTGTAAATATTTATTATATACACATACATATACTCAGACATATACTCACACAATCACCAAGTAAAATTCATTGAAGTCAATTGTGACCATCTGATTGCCTTTGTTCCTCAGGTTTTAGAATGAATAGGTTCAATTCCCACTGAAGGTTATTTCTTCATATGATTTATAGACAAAAGAACAAACAAAATCTTGTTATTGCAGTTTAAGAAATGTAAGGATAGTTTGGGAAAATTCTCTTGTTTATTCAAGTGTTTTGTATGTCTGAATGTTTTTTTTACATCTACTCGTGTGGCTGACCTTGAGTGGCTTTCCAAAATGTAACCTGCCCTGTCCTGTTCTTTTGCAGTAGTAAAATCATGTACGATGACACAACAAAATTCATGGCGATGGGTCTGCTGGGACGTTTGCTCACCAGAAGCAGCCTCCAAGTAAGCCTTTTTTCCTTTCTTCATTTCTCACTTCTAGTTCTGCTGAAAAAAAAAGAGTACTGTTTATGCTGACGACTGATTTACATGGGTATTTGGTGGGACTACCACTCACTGCAACTAATCCCAGCCCCATAACTGTCTATATTGAGCTTCGGTAGACGGCCTCCTAGTCATAATACCAGCACTGGACGCAGTGATATTTGCACAGTTTAAAAAAAAATTAAATGTCAATCCTATATACTGGCATATACATTAATAAGAGGAAATCAAGCTGATAGGTTACAAATGTATTTTTTTTTTTTTTTGCAATGAACAGGAGGTACATCAATGTTACCCTGTTTCCATTCTCCAATATCTCTCAAAAGATATGGGAAAAGGAAGGGTTAAGGGCCTCATGATTCATTGGTTTCTTAAGAAAAATGTATCATGAGAATATTTTATCCTAATTGTATACTTGAATGGAAATATATTCCGTAACGTAAAAAGTTTATTTGGTTTATTAAGTAAAAAGTAGAAAACCTATGAAATCATAAATCCAATGCATTTTTCTTTTTAAACAGTGTGCTGACACGGTTATGTTATCAATTGAAGACAAAGTCAGTGATCAATTAGCAAGTGGAGAGAAAGCTGTGAATTTCTTGCTGATGTGGGGAGGTAATTGCCTTGACAAGTAAGTATTTAACAGATCATCTATATTGATCTTACATCATTGAAGTATGTCAGGTTATATATATATTATTATTTTTAGCTCATTCTCAACTAAATCAGTAATCCTTTAAATTCTTTGTGGTGGATGATAACATTCCTACTGTTTAATATTTTGGCCTCCTTCTTTAAAAAAAAAGTGAAAGACAGTTCTAAGAGTTCCAAGCGAAAGGAACCAGATGTGACATGTATGGGAGGGGAAGTGCATACTTTCTCAGAACAAGGTTTGACATTCCAAAATACAACAGACACCTGAGGAAAGCTGGAGAGCAGTGTCAGAAATATTGTGATGAAAAAAACAATAATTAAAAAAGGACATTAAAATTCCACCTGATTACATTATGGTTAGTGGAAAAAGTTATCTCTCGGGTTCAGTGGAAGATGCAAGATATCCTCTAACATGGACAGCGGAATGAGAACAATGTTACCCCCTTGAATTGAATAAAGGGTCCAGTTTGAAATTCCCAGAAGGTTACCAACTATGACAGACACCTGAAAAAGGCTGGAAGATACAACAGCCGAAATGTTGTGACTAAACAACCAAGATGAGGACACAAGTTCTAGTAAATCTGTGTATAATAATAAATCCTCATCTCAGAAATTCTGACAAAAAATTGAGGAATTATCACATTAACCAATATACAATGATTACAACACTTCATGTAAAAGAATTCAGAATGGAAATGAACATTTTTAACAAAATATGGATTTGAATTACTAAATTTATGTAAATAGTATGAAAATTAGTTTTATATAAGCCAAAAAGCATGATTTGAACTTGTATAAATTATTCTAAATGGCAATATGTATGCAACCATTTTGTATGTCTTTTGTATCTCTGATCACTGGGCTTTTATTCTTCTATTTCTAAATTTGGCTGCTACATTTTTAACCCTTTGTAAACATCTTGTTTTCCTTTATTGTGCTCTTAAATGCCAGGTAGATATTTTTGTGTATCTATCTCTGTCTCCCTTTATTTCATTCTCTTTGTCTCCCTCTCTCCCCTCAGCCCTTGATTGTCTGTCACCTCCCTTCTGTCCATGCAGCCCTTGATTGTCTCTCTGACCTCTTTTTTTTTTTCTCTCCAGGCAGCCTTCAATATCCATCTTTCCCCTCTTTTCTCTCCATGCACCTCAATACCTGTCTGTCTCCCCCTTCTCTCCATGTATCGTCTATCTGACCCTTCTTTCTCTCCACACATGCCTCTCTGCCTATTCCCCTTTCTCACCATGCACCCTTCGATGCCTGCTCCCCCTTTCTCTCTATGCACGCCACAATGTCTGTTTGACCCCCATCTTTCTCTCCAGGCACCTCCTCGATGTCCGCCTACATTTTATCCATTATTTCTCCCCCCTCTCTACACAATCACACACACACAAAATCTCCTTACTTAGAAGGATTTCTCCATTCATTGGTAGTAAGATGGCTATTCACCCGTCTATATCAGATGTTTCATTTCTCTTGCTGCAGGGGCAACGTTGAATGGGCCTGTTCAATTGCCAGAACAATCCACAAACTGGACAGCAAAAGCCACTGGAATGCTGTCATTACCAAATACATTCATGAATGCATCAGGCCAGTTGTTGATAGTGTAATGTCTCAGCCAGTAAGCGTCTTTCTTATTTCTATTTAATTACTTTACACATCAGCATAACCTTTTTTTTTTTTACCTCTGTCATTTTAGTTTGTATTAGGTTGTTACGCATGAAATGTAATTTCTTTTTCTTTACATCATAGAGAATAGTGCTAAAATTGAAAGGTTTACTAATG
>VCCN01002953.1:1341056-1353007 GCA_006491835.1 Architeuthis dux | reverse complement strand
AATAAAATCATTTAAATATTGTAAATCTACAATAGATTAATTTTTTTTATGAACGTAAATCTACAACATATTTTACCCATTAAAACTAAAAAGTTGTTAAAGTACTTTAGTTTATGTAACAATGGTGCTGACTACAAGATCAAACTGGGGACCTCTGCCCAGCCACCGCCAAAGAGACTTTGTGTGGCTGTGCTGTTGGAACATCCAGTCTTCCCGCTCATTATTTGCTGCAGCAGCCACTTTGCATATGGCCACTTGGATCATTTTAGAGTTTGATATAAGCAGCCGATTATGTGGAGTGGAAACATTGTGAATAATTGTGATTCGAGAGAAAAGAGTTTGTGTTTGACTTGTCTGGTGTCGTGCTGGGAGAAGTTCCCTCCGAAGTGGTGTCGTGTTATAGACACTGTGAGACATTGTGCCTTGCGGTCCTCTCGTTTTAAAGAGCTTTTTACCACAGTTTATTTTGCAGTTTTAAATGTTTTCCGATTGAGGCATTAATTAATCTTATCAGACTAATTTTAGGAAAAAGTTAAATTCCGTAATCAAGGAATAAATACCGAAAGTTTTATTAAACTCAACAATTCAGATCTCTTCTATTATGTTGTTGCGAATAAATAGGAAAGACTGACGGTTTTTTACTTTTTTTTTATACCAAACAGTAAAGCAAAGAACAATTATTCAAAATTTGATGTTGTTTGTCTAACTTTTTTTTCAAATTGAATAAATTTAACATTTTATTCATAGAAGTCTTTTGATGAAATTATTTTTTTAATTCACATTTTTCTGGACAAGTGGGTGATAATATAGGTAAAAATTGTGGGGTTCACCATCCACCCACGTTATATCACAAACTGCGTTATAACGGGGGAGCCCTGTAGTTTGAAGGTGACAATTTTGGTTTCAAAAACTGTTGTTTCACAACAAATATTTGATCTGTAACACAAGGGTCAGATGTGTCTCTTGATAAATAAGAGGTTCTTAATTCGTTATCTTAGAATTCTTTATTTGTTTGTTTTCTCTTCTTTTGTTCCAGATCCCCAGCGTTGGCTCCGTGATATTTTATAGTTTGAATGGTCAGAAAGAAAAGCCTGGAATTGTTCTTAAACATTACACTGACAAACGCCAAACTCTGATTGCTGATGTCAAAAGCAAGAAATGGCACAAGGTAAGTGTAACAAAATAAACAGGTGATTAAGGCAGGTGGGTTTAAAGAATAGTAAGACCCAGTTCTACAGAATTTTATTCAATTGACTTTTACAATTTCCTGTAAAATAATACAAATTTTATCTTTTTGAAGAATATATTTAATGGAAAAATAAACCTCTAAATTTTATTTTAACAAGTGTAAAATATTAGATTTTTGTATTAATGTTGGAAAAATTGGATGTTTTTGCAAATATATTTTTATGTTTATTGATGTCATTTGATTAATTAAAAGAATTGAAGTTTCTTTTTAAATTAAAAATTTTTTTTTATTGGGTTTTAGATTAATGATGATGCATTTGTCTATGAAGAAAGTACGGCCATTAATGTGATGGACACAGAATGTGACTTTACCAGTCTAATGGTTAGCATAATAAATCAGATTGGGAAACTCATGGAAGGTGAGACTATTTTCTTTATTTTAGTCATTTATTTTTTTAAACTTTAAAGTTTATTGCTGCAATATTACTGCTTGATTATGTTAGTTTTTAAAAAAAATCATTTTAAGCAAGTTGGAAGAGGTATATGTAGTAACTCATGTTTGCCCACACAATATATCCCAAAGTTCTCAATAAATCTGACATTCTGTGGGCTAAAGAAGAATTTATTAAATTTTGGAGTGGATCCAGGAAGTTTTCTTCGATTGAGAAATATTTTTTTATATATCAAGACAATAGTCCGAAATATGGGAAATCAAAACTTAGTTACCTCCCCTGCATCTTACTATACATGAACTGATTTTCATTCAGTTTTAGTTAGAGAGAGCGCATACCACTGCCAACGTCATGCTCTGAGTGCTTTCTTGTTCTGTCACTGGTTTCATTTGTTTGTCTTTCTATTTTTCTTCTAAGAAACTTGTCTTACAATTTGGTAGGTTTCATAAAATTTCTGAGTAAAGATATAATTTACTTTTATATATTTTGGTGGGGGAAAATCACTCCTGTATTATTCGGCTTGTTACAGTATAACCCACATATGAAGAGAGTAACTTTCATCTTTCGTCAGTCTTCATGCTAAGGATATGAAAATCTGAGGAGATATTTCAAGACTATAATCTGTCCAACGTTAATAGAATAAGACATATGGAATTGTTCCCAGAATCTGAAGACTGATTTTCATTCATTTAAGAAAATATCATACCTATTTATGTATTTCACTGAATTCTCTGCTCAGCTAGACAGTTACATTCATTTTGTCATTTTTAATGCAATCACATGAAATAATATTGCTTTGAGGTATTTGTTGATTAATTTAGAATTTCTTGTTTTATTGGTTTCTGGTATGAAATGGTAAAAAATGTACATCAGCAATTTTGTTTAGATTTTATTTCCAATGTTGAATTTCTCATGAAAGTTTTTTTTTTCCTCTGTAAGCCTTTAAATGTTGACTTGCTGGACCCATGTCAATGCCACAGGAATTGACAACTAAAATATCATTACCCTCCCATATATATTTCTGCAATTAAAGTATATAATTTTGTTGAAGTTATTTATTACCCATGGAATGTATCTATATTAACTATAATAACATGCAAAGGCAAATGAAACTAATATCTGTTATTATTATTGCTATCTGTCTATATTCCTGTGGTCTACTATTACTCTAACTTAATTTTTTGGCTTCAGATTTGTGAGGGAGGAGTAATGAATTAATGAGAGTTATAGTGGTTGAGTCCCTTTTTGCTCCCATTCAAGCATAAGCATCCACTTCCATTCTTGTTCATTATATTGTAAGGATGAGTGGGGAAGGAAAACAGAAATAATCAGAAAGCATAATGGCTATACATACAAACAAGCAGAATAATAGTATAAATAATTTTCAACTTGAAAATTAATCTCCCTTCAAAAATCTTAATTTTTTTTTTTTTTTTTCCCCAGGTGAAAAAGTCTGCATGGAACTTGTGTGGATCATGTCACTTGCCCAGAAAATCATGTTCCGGATTTTCAAGAATATGAATCCATTCTTTGTGAAAGATATCTCTAATCCAGAATTTGTTAGGTGCCTTGTGGATTTTGCCAGCCAAGGTACTGGATTAGACAAGCAATGGATGCTTAAAGACTTAGAGGTGAGTTAGATGCAGAAGTAGATTCATTATCTCAAGATTAGTCTATTATTTTCAGCAGAATGAAATCGAGATGGTTTGTATAAACAGAAATGAAATGCCTGAGAAATGAACTCCATGCACATTCGTTTTTATTGTCACTAATGTACCCGTACCGTCAAAAATGACGGCATATATGGAATTGGTATTTTGTTAAGTCCTTAATGTACCAACTATAAAAATGAAATGAAATGGTCAAAAACATTTCAGTAGTCAATGAACAAAACTTTTATATCAGCATACTGATATATGTACTCATCACCCCTTTTCTTTGGGGGTGTTAAAGACAAAAAATAACTATTAAATGCATGTGGCATATTATTATAGTAGTTATATTTACTAAATATGAAAAATAAGTACTGTATGTACCTGTCACCCTCTGTACCCCACAAAAGAAATTGGCCAGAAATCCGTATTTTCTTTAACCCTTTCAAGATTAACATGCTTATTGCCTGAAATTTTAAAAGCATATAAAAAAAACCCAAAACAGGTTAATTTTTTACCTCTGTCAACAAAGTTGAAAAGAGGAATATAAAATGTTGTGGAAGGGTGTGCAATGGAGTAAGAAAGAAGTGATACAATTTTGGGGCAGATCCAGGAATTTTCTTTTGATTGAGAGATTTTTCCATTTAAAAAATCTTTTTTTACCATACATTTATTTATACACTCATGATTGCCCACTGATTATTTCTAAAAGTTGTGGAGGGGTGGACAATAGGCTATGAGAGAACTGATTAAATATTTGAGCAGATCCATGCGCAATTACCTCCCCAGTCCAAACCACATAATATCGCCAAAATTTCATGTCTGTCCACAATATCTCCAAAAGTTCTAAATGACGATGTAATTGTCTGCAGTTGTAAAAGTCATGTAAATCTCATTTACTTTATTTTTTGTAACATGTACGTCCCAGCAGACTTTTAAGAGATCTACATGAAATATGTATCCCAGCAGTCATAGAAACCTTAGGGTATATGTGTCCCCAGTGTATCAAAAGGGTTAAATCGGTGCTAAGTCAAAACGTCCAATGAACAAATGTCAAACATAAAAGAATTATCAAGATTTTAAAAGGTCCAATATCAAAATCCATATCCATTATTTGTTGTTTAATAGACTCTAAATTAGGAAGGAAAAAAAAGGAAACTGGCTTGTAATATAATGTACTACTATGAGAAATGTAAACAGTTCTCTGTTATAGTAGTTCTACTATTGGTATCCATGCACAGAGAAAGTATTGGGTGCAGACGTCACCAAAACACTATTTTGATATGTGACTGAAAGGGGTGGTCACTATTAATTTAACCACTTTAAGCAAAACTCGTGATAAACAAAACCATGTTTATTAAGAGATAACTGTATCTGTCCATAATAAGTATCAACCTAGTCCTCTTATGAATGAAAGCTAAGCATTAAAATCTTGATAATTCTTTTCTATGAAAGTAAATGTTGCTAAAACTAATTTAATGTTGTTAATAAACATTTATCTCACATTTGTTTTTATTTTCTTTACAAGAGTATCATATTCTGTACTTTATAGATTAGCTAGCTACAGTTAAATATATTCGGGCGCTAATAATCGAGCATGGATAAAATGTAATTTTTACCATTGATTGTTGTATTTATTTTTATTTGATATGCGCGGTAACATCTGGGAATTAATCGAGTTAATCAAGGGGAACCTGTTCTGTTCTGTTCAGTTAGGTAAATTATAGAACCCATAAGGTAGACCAAACACATTCCTCTAGCATGTGTGTGTATGTTGGGTATATATATATGTGTGTGTGTGTGTGTGTGTGTGTGTGTATGTATGTGTGTGTGTGTGTGACCTTTTTGCATTGGACCTTTTTATTCATTGGACGTTTTGAGCTGTAACCGTTAAATCCTATGTAAAAAGTCAATTTGGTTTTTCAAGAATTGTCCAGCATTGCAGCTCCACTTAAGCAAAGATATTTTTCAAGAATAAGTGATCAGCATCTGAATTAAGGTACAAAATTATTCTCTACACAAAAGCATGCAACTCTAACAAAGATGAAAACTTTGTTGATGATTTTAATGCAAGAGAAATGCCTGCCCTGTTAGTAAATAATCACATTATTAAGCTATTTGGATAGATACTACCAGTACAATCAACATTATTACAACTACTTGCATGTAAAAGTTGGTTTTACATGAAAAAGAAATTTGGTCGTTTAGGGAAAATTTGCCAAAAAAAACATTGTAAACAGAATAATCAGCGGGAGGTGCAGCAATCAAGACAAATCTTTATTTGAGTGAATAAAACGGCCAATATTCTTCTTTTTTTTTTTTTTTTGACTTGACAATTTCTCCCTGTTGAATTTTCAGGTTCTGCTGCTGCTACTTTACACTGCAAAATACAACACGTCACGGGTCACCAAAAAAGGCACCAAGGAATCTGTTATTGAAAGGCTGGATTTGTCTTCACAGGCAACTAAACATCAAACTGCTATTCACAAGACTGCCGACGACGATGATGATGATGATGATTCACTTACTGCGCAGAGTGAAGAAGCATCTGAAACTCCATCAAATGAACCCCTGATAGATTTTGCAGCTTCAAAATTAAAGAGTGATAACAATGACACTGGTGTAAGTAAATGAAAAAATCCACCAGAAATTTAAGCCTCTAAATATGTAATATATAAATGGCGAGAATTTTTGTTAGGGCATTTTAATGGTATTGCGCTAACTTAGAGAATAAAGTAATTTCCAGTCCAATTTGCAACTGTAATAATAGTATGGGGACTGCGTTCATCCTCACCTCAATAATCTATATTATAATGATCCGATTTCTAAAGGGAGATAACTCTAGGTATATTAAATGCATATTATAGATTATAGTTATCTGCAAATAAATAAATCGATGTAAATTCTATAAATAGGAAGTAAATTGACATCAAGCTTTATGGCCACTGAAGGCAACCTTTAAGTGAGTTTTATTAAATTTTTAAAATGTTTTGAGTAAAATTATTTAATTTGTTTTCCAGACTGTGTTTGCTAGCCAGAAAGATTTCATCCAAACAGCTTTTGAAGATTACATATTGAAAGAACTTGGACAAAGGTATTGGCTTACTTATTCAATTCATCATCTTCTGCATACACCACCATCCATGATTAAGTAATGAAACTTAATGACCTTTTTAGCTGCATTTCAATATAAAAGGAAATGAGCAAAATGGAAGGTGGTGTATAGTGTTTTGTTTTCAGTGCAGAAAAGGAAATGAGCAAAATGGAAGGTGGTGTATAGTGTTTTGTTTTCAGTGCAGAAAAGTAAATGAGCAAAATAGAAGGTGGTGTATAGTGTTTTGTTTTCAGTGCAGAAAAGGAAATGAGCAAAATGGAAGGTGGTGTAGTGTTTTCAGTGCAGAAAAGGAAACAGTTCAAATTCTGACTACTATTTTATATAATTTCATCTTAATTTTTCTGCCGATTTCCTCTCCAAGTAACATGTGACGGGTAGTACTATGTTAAGGCAGGATCTCTGACTTAACTGCACTCTTCTGTCAATTATCATGGCATGCCTGGGATGAAAATGTTATCAAAACATCTGGTGATACGACAGTGCAGGGAAAGATGGATTCATGACTTTCTCAAGATCTTTAGTTTAAAGTGAAGATAAACATTGTGGTGATGAAACAGTGCAGAGAGAGGTGGACTCATGCCTTTCTCAAGGCCATTACTGTAAAGGGAAGATAAATATCATGGTGATGTAACAGTGCTGGTAGAGGTGGACTCCTACCCATAGCTGTCATACCACCTTGCATTCTTCCCCTAAAAAAGACTTTAATATGCCATTGTCAGTCTGATGAATTTTATTTTCCTCTAAGTGATTGTGTGTAGGTTTTTTTTCAGAAACAAAAAAGAACTGATGACTGAAACACCCGAAGAAACACCTTCCAATGATGACCACTCGATTGACGCTGGTGTGCAGTATGAAGAATTCCGAGGAATTCAAGAAGGGTGTGTTAACTTGTTTATTACTTTAATTACTGGAAATAGGCTTTTTTGGACAGCAGTTAATTGCGTCATTCAACCAAATTCAGTGTAGTTGGGCTGGGTTTAAACTAATAAGAAAAATGGTAGTTAAATTTGTTATGTCCGATATCAGAATAAAGATTATTTTTTTAAATATTGATATTCTTGGATATAACTGTCTTTTCACTTAAAGATTATGTTGTTTAATGAAGGTAATGTTGAAAATAAGTCTTTTATTTTTACTTGATAAACTGAATCTTTTTGGCCATCTTAATATGTAATTGATAATTCTGAATTAGCTTTTTTTTTATTGTAAAGCACGTTTTTCATACCGAAGAGTTATCTCCTTTGTTACATGAAAAATATTCTGATCATTCCATTTAAATGCAAGGTTCTTAGGTTTGATATTTTTTTTTTTTTTCCTTTCTTTGTTGACATGGTTTCCTTTGTCCTTTTCAGAGCTTCGTCCTTTGCTTCTGAAGAATTTGATCTCTCTCACGAGGACATGATTTCCTCCCCAGATGAAGTCCAATTCGACATTGAACAAGAACAAAAGAAAAAAAGCAGTGAACTCTTACAGAAGGTCAACAAAACCCGAGTGAATGACCTCTACCTGATGCAGCTGGCCCGTGCAATGGTCGTCCTCTACTCACGGCAACTGCTAGCCATGATGCTATCTAAATGGCCTGATGATGTTCCACTAATCACGGCTGACCTGTTTGGAGTCAAAAATGGCTACCAAGTCTCTTGCCTATTTGATCTCTTGAATGGTGTGCTTCCAAAGAAAATCATTGATGAGGTGAGGCATTTACTCTTGCAGTTCGGTTCATTGCAGCATTATTAGTCCGGAGTCTTTTTTGTTGGTTGCCATCAAAAGCTAACATCAATAATTTTAAAGTAAGGAATCCTAAGAAGAAGAAAAAAAGATATAGATGCATTTTCCATACTTTAAAATTATAGATGTTGGCTTGTTAGGTCAGATTATTTCAGGTGGTTGTTCTTATTTTCCAGGCCATTGAGAATGGTACTCGTCACTGCCATTCGAGCATTTTGCCAGAAGTAGCTCTTATGGCCTGCCAGTTCCTTGAAGAAGACAACGTGGTTGTGATCACACGCGAGTCGAAACACAATTATGACAACAACACAAAAGAAGAAGATAAGATCCATATTCCTGGGGCATCGTACCTCAGTGTCAATTTTGACAGCAAGTAAGCACAACACATTTATATATACTTTCTTTTTATGATGATTACGTACGACCTCTGTCCAGAAATTTTCCCGTCAGTTAATATTAACAAAATAATAGCCTACCTAGGGCAATGGTGTTTTAGTTTTGTTCGAAGTGTTAATGTGTATGAAGTCATCAGCAGGAGTGGTTTCAGTAAGTGCCACTAGATGGCAATGCTGGTGGCAGCCATATTGGAATAAGTATTAAATGGAGGCGACCATATTGGATATGAGCAGGTTAATCAGAGCAGTGAGCAAGACTGCACAGGACTTTACACTGGAGGCGTTTGTTAGTGTAGAGATATTGAGTGCTGTTGATAGATCTACACAGTATTCCTGTTGGGACCTCACACACTTATCCAAGTCTCCCTTTCAATTAGTGTGCAAAGTCCTCTTTCGGGATCGCCATCAACTGCCTCGTTGGGTTCTCCTTAATCTTCTCTACCGTCTGAACTCTTTTTGGGAAAAGCCAGAAGTTGCAGGGAGCCAAATCTGGACCCTAAGGGGGCTGACAGACCTGGGTGATGCTATGTTTTGCCAAAAATCCCTGCACAAGACGTGAAGAATGAGTCTCTCGTTCATCGTGAATGCGACAGTGATACAATACACAAGCTCGCTCAATAGCATCTCACTGTGGACTGAGTAACTCCCTGGGGGAGTGTCAGTTCGTGCATGTGCAGTAAGGTCCCCTCTGATTGGTTGCCAAATTACATCAAGGTTGTGCTGCCTGTTCTCTAGATATTGAAAATGTCTGGATACTTTCCAGATAGACCTTGTATGCATTGAGGAATTATCATTATTATACACTGATTGACTCAGACTAGTGCTCTCTTCTTGGTTGTTATAGTTACAAGTTGTGAGTTCAATCCCTGGTAGTGCAAAAAAAGTCATACTCAGGTTTAGTGACTGAGGCAGACAGGCCACATCCCAAAGACAAATTTACTAGGAAGAATTAACTGATACGGGATATCCTGTAGCATGAACAGCGGAATGAGAACAATCTACTCCAGTATATTGAATAAAGTATATAAATTCCCAAGAGGTTACTATGACCGACACCTGAAGAAGGCCGGATGGTACAATGTACAAAACGTGACTGTTACAACCAAGATGAAGACACTAGTCTGAGTAAATCAGTGTATAATAGTTAGCATTCATTACTTGGTCTTGAAATCTTTCCTTTCAGCCTTATATAATTGTTTCAAAAATATAATTTAACTCTTGTCATTGTTTTAGATGTTGTACAGAAGAAGGCTGTGACGAATTAGAATTCTCAACTTCCCCTGACTTCCAGAATAATCTTCATGAAGTCAGTGGAGTCTCGCATAGCAATTGGACACCATTTCAAGTTCCAGGTTAGACAATACTGTTTTTAAATTCTTTTTTTTGTTCTTTTGTTCTTCTACCTGTGCCAATGAAGTTGGAAGATGCATATGTATTCACTAATGTTTGTCTGTTTGTCCACATATCTCCATGACATTTTTTGGAAGAGTGGACCATGGTCTGAGGAAGAACTGATTAAATTTGGGGGCAGATCCAGGATTCTTTTCAATTTAGAGATATTGTTTTCATTTACTTTTCATATATTTATGTATTCATTCATGTTTCTTTGTCCACACAATATCTCCAAAAGTTCTCTATGAATTTCAATGACATGTTGTGGAAGGGTAGGTCATGGCCTAAGTAAGAATTAATTGAATTTTGTTTCTTATAATTTGTAAATAATATTTCAGTATTTTTTTTTTCATATTAAAAATAGAAAAATGTTATTTTGGATAGCAAGATTATTCCTATAGGAATAATTAAACTTACTTTAAATGTGTGACCATATTTTTTTATTTTTATTATAGGGGTCCTTCATCCACCATCATTTTCTTAAGGTTACTGAAATTTCTTTTTCCTTATTTCTAGGAGACACTTTATATTACAAATTCACCAGTGATACTGAAAATGCATTCTGGGGCTACAAGTTTACTGTAACTGCTGGTTTTCGGGATAGATTTAACACAGGCTATTTGATATTGCATAACCTTCTCTTTTCCCGACTCTACAGGTAAGTTTGTCCATGATTTTTTTCCCTCCTTTTGATTGTTCAACCTTCTCATTTCTCACTGGTTCTCTAAAATGTATTCTAGATCATTTCAAAATTACATGATAGTGCATACATTAGTGTGACTTGAACAATAACTTCTTGTATATCATGTTATACTACTGGATGAATTAAGGTCTGTTCACATATAAACAGATATATGATGTTGCCTTTTATTAATTTATTTTTGATTTTTTTTTTTTTTTTTTCTCTCTCCAATTCTTTATACTCCTTGTTGAGTATATGGCAGCATTGTGGTTTCAGTAGCAATTAGGTTTTACAAGGTTGAGTTGCTAGCCCCACGCTAAGATGGTCTGCCTTACAGGGCTAAAGGGCTCCAACTGCTGTGCTATATTTACCCACAGCTGTGAGGCTGAAGTTGATTCAAGTGCATTAGTGTGATGTGAACATAAACAGCCTCGGCTCAAACTCTAACTCTGTTCGCTGGTTCCGTTTTTTGTGCCGGTAACTGTTACTCCACTCTGCATCTTTTATTTTAATGCTTTCAGTGATTTCTTAGACCAAATTATAGTCTTTTATAATGAAATATATACTCAAAAAAAATCTGTCTCTCAATAATAGGTTGGTTTTTGACTGAGGTTTTCCTGCAATAAATGATAGAAACCCAAGAGAAGAATTATTTATCTGATATTCCCTTCACACTTTCTCTTATGTCACTGTTCTGCCACTTTATATTCTTTTCTATATTCTTCTTTTTTTTTTCCACACAAGACTATATGAAAAAGATTAGCTATGCCACTATGAACTTGTTAATGCCTTTCATAATAAGTGTCCGCAAAAAAGGCTGAGTATTTGATAAGAATAGAAAGGGTCTTTCCAATCTTGTCAGTTCTCATCTTAACACTACTAATATGAGACCCTAACACAGACTGTGGAGTTCTAGTTAAAGAGATTAAAAAAGAAAAGAAGGCACTAATCCAAACTATTTTCACTTTTGTTTTTCTCTAAATGTATTGCTCTGCCACTCTATATTCTTGTCTCTCTCTCTCTCCTTTTGCAGACATTTGCCCATCAAAGAGGTTTGGGTGCATCTTGTCCATGTGGCCTGCAAACAAACACAAAAGAAACGTTTGAACACCAGTTTGCTGCTGTTACAGATTATTCAGACGCAGTTTAAGTGAGTTGTAACACACCTCCCAACTCCATATACATTTTTTTAACGTTATTATTTTTTTTATAGCTGTCGATTTTCAAGGCAGGGCTGGGATTTTAGGTTAAGTAGTTAATCGTCGCTGCCAATGACTTATTGTGGCAGTCGTGTGCCAAGGAAGGTATTTTGCTCCTTGCTTTGTTTTTTTTTTTTGTTTTTTTTTT
>VCCN01002953.1:1313334-1324391 GCA_006491835.1 Architeuthis dux | reverse complement strand
TGTTTGGGTTCTTTGGTCATTTTAAAGAAATTGGTATATTTTCTTTTCTCAGGTGAGTTTTGAATCACTTTAACATCCTCCCACCTAAGCCAATTAAAGTGATTCTTTTCATCAATCCGTCAGTCTTCCTCTGCTTGTGGAGGACCCGTTCTCATCTATTTGCTGGTTACAACAAAACAGCCATTTAAAGTATAACCATAACCTAGTCCGGTTTTTAAAGGAATACCTACAAGAATGTATGTGGTGTCACAGATTTGGTGATAATGCATTAAAAAAATGAATGCATACATATGAGTAAAGATTATTCCTTAACATTATTCCCTGAATTACGATGGTTTACAATTAAACATTCCCCTAGACTGCTTTAGTGGGGAAGATGTTAACATGATCCATTGTTTGTAATCAATGTGTTATTTCTTATTTAACTCTTCGACTATTCTCACTTTTCACCCTACCATATTTCGGCCAGCCTATTCTCTGACTGTTTGGTTAATTTATTTTGGTTGTAGAGTTTTGTTGATAGCCCATGGATTGCGTTATACATATCTACTAATCTTACTTATTTTCTGTAGGAGAAAAAAAAGGATATGATTGTCTGGTGCCAATCTTCCAAAAGGAGAAGACCTGTTTACTTATAAAACCCCCACAAAACAAACAAAAACAGGTCAGCTCCCCCGCCCCTCAAAAAATAGTGTTCCTGTAAGAAAGATATTCTATGCTTGAATGGCGTGAAGCAATTAACATTAATTTACATTGGGGAACATTTTTGAGCATACCCAGACCCTAAAAATGTTGATGGTTTGTTGGGCTGAGTCATCGGAAGTTGTTGGTGTAGGACAGTGCGAGCTTCCTCTATAATGACTCGATGCAAAACAAATGCTCTTTTTGCTTTTGCCTTTTTCGTAAAAGCGTGGGGGTACCTGTATCTGTATTCGAAATTGTAACTCTCGCCTGGTAACACCGCCCAGTAGCGCAGATAGAAAGGACACATTTATTTCTGCAGAATCACTCCATGTCATGATGTTTTACTTATTTACTCAACGTAACTTAGTTCGACCCTCAATGGGCGCCCCACACTTGTAGCCTTGTGCCAAAACTAACTACTAATGACCCGCAAGCTTGGTAACCATTACGCTACGATGATGCGCCCTTTTTTTATGATGCTTCATGTTGACTCTAGTGGTTTAATCCCCTTTGTCGATTCTGGGTCCTTGTTGGGCTTGGTTTACGTTCGCCACTATAAACACCTTCCGTGGAAGGTGGTGTTTATTCTCCACCCCCTCTGTCTGTGACGTACGTTTAGTTTTAGGGTCTTTTCTTGTGAACTGCATTGGAAAGCATTCGCAATTATTTTCTTGCTGCTCGGAACTGGTAAGAAGTGAAGACCTGATACAGGTTACCCACCCCCAATCCGAAAGTTGAGCGTTCATATGTAAACCTTTTTGTAAGCCGAAATAGCGTAAAGCGAAGGAGCAATTACCATTAATTTATATGGGAAAAACCTTTTAGGCGTTCCTAGGTCAAACGAATGGTGATGATGCTGAGTCGTGGGTGTTACAGGAGAGAGAAGAAGAGGGTGCGTGCTGACTCTACAACAGCTTGCTTCCTAATACTGATGATCACTTGTTGGTATGTGTTTAGGTTGCTACTTATGAGATATCCCCTAGTATGGACGGTAGAATCATGGAATCAAAATGTGATTATTTGTTTATTTACATCATTTTCAAAGCTCTTAGAACAACCGTTTATAACGATCTATTATTAATCACCGCTACCAAAGGTTTATGTTATTCATGTGTTCACACATTTCTATATATCTATCTATCTATCTATGTATCCGGACTTCACCCAGCCCTAACCGTTCATAGTAGAAACTTGAAATTGTGTACACACACCCTCCACAATGAATAGGGAAAATGCTTTCTTTTGTTTTTTGAAAATTCCCCATCAAAATAGGTTTTTAGTGGAGGGTTCAATTGTTAATGTAAGCTTATGCTAAATTGGCCACTAGCTTGTGCCCGCTTCTTTTCTTTAAAAAAAAAAATCAGACATTTTTTAGTGATCATAGCCCAACTTTTGACTTGATCACCCCCAACACAGCATATATCGGTGGCGGTGATTCATAATCTCTCTTGGAATGCTAGTTTTGAGCTTTTGCTTTCTTTTTACTACCTGGACGTCACTGCTTATTTGTGTGATGTCCCCATTTTTTTTGCTTTGTATTTATTCAGGCAGAGCAAAAGTGGCCTCTCACAAGGATTAATTTAAAAAAAAGGACAAGTAGCAGAAGAATTAACTAATATTTTTAATCCTTGAATATTTGAATCTGCCTGCTTTTATTCTCGCTGACCCCACCAACAGCCTAGCTATATCAGCTACTCGTCCGCATTCATTTAATGCTTGTGTCGTAAGATCATGACGTTGATGTCCAACTGTGAAACACCTGAAAAGGTTTTCAAATTTTTAAAAGTATCATGCTATGAATAAATCAAATGATTATCTTCATCGTTGTTGTTTTTGCCACATATATCTTATTCTAGAAATCCACTGCAAATGAAACGTATAGAAAATGAGTTACTATAGAAATGTGTTGTTCCATGAATTAATGAGATGAATATCTATATCTTTGTTGTTAGTGTTGTAAGTGCCTTTCTAGAGTAATTCCTTTGTTATATATTTGCATATTAAACTATTTTCAATGCAAATAAGACAGCTTCTGGTTTGTGCATATTTGGTCTATATGGTAAAAACACAGTTGCTTGCACAGTTCCCAGTGTATCACCATCCCCACCCGGTCATGTCTGTTCTTGTAATCCTTCTGGGCTAATTTACTGCATTCATTATGTGGTTGATTGTCTCATCTTTATCTCCGCATAGTCTAGATTTGCTATTCTCCTGTGTCTTATCTGGTACCCGGTGAGTTCATTCTCATATACAATACACACCCAAGCAATTCATAGCAGTGGATTACGGAAAATTCATCCCCAATCTAGTTTAACAATATTAATACCAGCTATGAATTAATCGTTAAATTCCTATATCTTATATCCTATATTCGTTACAATAAACTAAATTTCACTACTCTTGTTGCCATATAAATGCTCTATCTAGCGTCCGCTGAATGGTTTTGCTTGGAAGTAATTTCCCGTGAAATATCTTTGAGCATTCCCAGACCCTAAAAATGTTGATGGTTTGTCGGAGTCATCGGAAGTTGGGGTGGTGGGAGGTGCATGAGTTTTCTGCTCCCCGATGAATTCATGTCTTTACCAAGGGAATTAGTGCAGAGAGAAGACAAACTGTCTCGGTTGGTGTTCTTTCCGCACTCCCTTGGAAAAGGCATGAATTCATCTCTTCTCCCCCCAGCATAGGTAAATAGTAAAGCAGATTGGGCTCTGTAGTTGTGGTTGACAACCGGTCTAGGAGACGGACAACTCTGATTCAAAACCAGCCTGAAGAGGGATGGGCTCCACCAGGCTATCTCGCCCTTGACACACCCATGATGGAATCATCTGTGGTACCCCAACGACTCTGCATTGGGTTACGGGATATACAAAAATGGCGGTCATATTAGTCGTATCGTGATATAAAAAGGATTGAATTGGTGAGAGTCAGTTTAAAACATTTTATTCTAAAAAACTCTTTGCATTTTCATGCATTATGCAGAAATTGTTACAAATATACTAATATCCTCTTACTAATGGAGTTTAGGTATGGACGTAACCAAAACTGCTGCTGATAAATTGATGTCTTCCCCCTCTTTATGTTGGCTTTGCATTGTGTGGGTAAATGAATGATATATATTTTCAAATCGTTTTACAAACCCGGACTACGCTGCAGTGGCAGATCTACTAATAAAACTTAAGCTTCGGGGTCCCTAATCCTGGAGACACCCCAGAAGCAACTTTTTGCAGTTTTTGTACAGATCAGGCACAGAGATAAGTGATCGATCGTTAAGCGCAATTATATCTATGCTCACAAATGTTAACAACTACATTACCCCAAAACGCACAAGATTGTGTGATTCTGTCATTGTGGTCGACGCATACCAAAACAGGCTTTGGAGATGCCATCAGAATTGTTTTTAAAGCAAAAAATAAATAGATAGCCATGGATTCGCCCAAACCCCATTGAAGAAGTTAACAGTGGTTACCAAGACTTCGTGCTGGCGGGAAGGGGCTCACTGCATGGCCCCATTTTCAAGGACTCCACCCCCGCTCTCTGATCTTTGGGCCTCGAGGTCATTGCAAGTAGCAAGGCCCTTCGGACCTTATTGGATGTTTCTGGTTGCGAAAGGGCCCCCATAATAATTCAAGTTTCAGAGCCCCCATAATAATTCAAGTTTCAGAGCCCCCATAACGTAGGTCCACCACTACGCCGGGTAGTTCTACCAGTTATAAATATTTGATAATATCTGATGTAACTTTTCACCAATCATTCAAACTAACTCCCCATTTTCATAATCTTTGACCTAGAATCCATGCATCAACACAAATAGGATGTTTTAACAAAAGGAAATCTATACAGTTTCCATAATTTCCTTTTGCTGAAGGAATTTTGTTAAATCTTTTTGCTTAGTTTTCTACCAAGTTTGGAAACAAGTTTTACTCTTCTTAATTTTTGACTTGTTTTTTCTTCATTTTAAATCTTTTAGTCGCTGCTTATCACAACATACTCAGACCATCAGTCTACGGCAGTGAATAAAAAGCGCAGATCGCAAATGAAGAATTGATTCTAAATTTGTTATTTCTGATTTGTGTAGACTGCTGGTCTGAGTAAGTTTGCGATAAGAAGCAACTAAAAGAATTTAAGGTTAAAGAAATCACAAGGGAGCAATTAATAATGGTTAAAGTTTTCCTCTGTTTTTGCTCATTTCTATTCGTTTTTTTTTATCATTTGCTTCATCTTTTGTTTTGCTTATACTTATTTTAAGGAGATTCAAATGTTTTCCATTTTTTGTTTTCAAATCTCAATTTTGAAGACTGAGTTCTTCCATTTTCTTATTTTCATCCATTCGTTTCTTCTTTCTTTATTTTTTGTCAAACTTCAGGACAAAGTCAGTAGTTGACTTAGTTCTTGTTATGATAGGAAAACTCTTCACTGAACTTTGGTATGTAAACCGATATGTAAAATCCCCATTCCCCTACCGCGATTTGAAATCACAACCTTGTGATCGCTAGCCGGGTGTCTTACTGACTGAGCTAAACAGACGAGTCTTAGATATTAACGAAAATTTATCCTACACATATGCATGGGCTTATTTCATTCTAATAAATAAATATAGAAAAGATATATGTTTGTATATTTTTTTTATTTATTATATATACAATACAAAAGTTGCAGTAATCATCTTCAGTCGGAATAGAAGTTGGAGTGGTGTTTGACCCTGCAGCAGCCAGTCTTGTTTCCTTCTTTTCTTTTCATCCCTTATTCCTTTCTTTTTCCTTCCTTCCTTTGTCTTTCCCGCAATTCTGGACCCTGCTCTCACTGATGTTCCAAGAAAATACACAGCGACACGGGTCCTTCAGATCCACCCTTCACTGACTCAAGTGGCTCCGTAAAACCGGTGTTGTTGTGCACGCACATTCTACTGATGGTTGTGTTTCTCATGTTAGAAAGGTTACACAAATGATCATGTCAGTAATCGATAGCCAGCTAATAAAGTTAGCAAAATGAAAATTAATTAAAAATCAATAAAAACCAACGGTGGCATCTATACAAAAATATTAACCTTTTATAAACTACTTTAGAGTTAAGATGTTGAAAATGGCCTAAACAGCCGTAACAAATAAAATAAAAATGTTAATTTTAAAATTATATGTTTTTTTTAAATTTTGAAGTTTTACAATTTTAATATTTATAACGTCTAGAACACTGAAATTGAAATTATTTTTCAATATCTTTCATTTTCATAGTTTATTGCTATTATAAACTAAAACAGTTTTATCCGGAGAAACCCGTCGATTCCAATAGGACTGCGTCAAGGAATCATTATTGCTTTTGGATTTAAATTCCTGCACACATAAACGCTAAATGGAACTTTCGTTGCAGTTTTGGATACATTTTGGAAAATATTTCTTTCAGATTCAAATAAAAAGGACTGGAAAGATGATTATTGAAATGTTGAATTTCAATAACACAGCCACTCTGTGCAATTTTGTCAAACTCCAGTCCAAGTTGGAGTTGACTTTGTCCTTACCCCGGTACAAGAACAAGTATAATCCTCACCTAATTTAGGGGAGTAAACTCTTCACTGTTTGTCTATCCCATCACATATCTACAGATTTATTGTATATACAATACAAAAGTTGCAATAATCATCTTCAGTTGGGATGAGTGGAGTTTGACTGCAGCAACCAGGCTTGTCGTTATTAAATTTGATCTTTAACGAGAGAAGTGGATAACCAAATATTGTCTTTATAACATCCAATGCAAATGAGGGAAATCATATAAAGGAGAAACCAAGTAAACCCTGGAAGTCGGACTAAAAAATCGAAAGCTATATCCAAAAGCGAAGTGGAGAAGTCTGACATGGAAGACCAAATCTGGAGGGAGAAGGGCTCACATTATCCCATCTGTGATAAGTTCAACGTAATAGGTAGGGAGCATTGCTGGAGGGTGAGAAAATTGAAAGAAGCTGCATACATTAGCCCTGCGGATAAATGTATAGGTTTCACAGTGTGGATTTCTTTGCTTATCATAGTAAGGATTAGGAAGCAATCCCGAGTATTATACATGGAATCTCCTGTGAGGTTTCTCATAATGGTTTGGTTCGATCAGTATATTTTCCACCGTTTTTTCTTTTTAACCCCACGTATTTTCTATTTTACAGTCTTGATGGCCACGCCACCCACAATCTCCGGACGAGGCCAGCCAAAAATAAATTTAAAATATGGGAGAGTGGTTTGACTACGTTCTCACTCAGCCACTCTTCTCCATCAACCATCGTAGCACGTCAAAGATATGACTTTTTTCAAGATATCTGGCAATGGAACAGAGTGCATGGATGTGGATTCATACCGTTCCCAAGGATCCTAGTGCTAAGTCAACATAAGCATGTTTTCTGATACTGCGTGCCTATAGCTGTTATACTAACTCACATCTCTGATGAAAACATTATATTAAGCATGCATAAAAAACATTTTGCTAATTCACGCGAGATGAATAAACTTATAAACTTCAGAATATAAGACGTAAGAGAATTTTGGATCCTTATTTTATTTAAGAAAACCGTTCGTCTTGTACGTACCCCAAATTGGAATGCTAGCTTTTAATTTTATGTTAAGAAATCTTTGTCAAAGATTTATAGATGTTTGGTCAACTTTTAATACAGTCATTTTTGCGACACTTTTCTTTTTGACCCTTTTTAATTGTTGGTTCCAATCCTTGACGGTAAATCCGTTTTCCTAGAATCGAATCGAATGCAGAGACGAGTTACACAATCTCGCTTGACGAAAGGGATTACAGGAAGAAAAGCTTTCGTTCGACTTTTTCGGAAACAAACATTGCCTTAATCTCTTATCAACAAAGCTTATATATATATGAAATCAAATGATGGATAATTTTATATCCAATCGACAGAATATGATAATTATAATGACACTTATTAGTGAGAGCCTATATCTCACACCGACGCCGGGAAAATATAGGCTCTCACTAATAAATGTCATTATAATTATCATATTCTGTCGATTGGATATACAATTATCCATAATTTGATTTCATATATATATATATATGAAAGCGCTAAAAAAGAAAAAAGAGAAATATTTTTTTACGAATTTGTCCAGGAAATCACAACAATCAAGACTGTTTGGAATCTAATGATCCACAACCTCCTGAATATTACGTCAGTGTTTCCATGTCAACAAGGAGAAACTTCGCCAAGATCTAACGGCCCACCATTTATATTGTTTGGTGCAGTTTAATGAGCGTTTAATGCTAACAATTAGAGATACAAAAACACGAGAACAGACGTTACGAATAAGTTCATTAAAGACAAAATATTTTTCTTTGTCATAAACTGGAAAATCGTTTGAGAGTAAAACGAGAAGAAATAAATAATCAATGAAATCAATAAAAAGTAAATAAAATAAACAAAAAGACTCTCATGTTCAAATCAGTGATTATATGTTCTCGGGTTAGTAAAACAAAATCACGAATCTATTCATCTCATCTCAATATTTAATTTCTCTTTTATACTTTCGATAATGACAATAACCACTCAAACAAAATTGGCTGAACAACAATAATTGTTAGAAAAATGATAATCAAAATTACTTACTGACACACAGTTACAGATTTCAAAAGTTAGATATACAGAGGAAGCCGTTTATTATAACCACAGATAATGTTATCAAACGGATATTATTATTAAAATCTGTCGGTCACAAGCAAAATTAATCCGCTAAATATAATCAAATATTTTTATAAAGTTGTTTATAACATTGAATTTAATAACATAACAATGAATTTAGTTACAACAATGAATGTGAATTTATAACAATGAATGTGAATTGTTCCAATTTTTATATCCTTTGCTTAATGTTATCAGTCGGTTATTATTATCTAAAAGACCTTGTCCCAAGTGATCGCAATAAGCGGCTTCCGCTGTATATTAGGTTGATGATATAGCTCTTCGCTTAAAAATAAAGCTGCGTTTGTATTTACATTATTCGATCAAAAAACAAGAAAGAAAAAGATAAAGAAAAAAGGAAAGATTTAAAATTTCGACGCCATGAAAATGTTGTTGCCTGAAGTTCCTTCGTTGAAAATAAACAACAAATTTAATGAAAGCTCAAATAGGCCGGTGGCCAGCACGGCCTACCGTGCCCCCCCCCCCGTGGACGCCCCCATGTATATGTATACACATTTTGTTTCTTAATATCTGCTCTGGTTCTAACCTGAAAGTTAATTGAACCCATAACAAAGTTCTATTCTATTTATTCTTTCTCATGGGAGAGTCCAATTAACGTTCACGTAAAAACCAGGCCAGATATTAACAAACAAAATGTGGATCCATTTTTCTGAGACACTGTGTATCTTTCTGCAAAAAAATGGTTTCTCCATAAATTTACAGTAAATATTTGAAACTAGCAGAAATCATTATTCTTTTTTTCGGAAATCGCAACTATCGAAGTTGCTGAAAAATGATAGATACTCAGGGGCGGATCCAGGATTTCGAGCAGTGGTGCGAGGGTCGACCACTGCCACCAATGGAAAAGATTATTATAACAAATGAATACGTGAAAAAGAAAACAAATTTAAAACATCAAAAATAAGAAAGTTATGTTATCCGGCATTTTTTACTTACATTTAAGTCGTAGCTTTTTACTACTAGAATTGACAAAAGACTAAAGTAAAAAGATTAATCAACGATATTTACCACAGAAACAATAAATAAAAAAAATTATAAAGAATAAGACGGAAGAAAAAATAATAAACTTGTGTTTTTAAGGTTAATTTATGATTACCTGGGATTTTTTTTTGTTTTAAATTTAAAACAAAAGTGCTTTGCTCAAGAAAGGAGAGTCTGGATTGCCTGACCCCTGGATCCGCGCCTGATCACATTGAAATTTCGGTGCAATTTTCACCAACAGAATTTGATGAAAACTAGTGTTATATTTAATATAGGTTAATTTTATGTTTGATATGGCGTGATACAGTTGTCCGCCAGGAGACAAAATAAGGAGACAATACAATTGTCTCTGGATTCTTTTATTTGACAACAAAACGTGGCTGGTTTTATTAAACACGATTACACAGAAGCGTAGCTGAGGAAGGGGGCTATTTGAAAACGCCCCGCCCCCGGGACACCAATGAAGAATAGTCTCCAAAAGCATTATAATTAGAAGTTCACCTACTGAATTTCTACTGACATTATACAATAACAAGGATATATTTGTACATACATGAATTGCATAAAGAATAATTCAGCCTTTGACATTTTTCATCAATTAAGTGATAGTGCATGTCTATTTATTGCAAATTTTCCCTTTGTATCAAATCTCAATAAATGTTGGAGGGAACCTCCACAAGGAGCTAAGCCCCCGATCCCCCATATCTCTAGCTAAGCCTCTGATTGCACATCCTGCAAAATATGATTTATTGGTTCAGTATGTTAAAGATGGAAAATGTTCATCTTGTTTTCGTTATCGACAATTACGTTATTAAGTTATTAACCGTGAAAAATCACGGATATATTTGAATTTCTATGAGATATGTTTTTTAGAAAAAAAGATTATGTATACTTGAGGGCGTAATGAATTTGGTAGAAATATCTACCCGTGTTTCCGTGGAGTTCGAGCGTTTTCCGCTCATTCTCTTGCTTACATTAAGACTTAATAGTTCACCACTTCAAAGCTGTTAATAGTGTAAATAAATGTTTACTTCGTATTAATTTATTCTTGGGAAGAGTCTATTAATTCAAATATATATTAACCCGACTTAGAATATTGTTTCTTTCTTAAAAACAGAATTATCGGAAGGATTTTCCCTTTGAAAACTCCCCAACAAAGATCTTTCATTTAATTTTGTTTCTCTCTTCCAGAAAAATCTGGGTTGTCCACTCGTAGTAGATACTTATTGAATGAAACCAAGCCATATTCATGGTTTAGAGGTGCGGAGTGACGTAACGGTTACCGACACGGTAAACAGAATCTGCGAACTGTGTTTCAGTCATTTCGCACTGATGCCCTTTCCCTCAGCTATAGGCAAACAGCAGGGCAGTTGGAGCCCTTTAGCCCTGTAAATCAGTCTATTTAAAAGAACGTTACTCTGACAGAAAAAAAACCTTGGGCGTAGGACTAGCAACTCCACTCCGTAAAACCTACTTGATGCTGAAAATGCAAAGCTGCCCCACTAGGATTCTACAGAAATAAACAAACAAACATATACATGGGTCATCCAGTGGGGAAATGAATAGCAATGGCTTGCAAGACAAGCACCCTGCACAGCAATTATTTTCAGTTAGGAGGTTGGCGAGCTAGTGTCCAAAGTCGTTGAGTATAGGTTTGTTTCTCGCTAAGTACTTTATTAGCTCAAATGCACTGGACCACTGT
>VCCN01002953.1:1274306-1292383 GCA_006491835.1 Architeuthis dux | reverse complement strand
CCATGGTAAAATAAATGTTTTGTTTTTAAATCTCCGAATAAGTTCTAATTCTGTGTAAAACATAAACTCCTCTAAACATTTCTCATTAACAGTTACTAATTGACTTATACAGTGAATAATTGACTTACATCACATATAATGAAATTCTGTATGTAAGATCATTTCCGTAGTTACATCTTAAATGCTTTAAGACTGCAAAACTTATATAAATATAAATCTTTCTATATTAATAAAAGGGAAACACATTTTGTCAGCAACATCTTTAGTGCTTAAAGCCGCAGAGCTTTCCAGACTATATATATGTATGTATGTATTATAAATTCATAAAACTACTGCTGCTAAAACAGCAGCAGTGCCTCCAACAAAGCTTTCATAAAATTATGACAGGCATGGTGTCGGGGCTGAAACATCATAACCATTAACCCACGGAGCCCCAGCAATATCTCACGATATTACTTGGCTTTGTTGGTTTTCCGCCACAGTGGCGACTGTTAATACGTTTGATTTGAGGCTACAGACAAGGAATGTTTTTAATATTTTACTTAACCTTTCCCCTTTTCGTATGAGTGAACGTAAGTCAGCGATTAGTGTATGTAAGAACTATCAACATCTTTTTGATCAAGCGCTTTCGGCTATTCGTTTAGCCCTAATCAAGTTCCAAGACCAAGACCCTTATTGTGATTGTGTGTTATAATGACGTCACGCATGATGTTACTACCAAGCGAGGCTTTCTCTGGGCAGAATATATTAATCAGTTCTTAACTACATTTAAATTCCCACTGCCTTGATAGAAGAAGATCTTATTAAACTGTGGGTTCTTTATTTTAATAATAGGAGCTTCAACAATCTGAAGCCTTTTTGCAGTTAACGTACAATTGAATACGCATATTTTCAACAAGTATTTAGCATATACTAGTGGACAAAACACCAATATCTAGCAGTCTAGCATATATGGATATGGGTGGCACATTGCTTGAACGACTGGCAAATTAGTCTACGGGATAAGTTGATGGTTGTATGACCAACATATGAATTAAATGAGTGTGCAACTTAAAGAATACAATTTCCTAAAGGGCAATTCATTCCAGAAGATGCACTAACCACTGGTCTATGTTCACTCGTACGGAATCAGGAAAGGTTAAGTAACAAAATTTAAAAAGCCTCCCTTATCTGTGTCCTTTAACCAAACATGTATTAATGAAGGATTGATACCTAAGTACAGATGATAGATAGATAGGTAGATAGATGTAACGCTTTGGATTAAGTACTGGAGCATACACACGCATACATGCATCATTAGTCTGTTCGTCTCATCTTAGTCTGGCACAGGATCAACTGTTGAGGAAATGAGGGATAGGAGATTGTTTTACTTCAATCTTCCAAGTAGAGAGAGCATGCTTGCTTGACTTGAAAATCAGTATGCAAAATTCGTGTCGAACACCGATCACTGACACCAGTAGGAAATGGGCAGCTATCTCAACTTAAGGGGAAGAACACACACACACACACACACAGATATCAACTCTTTCAAAAACCCGGTGTTTTATCTGTATGTTATAAACGGAAATCTACATGAAGCCCTTCATATAATTCAACAACAAAAGCAGAAAACATATAAAATGATATTGAATTATCCAATTAATGATCAAGACGAATGACTAGATTGTCCTTTCAAAGCACGGATACACGGATATTAACATCAGTACCAGAAAATCCAATCTAAGAACGTGAAGACGTGAACGATTTCGTCGCTCATCCTCTGACAGATATGATAAACAAACAGGCTTTTCTCATCTCCTCCCATGACGACCTAGATTGTACGAACCTCTGCTACGTCTTACCGACAGACCTTTCTATTTCTTTTGCCCCATTTATTGTCATCTCTTCTTGCTAGGTGACCAGCCCATCTCCATTTTTGTTGCTTAATTATTTGTATAATATCCTCCACTCTAGTCTTCCCTCTGATCCATGTTGATCTTTTTCTTTCTCTTAGACTTATCCCTAGCATTGCTCTTTCCATTGCTCTCTGTGCGATTCTAAGTTGGTTTTCAGTTCGTTTTGTTGATTTCCATGTTTCGCATCCGTATGTCATGGCTGATATTATGCAACCGTTGTATACTTTACGCTATAAGCACATTGGCAAGGTGCTCTTCTAAATGTCTCTATTCATACCGAATGCTTTCCAACCTATCGTTATGCATCGTTTTATGGGAAAACACAATTTATAACGAAGAATCTATCGGACGAAAGGTTGTGTTAATAAGAACAAAGAATAATATACGACGTCTGTCCTGGAAAGAACCAGCCATTTAAATATCTCGAGAACCGGTTGTGCGGCCTTGATGTAACTTGGTAACCAATCAGAGGGGACCTTACTGCACATACGTGAGTACACACTCATCCGTGGGTTACTCAATCGGCATTGAGACGCCATTGAGCGAGCTTGTGTTCTGTGTGACCGTCGTATTCACAATGACCATTCCTCACGTCTCGTGCAGGGTTTGAGAAAAAACATTGCATCACCAAAATATCTCAGCCCCCTCTTACAGTCCAGATTTGGCTCCATGCGACTTCTGTTTTTTTCAGCGTTGAAAGGAAGAAGATTTCAGACCGTGGACGGGATTAAGGAGAACTTAACGAGGCAGATGATAGCGAGCCCGAAATATGATTGTTTTGAAAGGTGGAAGAGACGTTGGTACAAGCTCCCAAGGGGGGTAGTTTGAAAGGGACTAAAGCGCCGTTGCCCTAGGTAGGCTATTTTTCGCTAATATCAAATGGCTGGATACTTTCTTGACAGACCACGTAATATGGGGCAGGGGTTCTGCCCGGTGGCTAAGAAAATTCTGTACTTTTGAGTTCAGTTAAAAACCAGCATTGCAAATGGTGATTTTCCAGGCAGGTAGGCTATCTCTAGTTGGAATATTGAGGTAACACAATCTCCCTTCACCAAATGGATCCTATGCCGGACATAGCTGTTTAAACGATTGTCTATTTAGGTGATTATCGTAGATCGATGGTAAGCAGGTTAGTTTCGCAGAACATACGTTCTAGTTGCGAGTTCGAGTTACTAGATGCTCCATAGGGATACAACACGGACAGATAGACAGTATTTCAATATAGGGCCCCCTTCAAATATGCTAGGGACTGCAAGGGGGGCCATATGACTCCTGTTGAGAATGGCTGCTGTAGAGTCAAATTAGGTTGATAGAAAAGTGCACAACGCTAACCTTTTCTATGTTAAGGAAATCTTAGAAGTGTATTTGAGTTCAGTTAGTTCTTTATCGTGTTTGCAATAATTCAACAGTATTATGTCGTTTACTAGCCCTATTCAGAAGCTAGGCAAATAGGTTTCACCTGAACTCACAGAAACGAATATTAGTCAGTGTTTGAAGTGTTCTTGTTCGACACACAAAAGTCATTTTGACAGGATATCACTAGCGTTAAAAGTAGATTTATTACGAGAACACAAAACGAAGAAAATCTGTGCGACACCACACCAACACCATGTGTAACCTGGTTATTTTGATATTAAAATACAGTATCGACCATAAATAAGTACACCCCTACCACTTTTTAATAGAAAGTTAATTTTCTTCTAGACCAAACATAGCAGGATTTCATTATATCTAGTGGAACATTACACAATCAAAACAGATATTATCAAGTATTATTTATGACCAAACTCTACAGCATTGAAACTCCGTTTCCAAAAATATATTTTCGTAGTGGTGTACTTATCTTTGGACGGCAACGTATTCATTTTTTTTGGCAACAGTTTCAATGCTGCAGAGTTTGGTCATAAATAACACTTAATAATATCCGTTTTGCTTGTGTTATGTTCCTTTAGAAATAATAAAATTCTGCTATGTTTGGTTTAGAAGAAAATTAACTTTCTATAATATAGTGGTAGGGGTGTACTTATTTGTGGGCGATACTGTATCTCTAAAAAATACATCTGCGTTCATAGAGGCTAGTTTATTTTCAGATTTTATGATACAAATTAAGCAGCAACTTAATTAGCTGAGAATAACATGCTAATTAACTAATTAGGGTTAATGTGACAAGCCTGTAATTTCAACCTCATTATATCACGCGTGTGTCGGCGAATTGACGCACAAAGAAGACGCAAATAAATGATCAGTCTTTTACGAAAGATCTTCATTAGTATCTGTTTTCACAAATCGAAAAAAATCCGAAGAGTTTTATTGTTTTACGAAAAAGGCGAAAATAACGTTCAGCGTTTGTTTTGCAGCGAACTGTTATAGAGGCACCGCTCAGCACGGGCAGTGAGAATGATGCTGCCAATCTCCGTCACTGTTAACTACACTAAGCGTCTCAGCATCAAGCTGACATAGCTTTGAACTGTGAGCATCTATGCTTTATCCCGATTTATTTTGTGCATCCGTTAGCAAGTTGTATCCTAAGGTATTAGAAAAGCACAAGAGAGCTCGCTTAGCATAGAAATGGCAGAGAGAAGGTTATTTGGGGGGTCTGGGAACGCTCGAAAATTTTTCCCGTATGAATTAATGGTAATTGCTTCTTAACTTTGCGCCATTTCGGTTTACAAAAGATTTCATAGAAATGATCTACTTTCGGATAGCGGGGTAAAACTCTATACTGAACGTTTAAATCTATGTCGTCTGCTGTAGAGCAATACTTAACAATTAAGATCCTCATTGGGTGCTTATCCGTGGTAGTCTTGTGCCAGACTAAAGTAAGCTGACCGCCTAAAAGAGAGCTGTTGTTAGCAATCAAGTCTCGCAGACTATTGCAAGAGAAGTGAATTTGTCCAGCATTAGGTATCCAACTTTTATGACCGGTAAGCTGAGTATATATACACAAACAATTTGCTTACCAACGCACTTGTATAACAACTGTATATAATTCGAAGGAATCACATTGGTATTTACTAAGCTTTACTTAGTCTGGCACAAGGCCATATATTTGGGGAGCCTAATAAGGATAAAACTTGCTCCAATAACAATGGTCTGCGAAAAATACAGAATATCAGACAACACTAGAAATGCCGAAGAGTATCTCGGCAGAAACGTTATATTAAAAATAACAGAATGAAGACTCTAAACCGAATAATGCACAGAATAATGAAAATACTTCATGTCAGAATTTCAGAAAACAGTACGAACGCCGACGATAGCCCGAATAATTGTGAAAAGACTTCATCTCAGAAATTGAGAAAACATTTAGAGAAAGGTTTTGTTAAATAACATCAAAGAGAATTGTCCGAATTGTCAAGGTTAACTATGAGTGACAGCTTTTTGCTACTCCTGCCTGGTCAGCTAAAGGTATGTATGTATTCACCCAAGTCTTTACACATTCGTTTTTCCCTCCGTCAACCATCGTGGCATGCCAGTGATATCTGACGGTAGGACAACTCTTAGGGCGAGTGGATCTGTGCATTTTCTACTAGAAATTAGGGCAAAGTAAACCTAAGCAGCCTTAGCCGAAATTCGAACTCGATTCGCTGAATCTGTTTTTCCGAACTATCACACCAAACAAAACAAAACCACAAAAACAGAACAAAACAAACAAGTAAAATGAAAAGAAGATAAAAAAAACAGCATCAGAAGCCGCAAAAAGAACAAATGAGAGGAAATCCGTGGTTTTCAAAATGTATTGTATGACGGCAGCATAAGAAATATATTTGACTTACGTGGCACACCAACTGCAAAAATGAAATCAATAAGGGCAAAAACATTTCAGTTGTCAATCACAGGTGATGTTTTATCACTACATTGGCAACTCAGTAGCGGAGGTTCGAAATATGGAAGGATTTACGCGGCACACTTCGGAGATAGTTGCGTCACACAATTGTACCACGGCACACAGTTTAAGAACCACCACAGGAAACAGACGATAAGATGAGATTGGTTAAAAAGAACAAAAATAAAAACAAAAACAAACAAAAAACACACTCTTTTAAAAAAAATGCTGCGAGAAAAAACAAAAGCCCCCCCCCCCCAAAAAAAAAACAAAAAACAAACTGGAGCCTTACCATTCTAAAAACGGGAGAATTATACTTTGGTAACCATGGTGGAGCTATGAAAGGATTCGGTGCGTGAGGATTCCATTCCAATATAAAGGCGTCTATTTCGTCGACATCGGAATAAAGCCTTCACTCCTGAAATTGCAAGAGATAAAGTGATTAAATTAGAAAAGGGAAGATTGAGAACGGATTGAAGGATTACATGTACAGATCAGTTCATTATTCAAGTCATTTATTTATACAGAAAAAATGAATGTAAGAATCAAAAAGTGAAGAAAAAGAAGAAGTTGTAGTTTCTTTGTGTCAGCAATAAATTAGATTAAATCTATCTATCTATCTATCTATCTATCTATCTATATTGGTTAGTATCCTCATTAATCATCGCTACCCACAAAAGACCGGTTTGAACACTGTTGCTGGGTGTAGGTTATTCATGTGTTCTGACATTTATATGTATCTATCTATGTATCCAGACTTCGCCCAGCCTTAACCGTTCATAGTAGAAACTTGAAATTTTGCATGAGTTGGGAAATTTCTTTTTGTTTTTTGACCCCCCCCCACCACCTAAATGGGCTTTTAGTGGGGGGTTCAATTTTCAATGTAAGTTTATCATAAATTGATCCTTTAGTTTGTGTCACGCTTGTTTGTTGTTTTTAAATCATGAATTTAGGGTTAAAACCTTACTGGTAGCATTTTCATCAAGGTAACTTAATTTTACCACCACAACTGCTTAATTTACGAGATAAAAAGAAGCATATATGGGTGGTGGTGATTCATAATTTCCCTTGGAATGCTAGTCTTTATTGATTCGATCAGAATATTTCAGCCAAAGCACTCTCCGGCCTTCCACAGGTGTATGTTACATCCGATTATTTTCATGGAATTTTTGAGCAAAAGCTTCTTGTTTACAATTTTGCTAACCGTTACTCTCCAGTAAAGATGGCTCACGGCTTCAAGCGACTAAAATTCATACAGTATTTGTCTTGCTGAGGCGAACGTTTAAAAAACAAAACCAGTCTGGTTAGTCACTCAATAGAAACCGTCAAGTGACCAATGTCTTTTGTCAGCATGTCGTGTTTGTGGTGATGAATTTAAAAAAATTGAAAAAGGGCTGATCAATTAATAAGTTACTTCTCTCGCCTTTTGTTGTGCAGTGATCTCTAAAAATGTCTGAATTTTCAAAGAACAAGCGTGAATGTTACCGGACACAAACTAAGGGATCAATTTAGCATACACTGGCATTGTAAAATTACCCCCACCCACACTAACAACCTATTTAGTGGGGAATTTAAAAAAAACAAAAAAACGTTTAACGGATAAACTGGATAAATCTCTAAACTTGCATGTTAATAATGTGGTCTCCCACTGTTATAAATTAATTAGATATTTCCGTAGCATTAGGAACTCACATTCCAACAATGAAACTGAGCAGCTGGTCCACTCTATTATTACAAGTAATAGACTACTGTAATTCACCTTTCTTTGGCTTGAATAAATCATAAATTAACAAACAAAAAGTTCAAAATGCCGCTGCCCGGTTAGTTTTGAAACGTACAAAATGCGAGTCACATTATCGGCCTACATTGGCTTAGGATAGAAGAAAGAGTCGTGTTCAAAATTTTAATTACAATATTCAAATGTCTGCATGATATGTGCCCTTAAGAACACAGTGCTCTTATTAACATCCGATATCTAAAGATGGTTTCATTTTAGAACTTGTCTTTATGAATATGACACATGGGCGCAGGTGTTTCAGCTATATAGAACCCAAACTTTGGAATCAATTACCATATGATATCCGGAACATACATACATTAGCAGGCTTTAAATAAAAAATAAAATTTTCTTTCCAATTATATGAACTCAGTAAATAAAAACACGTCGTAACTGTAGCTCCTGCCCCATGTTTTGTAAAAAACTTTATTGACAAGTTGCACTATCTTCTTACTCTTCTGTAATAGGCCTTATATTTTTACTGCAATTTATTGCACATGTTTGCAAGTGCTTTTGTCCAGTAGGGACTTATGTATTGAGGTTCCCGAGAAAGGCTGCTTTCTATGAATGCATTTATTATTATTATTTATTATTATTATTATTGTAGACATAATAAGTAAATGTTTAATTTTTCAGCCCTGTAGCCCCGTTGGTGCCGTCTTTACGCGTGATACACACACAGCCAACCAGCCAGCCAGACAGACCAACTTAAAAACTGAAGAAACCTATACTGACAGATTGGGTTGACGGTTTCTAACAAAAGAAGCGAAGCAGCCTTCAGCGTTTGTTTTGCAGCCACCCGTTATAGAGGCAGCGCACACACACTCTTCCACTCTTTTCTACACTCCAGTACCCTGTACCTCGCACCACCCCAACCTCCGGCGACTCAGCCTGACATCACACCATCATCATATTTTTAGTTTGTGAACGCTCCAAACTTTTCCCCATTTCAATTAATCGTATTTACTTCTTTGCTTTACGACATTTCGGCTCACGAAATGTTTTCATAGGAACGCCCTACTTTCGGAATGCGGTGTGTATCTATACATCTGATGGAACACCCAGGATCACACCAGCTGAAACACAGTGATAAAACCAACACTGATAAAGAAATTATCCTGAATAATCTAAGGAATGGTGACGATGCTTAACTCTGACTTTCAGACAACATTTCGAAGCCCGTAGAGCGTACCGACCGAAACTTAGTGATTGAAACAATAAATAATATGATACTAGTTCGAACAAATAATTGAATAATAACAATACATCATCTCAGAACATCAGACATCACCTGTCTTAGTCACTAATTAATGTATGGACTTTCTCAGGTCTGCCTGAAGTGCTAGTTTATTCACATGATTAATAATCCAAATGCTGATTTTCAAGGCAACTATATACGCGTGTGTCAATAGCCTGTGTGTGAATTCAGATCGATCTCATTCTGTTAAGCTCTATCAACTTATAAACTGCATAAAGACGAACATTTTGAATGTTAAAAGTAACCAGTTCCTAACTACGGAAGACACACAATCTGCCTGATCCCTTGACAGTCGGCACGTCCATATACTTGTAAAATATGCAATACTCTTGGAGTAGGATCATCCTAACAATCTACGATTGCTTTGGATAATGCAGGGATTATTAGGAAACTGCTCTCAAAAGCCAGAACTTTTGAGTTCGATCCTCAACCGACGTTCTACAAAATGTAAGCCAAAAAACAAAAACAAAGCAAAGTTATTTCCCGTGACGCACAACACATGAGGCATTTCTTGAACGATCTAAGGAGACCCAATCATTATATGTAGCTACTGTGGGTTTTACGGGACTGGGGTGCTAACCTGACGCCCAGATGGACTGCCTAATAGGTAAAGGTCTCAACTGCCCTGCTATTTACCCATAGCTGGGGGGGAATAGATGGATTCATGCCTTTCCCAAGGGCATTAGTGCGAAGTGAAACTGTTCCAGCCAGAGTTTGAACTAGGTTCGTCGATTCCATTCACCATGCCATTAACCATTAAGCCACCCGCCCCTCCCGTGTATAGCCTAGTAAATATTTACATCAAGTCTCACCTACAAATCGATAGTCCATACGTGTTTCACTTCAAGTCCCATGAAAGCTTGAATAAAATCTCATCGATTACTATCATTTTCGAATAGTTGGTCCAGAACAAATAAAGGGATTTTTTCCAGATACGCCAACATACGTATTTCGAGCTTTGAAAGTGTCCAAATCCTGTTTTATGTCTTCCCTGATTCCGCCACAGATTTGCAAATCTAGTGGTTTTATCACTAGTTTTTCTTATATGTCAACCTTTATAGTGACATATTACTATATTACTACTTCAAAGTTTACACGTCTCCCAAACCAGTAATTATTTTGCTAACTGTTGCTCTCCAGTAAAGATGGCTCACGGCTTCAAGCGACTAAAATCTCTCTCCATCCTCATTGCATTTTGGACAATGATATTAAATGAGAGAATTAAATGTAAGTCCCTCTTACACAATGATTAGGGACCTCTCTTTGGAGCAATGGTTAGCAAGCAAGTATCGCAGCCTATTAACACTGATCCTCTCTAATTACTACGTACTTGTGAATGTGCACATGTGCCGTACTAAGCTAAGCTGTGTGTGAGTGCGTGTGCGCGCGCGAAAGAAATTTCCATACCTTAATTATGGCCTAATATATATTCATATTTTAACGGAGTAAAGAGTTGGTGAGCCGCGTAAATCAACTATATCTTTTAGTCTGCCGTCATACAATAAAGTGAGTACCACAAAACAAATGAGATAAACAGTCAGAGGTCAGATGAAATAAAAATCCCCGTGTGTTTGATGTTTGTTTCTGCGGTTCAACAACCGGTCAAATCTGCGGATACATTTGACCTTAGATTGATCAAAGAAAGACTATAACATCACAAATGACAGACATTTCTATCCCTTGCATTTTGGATGAAGAAATTACATGAGAGAATGAAGTAGTCCCTCTTACACAAGGATTGGTCCCCTCTCTTTGGAGCAATGGTTAGCAAGCAAGTCTTGCAGGCTATTAATACTGATTATTTCTGCTAACCACGTACTTGTGCATATATGTCGTACTAAGCTAAGCTTGGGAAATATCAGCGCACTTCACCGTGGAGTAATGGTTAGCAAGATAGTTTAGTAGACTATTATTTTTGTAGTGAGTTCGATCCTCACTGCGTATCCCATACTTGTGGTCATGTGCTGTACTAAGCTAAACTTGAAATATCAGGACGCCTCACCGTAGTTAGCTAGATAGTTTAGTAACTCTTATGTATATGTGCGCGTGTGTATTCATATCGTTCATATATATAATTTATATTTATTATTGGATTCGCTACAGATTGAAAGTCTGTATCATTGTTGCATGCAACTTATAAAACCAAATAATCAAATCATTTTACAAACAATATCAGTTTTTGCACACGTCACCACCATACTCAGCTCCTCCCACTTTTATTTTTTATTTTTTATTTTTCACTTTTCTCTCATACTATTTATTAGCATCTGGTTTTTTGAAGTATTAAATATTAAGTATATTTATTAAGTTTAATAGACATGACTATTGTGTTCTTGAAAAAATGAAGTGTCTTGGCTTGTCTAATGCGTGGGTGTGTCTATATACATTCGACTTCCTGTGTAGAAAAAGATTGATTTTAGTCTGCGTGAAAGAAATTTAAGTCTATATATAAATTAATTAATGTAGGTTAGTATGTAAGATCTTATATCTAAATCTAAGATATGGGTTACACGTATAGTGGTCATTCTGGTGTTAGTTTATATTTAAATCTTTAATATAATACATATTAAAAGAGGACTAAGATGTTTTAAATAGACATTTGGAGGGGGTTTGCTAGTGTGGATGCTAAGGAGAAAATTTGATTTGCTATGATAAAATAGCTTGTAGAGGTTTAGTTTATATGTTGAATATGTATATTATATGGATTAAATGGTTTATTGGGGTGGCATTATGTGCTTTTAGTTTGGAAACTGAATTAAAAAGTGAGAGTTAAAATTGAAAATAAAATACATAAAGAACCGAGACGATTGGTATGTTTTTTTAATCATTGAAGTTATTATCTTTTATAGCATATTTTTTGGCTAAATGGAGTGGGCAAATTAGGGTGTGAAGGGGTTACGGTACTTTCGTGTACATCACTTTATCAAATATCAGTTTTGTCTAAATCACTTTGGTCTAAAATCAGTTTAGTCTACAGACACTTTAGTCTAAAAACGCTTACCAGGAGCATACCTAATGTTTAAAAAAATAAATATATTTTAATCGTTTTTTAAACCGCACAACATAAACCCATGAAACTTTATGTGGATACCAATGTGACCTAGGGTAAGGTTTTTAGCTAATTAGTTTTTGAAAATAGGGGGGATCCGATTTACAATAGAAATGCATGCTGAACTGATGCCTCCTTTCAGGAAGCGTCTATTATGTAGTGACGTCAAGAGAATTGCTATAGAAACAAAACAAGCGGCGGAGGAGAAGAAACCACATGAACATTTGCGAGTAAAAGTGATTCACATATCTGTGCTTGTATCTCGCCTCTGTTAAAGTTATTAATTCTAGTTGTTTATTATTCTTTGAGAGAAAAAGTTTTTTCTAGTGTTTTTTGCAGTGTTCTTTATAGATTTTGATGTTCATTGTAAAGAAATTGTTTGCTGGGATGTTATTTATACCTTTTATAATTTTGAATGTTTGTATTGCGTCTCTCCTTATTCTTTTTTCTTTTGTTGTAGTTAGTTTTAATTTATGAAGTCTATCTTGGTATGGGAGATTTTTAAGTTCTGGGGCCATTTTCGTTGCCCTTCTTTGTATGTTTTCTAGTTCTGTGATATCTTTTGTGAGGTGTGGATTCCATGCTTGGACTATGTATTCTAAGTGTGGTCTGGTGTATGTTGTGTATAATATCTTAAATATCTTAATATCGTCTGCAAATATGTTACATTTTGATTTGATTGTTTCAGGTAGGTCATTTATGTACAGGATGAAAAGTATAGGTCCCAATATTGATCCTTGTTTTGTCCAGTTTGATTTTGTACCGTACACATTATTTTCTTCCTATTAGGAAGTCTTCCAACCATGTTAGTATATTTCCTCTAATGTTGTAACACTTTAGTTTATGGGGTAATCTTCTGTGTGGTACTGAATCGTAAGCTTTACTGAAGTCTACGTATATTACATCTATTGGTCCTCTGTCCTCTTCCAGCGTTGTTAGTAGCTTTGTTAGGCATGATTTTCCCGGCATGAATCCCTGTTGTCCATCTGTTATTATATTGTGTTTTTCTATGTGTTTCATGATTCTTTTTTTAATTAACATTTCTAAGGTTTTTACTATTTGTGATGTTAGAGATATTGGCGTGTAGTTAAATGCTAATTTTCCCCCTTCTTTCTTGTGTATTGGTGTCTTTCCAATCGCGTCTTTCCAATCGTGTGGTAGTTTTCCTTGTGTTAATGATTTGTTGAAAATTATTGTTAATGTGTTACTTATTTCTTTTGCTGTAATTTGTGGTCTTTTAGGGTCTGGTCTCATTGCTTTGTAAATGTTCACATTTTAAAAATTCTTTTGATATCTCTTCTTCTTGTATTGTTATTTCTCCGATGTTTTGATAATTGTGGTGTGTTAATTCAAATAGTTGACTTGGTTCTTCTTCGTACAGGTGTAGTAGTGATCCGTTTAAGATAAGGAGGTCTTCAGCCTTTTCATTTGTAAATAGTATTAGAAAATAATTGTTTATTGCTTCACATTCTTTGTTAGTCTTACAGTCATTTCCTTTAGAGTTTATTATTTTGCTTATTGGTTTTCTCATATTCTTTTTTCAGTTCGCGTATCTGTAAAACAGCTTTTTTGTTGTTTCATTCCTTGTACTAGGTCTTTTTCGTACTTACATTTGCTTTGCTGTTTTATATCTTTCTGTGCAGTATTTTGTGTATTTTGTTGTTGTTTTATTTTGTAGGTATTTTTGCCAAGCACATATTTTATCCTTTATAGCTTTTTTTAGCTTCTTTATTGAACCAGGGTGTTTTTTTTTGTTTTTTGTTTGTTTTCGGGACATTCAATTCTATATTTAGATTGTATATTTCTTGTCAATTGTTTTCTTTATGTTCCCTCCGTCGCATTTAAAGTAGTTTACCTCTGTCAATGAAGTTGAAAAGAGGTATATAGTTTTAGTAGTGTCTGTTTGTTGGTTTGTTTGTTTCCTGTCCAAAAGTTCTCAAGGAATTACATTCAGATTTTCTGGATGGGTGGACAATAAGCAAAGGAAGAATTGACTAAATCTTGGAGCGGATCCATGCACAATTACCTTGCCTACGTCGTAGTTATATATTCAAAAGACATCATATCGCCATTTTCTTTTTCCTGATCGCAAGATATCTCCAAAAGTTATAACTGAATTTCATTCAGATTTCCTGGAGGGGCAAAAGAAGAACCGATTCCATTATGGAGCGGATCCATGTACAATTACCTCCCCAACGTCGTAGTTATATGTCCAAAACACATAATAACGCAATCTTCTTTTCCTGTCAGCAATATATCTCCAAATGTTCTAAATGATTTTCATTCAGATTTGTATGGAAGGGTGGACAATAGGCAAAGGAAGAACTGATTAAATTTTGGAGCGGATCCATGCAAAATTACCTCACCTACGTCGTAGTCCAAAACACATAATATCGCCATTGTTTTCCCTGTCCGCAAGATATCTCCAAAGGTTCTTACTGAATTTCATTCAGATTTTCTAGCGGCGTTGACAGAGGTATGCCCTCTCTGAGTGCTTTATTCCAGTCTATGTTTGGGATATTAACATCTCCAACCACTATCATGTTATCACATTTAATGGCAGAAGCGTTTGATAACTGTTATAATAGTAAATCTGGGTAGTAGGTAGAGTAGACTCTTTTGTATATTATGCCAAAGAGTAGGATATTTATTTCTGTTTTAATTTTGCACCAGAATGATTCGTCAAAGTGTTTATTATTCAGTTTTCTCTAGTGTTAGTACCCCACTTAAGTGTTGGTTGTCTTTACTAAATAGGTTGTATCCGTTTATTTCCAGAGTATCGGTTGATAGTTTTGATGTACACCAAGTTTCATTTATAGCTATTATGTCCGGGTCTTCTAGATTTATTTTTATTTTGAATTCGTTTAATTTTATTGGTAGACTTTCTGCATTTGTGAAACAGCATTTAATATTGCATTCTTTTATTGTATCATTCTTTTGTTCGTGTTTAGGTGTTGCCTGTATTTTTTCATTTGTTTTATTTAGTTTTTTGAGTTTGAACCGTTCTCCCTTTTTTCGTTTGGGCCGTTTTTTCTTATTTTAACTATTTTGAAGTTTATTATTTTTATGTCCGTTTCGTTATTTCCTCTTCTAGTTTTGTATTCCATGTAAACCTTTTTTTAGACAGTTCTCGTTGCTTTCTTGTGTCATGTTTTATTTTGTCTTTTTAATCTGCTCACTTCTTTTTTAAATTAAAAAAAGCAAGAAGAAACGCATGATTAAAAAAAATAAAAAGATGTACGAAAGTACGATCATCCACATTAGAGCCAATTCACTCGATTCCGGTATAAAAGTTACTTTTTATCAAAAAAGGGTCAGAGGGTCAGATTCAATCAAAGCGGTTCATACTATACGAGGAAAATATTTTTCATAATTTGTTTACGTACGTTTGCTCAAACGAATCTTAAGTGGTGTGTATTTACATTTAACATTTTTCAGAGATTGTAAAATGTTTTTCATTTTAATTTTTATAAAAAAGCAATAAGAAACGCATGATTTAAAGAATAAAAATAAATGTTAAAACTCGTTTGAACAAACGTACGTGGAAATTATTTTTCCTATTATCGATCACCCACTTTAGAGCCAATTCCTTCTCTACACGTTACTTTCCGGAATAAACAAAGGTCAAATTCAGTCAAAGCAGTTCATACTGCAGGGGGGAAATACTTTTTCATAATCTTTGCTCAAACGGATCTCAAGTTGTGTTTATGTACAGTTTTCCGAGATCGTAAAAAAACAAACTTTATAAGTCACAAATATCACCTTTTAAAAACAAATTAAATTAAACACTTTGATTTCCAACTATATATCTATTTTATTAATTCTTTTTTTTGTTTTTTTGACAGCAACTTACCACACCCTTTAGGGCAGATATTCATTCTAGAGAAGTACTGAATCGTCTTTTCTTTGAACTGTTAAAAAAAAAAGAATTAAAAACAACTTTGCTTGTTTTTTTTGTTTCATGACTGTTGTTGTCTATTTGCCTTTCACCGCAAGTGCCAGTGCCATACCGAAAGTGGTGCGGGCGCCCCCCTATGCTATTTCTGTCAGCAAGATTTTTCTGACCTATTTCGCAAAATCGCTACAAATGTCTTCTCTTATTTGGCAAAATTGCCACTTTATCGGCAAATGAAAGACCTGCACCCCCAATAAAACCCATTAGGTACGACGCCCCTGGGAAGTGCCTTTTAGACTAAAGTGTCTGTAGACTAAGGTGATTTTAAACTAAAGTGATTTAGACAAAACTGATATTTTCTAAAGTGATGTAGACAAATGTGATGTACCCCGGTGGGAAGTTTGTCTTGTGCAAAGAATAAAAATAAAATATATATTGTTTATTTTTGTCGATTCATACTTACTTTCTTTCTCTCAGTGTGATTTTCTTGGTTCTCTGTCCGTATCCATGGACTCATCCACTTAAAGGTAACAAGTTTGCTGATAAAAATATCACCTACCCACCATTTTAAACAACGAACTCTTCCACTAAACAAGTTATTAGTTTCATTTCTTAAAAAAATCATCAAATAGAATTCAAATACAGGTCGTGCCCGCTTTTCGAAAGTTCGCTTTAGTCCAATCGAAAGAAAAGGCAAAAAGCGAAGCCAGCCATTTTCCCCCTCTCTTCTACACCCCAATCTCCTGTACCCCCTACAACCACCACCTGTGATGACTCAGCCTGACATACCATCCTATCAATTTATTCGGTCTGGGGACGTTCAAATATTTTCCCCATATAAATTAATGGTAATTGCTTCTTCGCTTTACGCCATTTCGGCTTACGAAAACACTTTTATAGAAACGCTCTACTTTCGGATAGCGGGGAAAACCTCTATATCCGTGAAAAATTCACGCTATATTAGAATTTCTAACAGATTATTCTTTTAGAAAAGAAAATACTTAACTAGTTTCAGGGAAGAGTCCATTGTTTCAAATGGTGTGTAGGAGATTTCTTTTAATCAACAAAATTGTTACCTTTAAGTGTAACGGACAGAGAAACACAAAACTCACACTGTTCATTATATAAATAGATACGTCTTCATCTCGCTGATTTTAGCCTGTTTAGACAATCTGTGTAGATAAAAGTCCAAAATGTCTATTTGACGATTGATCGTTAATCGAATTACTCAGATATTGATTTTTTTATGTATCAATCAATTATGTTAAAAGCAGTTTTTCTGTGTGTTTCCGTCTTTTCGTCTGAATACAATTAATATTTGTGTACTATTTCTGAGCATCGAGAATGCTGCTTTGTGCCGCAGGGAAGAGGTTAGTCTGCGACTTTCTACATATTCAAGGAATTTCAAAGATATGCATCTTTTTAACTTTACTGAGCTAGAATTCTTGTCTGATTTTCAATGGAAAACTTTATCACTTAAATCCAGGTGTACTGAACGTACCTTATGCTATTAAGATTTTACTACACTAGGGCAGTGTCCGTTCCAAAGGTGCGTGTCTGGAAGCGGCCGGATTTTACGGTGTGTGGAGCAGCCTGCTATACTTGTCATGTAAAATATTTTTCCACCCGTCACACGAAACTATGGCTTGAAGCATTTCGGTTACTTATTTTCAATGTTGCCAATTTAGATATTTTACATCTAAATTTAGATAATTCTGAAGAGTGAAGGGAGATAATTAATAGAAACTATGAAGAAAGAGGTATTCTGTATTTTTTAATTTATTTTTATTGGATTTCTTGAGAACCGCTGATCCAAAAAAACTTCACACTCTACACTGCACTGCCTGGTGTGCTGACTAATATATCTGGCGAATGTCAGCTTAGTACAATCGACGTTGTCGAGTAATCGCAGTGCATACACGCACATACAGAGATTTCTTCAATTGTAATTAGATTACGGTCTTATTCTCATTTCTAAATTTGCATATCTATTTACGTATAGATTAATGCACTGAAAGAGACCTAAATAATCTGAGATAGGTAGATACATAAATAGATACATAACTATGAACGGACTGAGATGGATAGATAGATGTGAACATCACCTCGGGCGTTACGTCACCATAAAGCATAGATGCTATAATGCCGACATTTAAAAAATTAAAAATTGAAAAAAACAACTAACACCTATAATCTCAGTTTTTGTCCCCAACCATCAAGGTCTTGGATCTTGAAAATGGCAAGAAGAATAACCGAAAGCCCTGGATCAAGAACTTTTTGACAATTACTAACTACCGCTGATCTACATTCAATCTTACGCAAACAGAGAAGATAAAGTAAAAAAGTTAAATCATTCCTTATCGGTGGCTTTTAATCA
>VCCN01002953.1:1150786-1163356 GCA_006491835.1 Architeuthis dux | reverse complement strand
AGTCTTACAGTCTTAAAGCATTTAAGATGATACTACGGAAAAATGTTTTTAATTTAAACTAAATCTTACCTACAGAAATCTCTCCTGTTTATTCGTTTATTTCATTATTTGTCATGTAAGTCAATTATTCACTAATAACTGTTAATGAGAGATGTTCAGAGGGATTTATGTTTTACACATAATTAGATATTATAGTACTATAAGTAACATCGGTTGTTTGCTATGGAACTGTTTCGGGGATTTAAAAAAAACAGTCATTCTACCATGGTTCCCCAGCAGTGCTGATCAAGTACCACCTTCCACAAGCTATAATTCTTGTTTTGGGGCAGTATGATAATATATGTAGTTTGTTGTTTTATTTAGGGCCTTATCATAGTGTATTTTTTATGGATGCAGAACATATGAATTAAAAGGTTGATAATTTAATACTTATATATCTTCTGCGGGAAGAATTATGCGAAATATTATCTCCAGAGCATTGCTTAGAGGGTATAACATGTAAATTCCTCGCTCATAGAGGAATTCGTAATAGCCCACACTTGCTGAGTGTTGGGCTTGGTGTAGGTATAAATGTATGAACATCACCATAGTAATATAACGTTAGTGCTTAAAATGGAATTTGATGATTTAATCGCTGAATTGTGCATTTTTTGACTTTGAACTTTTTGTGCAAGTTTTAGCACGCATACTGTATGTTCTGTATTGGAAATTAGGAACTCTCTGACTTCCCGCCCCCTGTCCGTAACAATGGATTGTTCCACTCAAAGGTAACAATTTTGCTGATAAAAAATCTCTTACCCACCATTTGAAACAATGGACTTTCCCATTGAAACAAGTTACATAGTTTCTTTCCTAAAAAGATAATCTAATACAAATTCAAATATATCTGTGAATTCTTTTCACGAGGATTAATTATCCCTAGTTATCACCACGATATCTCTCTTGTGTAAAGAATATAATAATTACAAGAATAATACCGAGGGAATTGCGACAGGACAGATCAGAGGGATGTTGAGGTCCGCATGAATATTGATCAGAATACTGTAGATTTAAGGAGACTTGTTGTCACTTTGTCCTCAACAATGACCACCAGAACCCCCCGTCGTGATAATACGAATAATAATATATAATCGACGAGAATAATAAGGAGAATAAAGTTTGAGTGAGGATACATGCTGTCACTTGAACCTTAACGACAAAGAAGAGATTTCTCTGGTGTGAGATAGAAATAATAATTACTTCTAGATAGCCACTGAAACAATACAGGATAATGAGAACAGGAATTGGATCCAAAATAGAATCTGTTCTGCTAAAACGATGAGGGAATTCGACTGATGCCACGAATCTGTGGGATATTTGCATCACTCGGCCTTAGGCCACCCGCCAGAGAATACAGACATTGAATTTAAGGTGGAATAGCGATCGTAATGAAAGAACTTCATTTAATTACGATGCCCGTCCTGAAAGTATCCAGTCATTTTGAATACCTCGAGAACTGGTCGCGCAGCCTTGGCAACCAATCAGAGAAGGCCTTACTGCGCATGCTTGAATAGACAATTAACTATGGGGTCACTCAGTCGGTGACGATCTCGGAAGAAGACTTTGCAGACTTTCGAAAAGTAAAAGGGACGCTGGGATAAGTGTGTAAGGCCCCAAAATTAAAATCTGAATCTAATTGATTTCGATCAAGATTCGCTTTTGCCTCTTCTCCTTAGGTCTACATTCTTGTCGCCCACAGTGCGAATCTCAGGATTTAACACCAATGAAAAGCTGCAAAATCTTGGCAAAGGGTAATGCGAGGTCAATAATACACTCGATATTGCCAATTATCGCTGGGGATCTCAATTTAATTTCCTTGACAGCGTTTGCCTTGATGCTTATTAGAAAACTGTTTGCTATGTGCCAGACGCTTAATTGACTCGTAAGGATAGATCGATCAAGGGAGGTACTTCACATTGGTGTAATGCATAGCAAGCTAGTATTGCAGACCATTACTACTGTGGTAAGTTCGATCCTCACTGGATGCCCTCCACAGCCTTGTGTCAGACTAAACCCAGTTAAGTAAATACTAATAGATCGATCGATAGATAGATATAAACATGATAAGATGGTTGGATGGTCCAATGATCGAGGTAACAACAACAACAACAACAACTACGACACAAGAAGAAACCCCGAACAGCAGGAATAATAAACCTGCGTGGGAAAGGAGATTAGAAAAACAGACCTGTCAACTACAGAGAGACGAAGGATTACTGAAAAACACATCGCACACGAATAGAACACGTGCAAGACACATACAAGATAAGACAAAAACGGATACCCGCTGCAGTGAAAGAAATACACCAAAGAAGAAAGACTAAAGAGATATAGACAGATGATTTCTCAATACACACAGTACCACACTTTCCAAAACAACGAAAGAAGATTTTACCAAGACTTGAATGGAGAAAAAAGACAGAATATATAACCAGACGCCACAGACGCAAATAACTTCTGGAACGACATATAGCGATGCCAAAAGAAACAAAACGAATCTCCAGAATGGTTAGAGAATATTTAAAAAGAACTCAAAGACATAGAGGAGACAGAAAAAGTAGAATTGAATACAACCACAGTGAAAAACACTTTCCGAAAATAGCCAACTGGAAAGCACCAGGACCTAATCGGATACCCGGATATTGGTTTAAGAAATTCACCACATTACATGACAGACTAATCCACCAACTTCAAAGTTGCCTGGATAAAGGCGAGGTCCCAGACTGGATGAGCCGAGGCAGAACAAACCTTATCCAAAAGGATACTGAAAAAAGGAATCAGGCAAGCAACTATAGACTAATCACGTGCCTACCACTAATGTGGAAAATTCTGACCGGTCAGATAGCAGAGAGGATATATATATATATATATATATATATATATATATATATATTTCCATTCTTCCCACTTGCTCTACATTAACCAGCTGATTCTAAAAGAAGTAAGGAAGAGAAGAAAAACTCTTGCAATGGGATGGATTGATTACAAAAAAGCATACGACGTGATCCCACATAGCTGGATACTCGAATGCCTCAGGATATTCAAGATTAGCGAATCAGTGGTAAGATTCATAGCGAACTCTATGAACAACTGGAAAGTAAACTGCAGGAGAAAACTAGGTAAGTTTAAAAAGGGGGATATTTCAGGGGGTCTCTCTGTCCCCACTACTATTTGTATTAACCATGATACCACTAATCAGAATCTTGAAAACCAGTAAAGGACACCGATTCTCAAAAACAAAGGGAAAAGTTAACCACCTTATGTACATGGATGACATAAAGCTATTTGCAAAGAACAGGGAAGCGTTCGAAATGTTGTTCAACAAAGTTAAAGAATACAGCGATGACATTGGGATGGAGGTCGGAATAGCAAAATGCGCGCTAATGGTAATGTACAGGGAAAGGCTTATAACAGCAGAAGGAATTGACTTACCGGACAACAAGAAATTGGAGCATTAACCACACAGGACCTATATAAATAGGGTTTCTCAAATGTCTCAAATGTCTCGATAAAACAGGAAGAAATGAGAGAGAAAATAAAAATGAATACCTTAAGAGAATACCCTGAGAACAATGTTAGAAACTAAGCTAAATAGCAGAAATTCGATAAAAGGAATGGACACATGGGCAGTATCGGTAGCAAGATCTTTCCATGGATGGACAAAGGATGAACTCCGATTAATAGATCGCCGAACTAGGAAACCTATGCCGATGTTCAATGCTCTACACCCCAGAAATAACACAGACAGATTGTATGTGAACAAGAAAGAAGGCGGCAGAGGACATATCAGCATAGAAGACTGTATCCAAATGGTCAAAACGGGATTAGAAAAGTATGTGAAAGCAAGCAGTGAAGATATTATACCAAGCGCTCGATGCAGTTCAAACAAAAAAGGGTAGCAAACGAGGGAGGAGCAAAGAAGACAACAAAGAAGGACAATGGGAACAGAAAAAGCTACACGGGGAATTCAAAAGACAGATAGAAAATATCGAAATTCAAGAATAATAACTGATATGAGTAATCCCCCTGAAATGGGCAATGGAACCAAAAAGATCTACCCCCATACATTTGGTTCGCAATTCCTAGTACACTGATTCGAATAAATCAGTGAATAATAATAGGAGAATGGAGCACGAAAAGGAACAAGGATGCAAAGGCTGGCTAGGAGATGGGACTACATTGGTATGAGGTAACGGAAACAGACAAATCACTGCAAAAAATACATACAACCAAACTAGAAGAAATAAACCAAAATATCTTAGCTAAGCAAGGCAGACACAAGAGATATAGATACAGAGTCCAGCAATACAGACAAAATAGAACATTCCAAAATAACGAAAGCAGGTTATACCGACAAATGAATGGAGAAAGGAGAGAGGAAGCAGAGCAACCGAAAACGCAAATATTCCTGAATGGATAACAGAAGAAATAACTACCCTGATCCAAAAAGACCCCCCCCCCACACACACACACAAAAAAGGACCAACTCCAAACAACTACAGACCAATAGCATGTCTACCTATGATGTGGAAAATCTTAACTGCACAGATAGCTGCTAAAATATACTACTCGTTAGAAAGCCGAGGACTCTCCTCTGAGGATCAGAAAGGATACCAAAAGAGAACCAGATGCCCAAGTGATCTGCTATTTATTGATCAAAAGATACTAAAAGAAGTGAAAAAAAGAAGAACCTAGCCATGGCTGGGATAAACTATAAGAAGGCTGTCCCCTCCCCCATAATATTCGTCAAAGGAATGATACCACTGAACTATATGCTACAAATATGTAAAGGAGGATACAAATTCAAAGTCAAAGGAAAAGGTTAACCACTTCATGTATATGGACGATTTAAAGCTTTTCGCTAAAAGCAGGAAGGAACTTGAAACCTTAATACAAATAGAACCAAGAAACCATCAGAGCGCTCAATGAGAAAGAAAACTTCAAATAACTAGGTATCTTGGAAGTAGACACAATCAAACGAAACTAGATGAAGGAAAAGGTACACAAAGAATGCCTTAGAAGAACAAGAACATTACTAGAAACCAAACTCTACAGCAGAAACCGGATCAAAGGAATAAATACCTGGGAAGTTTCCATCGTGAGATTCTTCGAATCCTTTTAAAACTGGACAAGAGGAACTCAGAGTAAGGAAATATTAATTACAGGGACAGCAATACAATTAACAGAGACTAAAGAACTAGGAAACACAAAAACAAGAATCCAAAAGTGGAGAGAAAAACAACTACACGGACATTTCAGAAGACAAGCCCAAGGAATTGCAGATCAAACTACATGGACATGGCTACGCAAAGAACATCTAAAGAGAGAAGCTGAATCACTCCTAATAGCGGCCCAGAACTGCGCCATAAAAACTAATTACATAAAGGCTAAGATAGACAGGACAAAGGAAAACAGCACGTGTAGAATGTGTGGAGATAAAGGTGAGACAATCAACCACATAGTAAGCGGGTATAGCAAATTAGCCCAGAGGGAGTAAAAGAACCGGCATGATTTGGTGGGGTGAGGGATCTACTGGGAACTGTGCAAGTGACTGAACTTCGAGCGTACAAACCAATAGTACATGCACAGACCAGCTATCTGTCCTAGACAATGAAACGCACACAAATCTCTGGGACTTTGGGATTCAAACGGATCATCGAATCCAGGCCAGAAAACCAGATCTTGCGGTAGTGAACAAAAAAAAATAATAATCATCGTTTTAAAAGAAAGCGAGGAGACCTTATTTTGATTCATGCTGTGACCTTTTGATTCCATATTTCATCTTTTGCGGAATGTTATCAAAAGAAAAGACAAGTTATAATTAACAATTTTTCAGGAGACACACAAGAAAGCCATTTCTAAAATCCATTAAAAAAAACTGACCTACGTTTTCACTCGTACGCTTATTAAATTGACATTTGACAGACGAACTGAACCAACCAATTAACTAATCAGATTAAATCAAATTAAATAAACGCGCTCACTCGTTCGTGTTGTAGCTGATTTTTTTATTGTTAAAAATTTCATACACAATGTGGATATCAGTATTGATGTTATGAGGAGGTGCGAGTGGGAACGGAGAAAGGAATCGGCGAACTGAGTTCAAACTCCGACTTAGACAGTTTGTGTTTACTTTGCACCAATGTCCCTGGGAAAGGCATAGATCCATCTCTTCTTCCCCCAGCTAGACTCATCGCCATTGTTGGCAACCCGTTTAGGAAACGGACAACTCTGATTCCAAACAGGGAGAGGGCCCCTCTTAAGGCCAGCAACACGTTGTGGAGCGCAAAGAGCAAAATATAGCACTGGTCATCCACTGCAACCCCGTCTGTCACCAGCCGTCCTGACTGTGTCTTGCCTCTGGACCCTAGCAGGAAGGGACGAGAGAGTGAGGCTAACGGTGCACAGCTCCCCCTCACTATATTCCAAGTCATAACTTCAGACCCTGCGGTGAACCGCAGCTGCTGCACCACTCAGAACTGAAGCCATGGTCATCTTCGACCATGAATGACTAGCATAACTAATGTTATATGGTCAACGATATGTGTTCATTACATATTTTATAGGATAATAATCGACTTGTGGTTTTTTCCAAGATATTTAAATAAGGTCATAATCAATCGTGATTATTGAACAGTATTTTATAAGCTCATCGAGTCTATAACTTTTATAGGTTGATCGATTTGTGGTTAGTTTGACATTTTAAGGGTCACCGAATTTTCAGGGTTGCACGAACTTTTATGGAGTCATCGTTTTGCATGATATTTTAAAGATTGTTCGTAGAAAATATCCAAAATGAATCCAAATATTATTGCCTTTCACCAATCAACTGATACTTTGTATAGCTAAAAGAAATGAAGACTTCAGAACATTAAAGTAGATTATTATCGGACATTAAATTGTTTAAATGACTATTTAAGCATCTTAGTAATTTGGAATTATAACCTTTAAGCTATAAATCATTTTAATATCGTGGAATTAATCTCTCGCATCTGCCCCAGAAATGTCATGGTGGACCCAGCATAGCACCCAGAAGAACTCCTACATCATAAGAATGAAGTCTGGTCAGGAATCCCTTCTTGCTACTGATAAAGTATAACCCTTTTTAACCTGTATAATATTACTTGGTGAGTAGATGGGTTCATCCAAGTAATGTTGTTGTCGGGGGTTTTCTCGCTTGCGAGGATCAGGGATGGTTGGTCTAACTTCTGCAGGCTCGAAGGTGAATGCCGAACCCAGCCCGTGCGGCGCAGACCTTTCCACACTTTTGGACAAGGGAAGCCCTGGGCTGATAAATTTGTGTTTTCTCCCCGTCCGCCTTGTAATGTTCTTGTGTTTATATGCCTTTGTTGTTCTTTCTGTGGTAGCTGTGTAAGATTAGAATGCGTTTGATTCGTAATCTTGTTTAAGCGTGTTAAGAAAGGATAAAACGAAAGACACATGTTGATAAGAGTTATGCTTGAGCTGAACTGCGCCTTCCCCGTTCCTACTTCCGGTCCGCGCTTTCTGTGTACGGAAACGGTATGGGGGCTGCTGGGTGCTTGCTTCGGCATGTTTATTGATTTAACATAACATACATATGTATAAACATTATACCACTCACCAGGTTGATTTTGAAAGTGGAGATTGGCTCGCGCACACTGAGTCCACACTTTAGGCTGGGTCCCTTCCGCAGTAGCTCAGCAATCCGAGAGAGCAACCGTGATTGCCAATCTATAAGTCTTTGTTAGAGTAGCGTTCTTTTAGATGGATTTCCTTACAGGTCTAAAGGGCTTCACCTGCCCGGCTATTTCACCAATAACTGGGGTCAGGGAAGTGATCACAAACTACCTCATTTGAACTCGGTTAACCTATTCCATTCTTCGCGCTGTTAACAATTAGATCATCCCCATACCTCCATGTAGTACCCCTTGTCTTAAAGATAACATGATAGACCAAGCATAGCGATCTCCAAAAGACTGCAGTTATTTTACAGATCCCTCCCCTGTTACTGGTATCATATAAAACAGTTCTACCTGTGTCATGTTACGTGGAGATGAGTGGACACCACCAAATAAAACCCTCCTGTCATGAAGAACTCATCATGACACTCCAATTATCTTAAGATATTAAGAATGCAGTCAACCGTATATAATTTGTAGAGGAGATTAGTACCGAAAAGTAAACCCCCTCCTTATTTTAAGAATTCCATGTTGAACCCAGCATGCCATCCAAACAATATTCTAGCTCATGGGGTCAACTGATTAAACAACTCATCCATTTACGAAGTCTGTCCAGAAAGTATCGAGCCATTTAATATTAATCAAAAATAGGTGTATTTCGTAGGTGTGTACTCATTTTTGGTCGGCAACATATTCATAATTGTGGCAGCAGAGTTTGAATGCCGTAGAGTTTGGTCATAAATAATACCTAATAATAATATTCGTTTTGATTGTGTAATATTCAACTAGAAATAATAAAATCCTGCTATGTTTTGTTTAGAAGAAAATTAACTTTCTATAAAAAAATGGTAGGGTGTATTCATTTATTGGCGATACCATACACACACACACATATATATATATATATATATATATAACCTCTTTCATTTCTGTCTGTTATCTTCAGCTGAAATTCATATTTGACGGCAGAAACGTCAAAACCCCTGGCTACCCAATTATGTTTTGCTGCGATGATTTGGCTTCGTTGGTAGAGCGGACACGAAACTGGGTGGCGGTGGTGGCATTGTCAGAAATCTCTGAATCCGCGTAAGGGTCAAACTTTGTTTTTCGTGCCAACAACCTGCAGACCGTTTTGTAAATGAGAAATTTCAAGGGAGACAACCGCTGTCAGAGAACAGACCAAAGTAAAAAGATACCGGAAACATATTTAAGAGACAAAAATAGTGATGGACTGGACACATAGCAAGAAGAAAGGATAGCAGATGGTGCAAAAGGTTAACAGATCGGTGCCCTAGATATAGCAACCGCAGTAGGAGAAGACCAGACTAGAAAGGTTTACCGGTAAGACATTGTAGAGGTTAGCACAGTCACGGACAACATGGAAGGAGCCTGCAAAGGCCTTTTCCAGCAGTGAACTTATGTTGGCTGCTGCTGATGATGTATAATAATGAGTGGATTACATCGATTATTTCTATGATATTATGATTTAATGATATTTAGGAACACCTGATGCTTTTGCACCTGTGCAGAAAGCAATGTTGAACCAGTGCTCTCTGTTTCTGCACAGCCGCGTGGGCGTTTCTTCATGGCAAAACCTGATATCCGTGAATCTCGTTTACGGTTAATTTAATTGGGAAAAACAACGTCGGTTGGGTTGGTTGGAAGTCCCGCAAGCGCAGCAGCGCACTGTGATGTTAAGGTCGACTCTTGATTTTAAACCATAACGTTAGCCCTCAGATCAAATTCCTGGCCAATAGGCCCCCATCCCTACCTACAATTTCCATAGTTCACCCCCCTTCTCTCTCTCCCTCTCTGGTTTGTCCTAAATTTATTTGCACATCTATCTATCTATCTATCTATCTATCTATCTATCTATCTATCTATCTATCTATCTATCTATATATATATATATGTCTGTGTGCGTGTGTGTCTGTGTATGTATGTGTGTGTCTGCGTGTATGACGATATCAGTAAGATAATGGCCCGAGAGAAAACTAACTACACAATACTCATGGGAAACTTTAATGCTAAAGTAGATAAAGGAAAAATTGGGAATCTAGTGTAGGAGAATATGGCCAGAGAAACGAGAGAGGAGACATGATACTATATTTCACAGAGATATACGGATTAAGATAACAAATACATTCTTTAAAAAACGAGAAGCTCGTAAGTGGACTTGGGAAAGACCAAATGGTATAACAAAAAACGAAATTGACTTCATAGAACTTCAAGTTGTCAAGATCAATAACATTAAATACGTTACCGTTATGAACAAAGTAGACATAGGAAGCGACCATAGAATGGTAGCGTGCTGAACTAAATTTAACTTTAAAACTGAAAGGAATAAAATTAATCTTAATAGGAGGAAATGCCCTAATGAGATAGAGGACATTAGCAACTTTAGAGTAGCGATAGAGAACAGATTTCAGGCCTTGTGGAATAGCGACAGAGTAATAACATGACAAATATATTTAAAGAAGCAGCAGAGATGGTAGGCAATACAAGCGTAAACAATAACACAGGTAAATATTGTAAAACAACATTAAAACTAATCAAAAGGCGAGGAAATATGGAGATAAAAACTAAAGAAAACAACAAAAAAGCACTTAACAAATTAATAAACAAAAAAACGAGAAAAAAAAACATGAACAGGATAGTAGAGGCTATCAGAAAGGGGCAGAGTTTAAAACACGCCCGATCCGCAGATCATACCGGCAAGCAACAGATGCTTGCACTAAAGGATAAAAATGGCTAAATTATCAGAAATAGGGACAAGTAATCAAAAGTACCTGAAGAATACTATGAACATTTGTACGCTTCAAAAATAGAAGTACCACAAACTAATAAACCGGCAGATACTAGTTATATCCCAGAAATAACAGAAGACGAAGTAGTGTTTTCATTACGAAATATGAAACTCGCAAAAGCTCCAGGCGAGGATGGCATAACGACAAACCTTCTAGAAGATGCAGGAGAGATCTTGCACAAAGTACTAGCACAGCTATTCACACAGTGCATAAAAGAAAGAAAAGTACCTAAAAGCTTCTGTCTAGGAATAGTGATCCTACTCCACAAGAAAGAAGATAACAGCAACCTTGACAACTTCCGCCCTATTAGACTATTATCTAACATATATAAACAGGCACTCTAGATGAAAATCAACCACGCGAGAAGGCAGGCTTCGGAAGTGGCTACTCAACATGCAATATATCAACTAATTAGAAGCCATTAGAATACAACAAACCACTTTGTTTTCCCTTTATAGATTATGAGAAAACATAAAGATACAAACAAGATACATATAGCAAAATGAGTAAGAGAAGGAGATCACCTAAACTATTTACAGCGATCCTTGAAAGCATCTTTCGAAAAAAATGATTGCGAAGGAATGGGAATAAACATAGAGGGAGAATAATTAAAACACTTGAGATTCGCCGATGACGTTTCCATGGCGTCAAAAGCATCGGAAGGATTACAAAACATGCTGATGGATCTAAATAGAGATAGTAAGAAAGTAGGCTTAAAGATGAACAGAACAGAGACAAAAGTAATGTTCAACGATAAAGTCCCCAGAAAGATCATAAATATAGAGGGCGAGGCTCTAGAAGAGGTTGATGAATACACCTACCCAGGACAGGTAATACAGTTAGAGAAAGACCATTACAGCGAAATAAAACGACGCATAACTATAGGTTGGAAAGCATTCGGCATGCATAGAGACATATTAAAGACCACCTTAATGTCAATGTGCTTAAAGTGTAAAGTATATAATGGATGTATAATACCAGCCATGACTTACGGATGCGAAACATGGAAATTAACAAAACGAACTGAGAACCATGGGAGGAGCAATGCTAGGGATCAGAGGGAGGACTAGACTGAACGTTATTATACAAATAAATATGCAGCAAAAATGGTTGGTCACCTAGCAAAAAGAGATGACAACAGATGGGGGAAAGGACTAACTGATTGGTGCCCATGGGACACTAAACGCAGTAGGAAAAGAGCAGACACATGATGGAAGGATGAGATAGAAACGTTTACCGGTAAGACGTGGCAGAGGTTAGCACAATCGAGTTCATCATGGAAGGAGATGGGAAATGATGATTAACATTTGTTATAATATATATATAGTGTACAAAAGAATAAATGTTAGCCGACATAATGATGCTGGGAAAAAGACAATGTGGAGACCCAGAATAATTTGCAAGAAATTAATTTAATACCTTAACATGTTTCGACTTATTAGGTCGTTTGCAAAAGGAAAATCAGAGAAGTCGAGTTGTCATGTCTGCTCCAACCGAAGGTTGTTACTAAATGAAGGATCTCGGTGAGTAGTGATGCTGGAGAATCTCACTGTGTGTGTGTTTGTGTGTGTGTGTGTGTTGCTGGATTTCATTAGTAGTATGTTCTTTTGTGGCCACAATGTATTGACCTCAGTATACATTTCATGACCAAAATATCTTGGAGGGAAATGTGTGTATGTGTGTAATATGTTGATGATTTGTTAGTATCCAGTGATTGTGTGTGTGTGTGTGCTAGAGAATATTGAGGTTTGTGTGTGTGAACATATTTGGGTGTAGCTTGTGTGTGTGTAGGGGGATATTAAGGTGTGTTGTTAATATCATGTGAAGATGTTAGCCTTTTTGTGTGTTTGTGAGTGTGTATGAGCATATTTGGGTGTAGCCTGTTTATGTATGTGTGTGGGTGTGTGTGTGTGAGTGTGGGAATCATGGTGCGAGAGACATAGTGAGTGTGTGTGTGTTGGTGATTTGTTAATATCGTGTGAAGATGGTAGCCTGTATAAGTGAGTGTACGTGTGTTGGTGTGTTGTTAATAATATGTGCAGATGTCAGCCTGTTTGCGTGTG
>VCCN01002953.1:1026594-1037733 GCA_006491835.1 Architeuthis dux | reverse complement strand
ACTACTACTACTACTAATATCTAGTATCCAATGATGATATTTACGGTAGGTAGACCTTCTTTATCTAAGAAATTGGCGCTACACAACCTTCCTACCCATATTGCCCACAGGTTGCTGTTATGCTGTACTTAAGTCAAGTTTAGTAAATATCTAGTATCCAATGCTTATTCTTACGGTAGGTAGGTCCTTTTCATTTGGAAAATTGTCACAACACAATCTTATTAGCCCTATTTCCCCCGATTTATTGTTGTGCCATACTAAGCCAGTTCAGTAAATATCTAGTATCCAATGCTGCTTTTACTGTAGGTAGGGTCAGTATTACAATTAAGCAAAAGAGAGAGAGAGAGATAGAGATAGATAGAGAGAGAGAGAGAAAGAGAGAGAGAGAGGGGGGTATGCAAGAAAATATAAAGATAAATCGTCGAAACAAGTGGAGTGATAAGTGCGCTGAGCATTTAACTGTGAACCTCGTAAATGTTGGCAGGTTTCGTTTCTCCCGAAACGGATATTTTTGGGGTTACTTTCAGTCATTCGCCCACGCACGATCATCTTAGCAGACATTTGTACGTTCTAAATATCCGTTCAGTACGCCCCCACCCACAATGGAAAAAATGGAAAAACAATGGATCAATTAGTAGTTCTTTTCTTTTCTTTCCGTTTTTGAGATGTTCAGTGTTCTGCAATGAGGCAAGCAGAGCTGAGAAACTTAGATGATGGGCTAAGCTGAATGAATTTTGATTGACGACAGAAACTGCAAGAAATTACGTGATTAGAGACGAGGTTATAACGTTTTGGGTTTCGTTTAAATAGGAAAAAGAAATAAGGAAAAAACAAAAAGGTGGATAGAAAAGAGGTAAGGCTACATAAAAGCCCATCTAAAAAAGCTTCATCCATGTGATAAATACGGTTTATATATTATAAAAGGCCCATCTAAAAAGCTGAATCCATAGTACATACAGTATATGTATTATAAAGGAAAACATTTAAAATGGCTGAACCCATATACAAAATACGGTTTATATATCACAAGACGCCCGTCTAAAAGAATACTGACTTCACATAATCAAGACAGTTTATATATCATAAAGAGCCCTTCTAAAAAAAGCAGAATCCATATAATAATGACAATGGTAAAATATCGTTTATATATTATAAAATGCCATCTAAAAAAGATTCATCAATATTAAAATATAAGATTATATGAAATATATTTTTATGTAAAACAGGCATAATGAAAAAATAAAAATGAAAGAAAGAAAAATATATTTCCATCATTCCACACATAATCTTTGGATTATTACCTTCATTATTTTAACATAACGTTTCAGCCAAAAGGTCTGCCTACAACATGGGTCAACAAAAAGGTTAATTTCCTTAGGAAAAAAACCTACAACAAAAAACAAAGCTCTTTTAATCTAACTTGTTCTCACGTTAACTCTTTTGACACGATACTTTGATACTCAGTCTTATGGTTTTCTTGGACTCTGGGTCTCGTTGAAAAATATGAAAAGAAAAGAAATTGGAAGCAATCTCTAAAGACTACAGGAAGACTTCATGAAAGTTCATTTGTGAGAGTTTTTTTTCTTACCTCTGCCAACGAAGTTGGAGAGGTATATGTATTCGGCCGTGTCCGTCTGTCTGTCCTCACGATAACTCCAAAACTACCCAATGATTGAAATTTAGTGGAAGCGTGTGCAATAGGGTGAAGAAGAGTTGGTTAAAAATTTAAGTATACGCTCATAACTCGGAAATTTCGTGGAAGGATGGGCAATAGGCTACGAAAGAAACGATCACATTTTGTGGCGGATCCATGAACGATTAACTCCGCTACGTCGTAGTTATATGTTCAAATATATCACCAAATCTTCATGTCTGTCCACACAATATCTCCGAAGGTTCTCAATAAATGTCAATGAAAATCTGTGGAAGAAGGGTGTGCAATGAGCTATGGAAGTGGTGATTACATTTTGAGTCGAATCCATGCTAGATTACTTCCCCTGGAAATGGCGTTGGATTTCTAGTTTAATATGTTTCAAAGGGTTATTTGGCTAAGATTGAACATTTCAGTGCATGTCCATCCTGATTTATATGATCTAAATGTGATCTAAATGATTTATATGATCTAAATGTGATCTAAATGATTTATATGATCTAAATGTGATCTAAATGATTGATATGATCTAAATGTGTTGCTTTTTGTATCTTATTATTCTATGTACTTTTGAGACTATTGTCTTCATCTTTGTCGTTACTAATACTATGTTCTGTAAATGTTTTCCCTACAAAGATGAAGTCTTTTCATTATTCCACATATGCTTCATACTCAGTTATGGGAAACAAATACAGGTAACGTAAGGTCCCAACTCAGACTCCTGATTTCAATTCACAATTCATAGTCTTGAAATCTTGCACCTGTGAAGTTGATATCTAGATTACATTAACTGAGACTATGGGGGCGTTAGCACACTTAACGGTAGTGATATATGCCATACGTTTACATGACTTGATTATTAATCTGGGATACGATAATTACTTTACTGTCATGTAAACGTATGTCATATCTCACTACCGCTAAGTGTGCAAACTCCCCCATGGTCTCAATTGATGCACTACGTAAATATTTACTTCACAGGTGCAACATTTCAAGACTATGAATTGTGAATTGAAATCAGTAGCCGATTTGGGACCTTAGTCGCAAGGTTGTAAAAATTACGTTACTTGTATTTGTTTCCTATAACTGAGAATGAACCATATTATTCAGACTATCGTCAGCATCTTTGTTGTTATTAACATTTCCGTAAATGTTTTCTTAACTTTTGAAATGAAGTATTTTCATTATTTCAGATATTTTCCGGGCTATTGCCTTCATCTTAGATGTTTCCTTGACTGCTTTTCAATATCATATGTTGTTTTTGACACAACATTTGAGCGAATATATATTTTTACTTACGCTTGTACCTACGATTTCTGTTGTTAAATGGTAGGTAGTTCTTTTCAAAAGCACGTTTTTCGTTTTCTTTTCTGTTTAAAAAATAATAAACTTGGGTTATGTTTGGCTACTTTGTTTTGTAAAATTTGAATACATTGGATAAATTGACACTAAGGGAAAGCTAGAAGTAGAAATAAAGATAGAAAATAAATATAAAGAAAATTTGAATTTTAAAGACTTCATCAACAAGAGAAAATGCAATTTACACGTGAGGGAGTTTTATTACTTTAACCAATTTGATTAGAACCTGTCTGTAAATATGTATGTGATGTACTGTTTTTTATTTTATCTATCTTCCGAGATGACATTCAGCATTTCTGAATTATTAACAGGGTACACGATTTATTGACACCGATTGCCAATGTTCTTTTATTTTTTAGCATTTAGCATATACATATATATTCGTGGGCTTGACATAATCTCTTTTGTGTATGTATTTATATGTATGGCTGCGTGCGTGTATGTGTGTGCATACGTGTATGTGTGTGTATGGATGGGTGTATGTTCCTGTGTTCCTGCGCGAGCGCGCGCACGCGCGTGTGTGTCTAGACCGTAGTGGAAGCAAGACTACTGGATGTAATCAGCTAAAATTTAGCACATACATATCCTTTGACCTAGTGAATGAGATAGACATATTTGGATTGTGCTAAATTGTTATTGAAAAGAAAAACATCTTATTTTTATATCTACCAGGTCTGTCCGGAAAGTATCCAGCCATTTTGAATATCTCGAATACCGGTTGCTCTGTCAAGGTATACATTGACAACTAATAAGAAAGGACCTTACTGCGCATGCATAAACAGACAGTATCCAGTGGGATTATTTAGAGGACAGTGAGATGCCATTGAGTGAGCATGTGTACTGTATAACTGTCGCATTCACAATGACCGAGCGAGTCAATCTTCACGTCTCGTGCTGGGTTTTTCGGTGTTACAGTCCAGATGTGGCTCCTTGCAACTTCAGAAAAATGACCACGGACAGGATTAAGGAGAATGCGTTGAGCCAGCTGGTGGCGATTCCAGAATAGAACTTTGCAGGCTGTTTTAAAAAGTCGAAGGGACGCTGGGATAAGTGTATGAGGTCTCAATGGGAGTGCTGGCTACCTCTGTAACGGCTCGCTGCAAAACAAACTTTCTTTTGTAAAGTGAAACTTTTGAACTTTCGAAAATTGGGAAATATCTGTACTGCCATCCGTTTGCGACCCTATACTTTCGACCCAAGTAGAGTGGATAGTTACAGTGAAATCACACTAAATTATTTGGGACAAATCCAGTAATACATTTAGCAAGGGATATGGTGAATTTTGTAAAATACATAATTAACTAATATAATTCATTCTAAATTAAGTATTAAAAAGTCGATGTATCTTAGTATTATAATTCACTAAATGTCCTTTTGTTAGTCAGCCTTATCTGTCAAGGATGGGAAGAACAATGGCCACCAAGTTTTCTGTGATTATTAATGAGAATTGGAAGCATATTTTAGCATATTATTTTTTTAAAGTTCTAAAACTTTTCAAGTTTTTAGCGATGGGTTCAATTTACAATGTAAGTATAATGCTAAATTGAATACTTACTTTGTGTCCGTCAGGTTAGTTAAACTGAAATCCGTCCGCAGGGCGTGTCATTTTTAGATAGTATTTATAATTCACAAAAAGCATTAATCAATAACGATTCCAGTCTTTATTTATTTGTCTATAAAAGGTTCCTATGAAGAAGACCTCTTATCTCACATGACCTTCCATTTGTATTTAAATGCTTTCATTTTCTATAAAAGGTTTACAAGAAGAAAACATCTTTATCACATGATCTTCCATTTGTATTAAATGCATTCATTTTGTTAGACGAAATCGCGTTATCTTTCACGTATAGAAATCGTATTGACCGTATTGTGATATAAAAATAAACTAAAGATCAAAGTGAGCGAGGGTAAATTTAAAAGAAATATATGCAGAAGAATTGTATAAGCCATTTAAGTTTATAGATAATATTTTTTAGTCACGAGTTTCTGTAAGCAAATCTTGAGAGTGAATGACTTACAAATGCATTAACATATTTCCAAAATTATCAATACTTGACTATTAGAAACCATTAACTAAAACTGTCACCAAAATTGTCACCAAAACTGTCGACATAGGTTTCTTCAGTGTTCAAGTCAATCATTCTGGCTGGCTGGCTATGTATGTATCAAGCGTCCAGGCCACACCAATGGAACTAGAGGGCTGAAAATCTAAACATTTACTCCTTGTTATGTTTAGAATTTCCTTTTTGCTTTTTGAAAATACCCGGCTAAATAGGATTCAAATGTAAGTTTATGCTAAATTGATCCCTTAGTCTGTGTCCGGCAGAAATGACGCTTGTTTTTTTTTGTTGAAAATTCAGAATTTTTAGTGATCACCGCCCAACAAAAGGCGAGAGAAGTAACTTATTCATTGATCACCCCTTTTTCCAATGTTTTTAATTGATCACCCCAACACAGCATGCTGCCAAAAGACGTTGGTCACGTGACGGTTTCTATTGAGTGACTAACCAGACCTGTTTTAAAAATCTTATTGCTGCTTTTTATCACAACATTCTTGATCAGTACACTCTACAACCGTTAAAGTAAGCTTCCTAAACAGGAAATAGTGAGATAGTCTCCTGCGAGACTTGAACTCACATCCCAAATACCGTCTAACATAGATTGTTGTCTTAATCGATTCAGTCACAGAGACTAACGGCTCAGAAGAGGCAGTCATGTTGCTAATCTCACAGACCATGCATTAGATTAGTGTGTTCGATCCTCAACCGATGCCCCACTATTGAAGCTGAACATCAATATAACTGAAGCCTGTTGACCGGGAATATAACCTCCAAGTGGTACCTTCCCATTGCACTAAGAGTGGTAGGGTTAGAGTTACACCCAGATGTCTGCAGCAGTGGTCGACGAGATCGGGCAATTTCTGGGTGACCAACCATAAAATTGACCATGGGTATGTGCCGTGTCGGGTGGGTATAGAAATTCCACCTACCTAAAAAGACAACGTGTCAAATAAATCTCCCTAAAAACTGTAGAAAGCAGCCGTGGAGCAATGATTAGCAATCTAGTCAAACAGATAACTCCCAAGGGCAGTGGAATCAATACTAACTTGGTGTCTCATTATTATGGCCGTGTGTCAGACTCGGCTAAGCTTGGGAAATATTTTTAGGCTGCCGACTGTAGTGCGATGTCTTGAAAGGTAGTCTCGCAGACCAATTCACAAGTGTAATGAATTGGACTCTCACTCATTGATTGCATCACTAGTGTGTTCTTGTGCCAGACAAAGCTGAGCTTAGAAAACATTCTCTAGGTCTTCAGCCATGAGATCAATCTTAATTGGGCTCCGCAGTATTGTGTCCTTCTACTAGACTCAAGTAAATAGAAACAGTCAAATAGCGAGTCTAGTATTGCCGATTTGAATTACATATTTATTATTCAAATGGTTCTTCGGACGATTGAACTCCTTGTTATTTGTGTTGTAAACACGACGTTTCGGCCGATCTATTCTTCGGCCTTCTTCAGGTATAAAATCCGAGTGTGAAGTTATGTTTAAAGGGGGTAGCGCATGGCCCGGGTGTTTCTGTGTCTTTGTCTTGTCGGGTTTAGATTTGTTGAGAAGTGGAAGCCACATCGGGTTGAAATCCGCACTTGTCTGGCTAATGCATTTAGTCGACATTTTGATGTGAGCTGCCTCTTTGATCTTTCTCTGCTTCCAACATCGTTCTCTGTCAATAATCTGGACTTCCTTCCAAAGAGGAAGATGCTCGTCGTTCTCTCTCCAGATGTGGTCGGCCATAGCAGATGTATCTATGTCGCCCCTGATTATGGCCTTCTTGTGTTCATCAAGTCTGGCCTTGAGGGGGCGGCCCGTTTCTCCAGTGTAGACAATACCACATTTACAAGGGATGACGTAAACAGAGTTGTTCACCAGTTTGGGGTCCCGAGTTGGGGCAACCTTACTTAGCCGACATCGGAGTGTGTATGAACGTTTGAAAATGACTTTAATGTCGAATTGTGTACAAAACTTTTGAAGGCATTCACCAATCCCTCTTTGGTAGGGTAACAGAATCATGGGAGGGGTAGTTTTGGGTGAGAGAACATTCGTATCAGCAGCATTGGAAACGGTTGTTCCTTTCCTGGTCATAGAATGGGGCGGGTATCCATTTCTTTCAAGAGCTTGTTTGATGTGTGACCATTCTTGTTCTTCCAAATATGGAGCGCTGCTGATGGTCGCGGCTCGGACTTTTAAGCAGTTAATGAGTCCCTTTTTACAGAGTAAGAGTGATTGGAGTTAAAATTGAGGTAGAGACCAGTGTGTGTGAGTTTTCCGTAGACAGATATGCTCATGTAATTCTCCGTGCGTGTGACCAGAACGTTCAACGCATGTTATTGTGTTCCTTTTCCAACGTGAACTGTATGGAAGGTCTAATCGAATTCACGTGGTCGAGGAACATTTGTATGTCTGTATGGTGAGGCCACAGTAAGAAAGTATCATACACGTATCTGAGCCACAGCTTTGTCGACCGAATCTCGGTGTAGCAGTGTCTGAAGTTTTTTGATATGGCAGGTTTTAGTTTTTTCAGAAACGCAGTGGTAAGACCTCTCCAGCGCCCTGGAAATTCTGGATTTGTCCACTTCAGCTGAAATGTTGACCAGGAGAGCTTCTTTCTTCTCTATATAGGAAGTCTGAAGTAGATGTTTTAACCTTTGGTTGTGGTTTATTCTCTCTCTTACCAGGGCGCGTCCTGCTCGTTGCTGAATATTTCTGATCTTTTGGTTGGAGAAGTTTTTTCTCTCTGCATCGACACAGAAATGTGAGGTGGTTGGAAAACACAAATAACAAGAAGGAGTTCAATCATCCGAAGAACCATTTGAATATTAATAAATATTTAATGTTTTGACAAATATTTGAGTAAAACAGTTGGCATTTAAAGCGCTATACAACGTATAATTGAAGTAACAAAACAACTTGCCGTCATTTGGAGATAGGAAATTAAAACTGCTTAATTAGAATTAATGACAAAAGCCCAGCAGCGAAATATCAGCATTCGAATTGCTGCCTTGTCAATTATCGGCTGTTTTTTTATACAGTATTTTCGCTAATTAGTTTCTTTGAAACAAAAATCGACGTTTCCGACGAAAAATGTCGATAAATTAAAAAGAAATATCAATATATTTCTTTAATCATTACGCGCCATCTTGAATTATTAAACTCATTATCAACGCCGTAAGCTGCAAATATTCAGGTCATTGATAAAAAGGTTTGTTGAAAAGATGAGGATTTTATTTTATGTTTCAGCTAAACTTTCCGATTTGGTTTTCGTGTCGTGACAATATTGAACTGGTAGTCGAGAGCAGATTCTATGATTACAATGATCAACGCTATTTTTTATTAAGTTAAAATCAGATTGGTGAATGAACTTGTCGATACACTCAATTCAGTGTGAATAGTAATTGCGTAGATCAAACATTATACAGTGAAAATTTCAGATCAGAACTCAGCTAATAACTGTGTCAGGCTACGGACTTATTGATACATCCTTGTATATGTCGATTAAGCAAATTAAATAAAACGAAAGCAAATCTGTTACTTACCATCCGTAGACAACTGAGCGCGGAATGATTTTTAGGTTGAGATAAAGCTGAAATAACAACAATAAAACTATTAAAACAAAGTAAATTAAAGCATAGCACACACACATACACACACACACATACACATACACACACACACACACACTGTAAAGCTCACATCCCAAATACCGTCTAACATAGATGTTGTCTTAATCGATTCAGTCACAGAGACTAACGGCTCAGAAGGGGCTCACACACACGCACACACACACACACGCACGCACGCACGCACGCACACACACACACACAAACACACACACACACACACACACAAGTCTAGATAATGCGCTGATCTGGAGAAGTAAGTAAAGAAAATGAAGATGTTTGTTTGAAGAACTTTTAGAGTCAATATAGAATTTCATGAAGACATCTTTTCGTGAATAGTGGGTCGTTAGGGAAGGTGCGGATGGCCTATGAATGACGCGAAGAATGGGATAGGCGAACCGAGTTCAAACTCAGGCTGGAAGAGTTTGCCTTCACTTCGCACGTCGGGCCAACACCCCGGACCCGTATGAACCCATACTTGCTACAAACAATGACTGGTTCTCCATGTTCGAGAAATAGAGACAAAATCATTTCTCCATGTGTCGCGACGAACAGGAGAAACCGAGCTGAGCCGAGAGAGAATTATGGGCAAGATCGAAAAGGTGCTTCCCAAAAGTTCGGGAAATTAACTATGAAAATAAAAATGACTTACTCTAACACCCAGTTTCTACCACCTCCTTCGAAGCGTGAGCCATCATTTGGTAAATAACGGGTACTGATCAAAAGGTGTGGCTTAGCTTTTGGGCTGTAACTTTTTAAGCCCAACAGATACAAATGGGAACATGCAGCGTTTGGAAGCTGATAAAATCTTCTTTCTAACGATATATATATATATATCTATACTTTAATAAAAAATGAATTCTAGGATCCATAGACTTTGGACTGTGTATGTGAAGTTTTCTTCGTAAAATGCTGAATACTTAGCTTCACGTTTTAAGCTGTAGCTTTTTAAGCCCAATCGCTACAAATTGACAACATACACAAGTGTGTCTATAAAGTATACAGACACTTCCTTGTAAAATCCTGAAATACCTATAAATTAATGTTTTAGGGTAAAATAAAGTGGATTTTTGAATTCCTCATGTCTTAAATCCATGATATAGCCTTTTAAAGTACTCAGATATGTCAACTGGGAGACGAGATATGAAATTCTGTTTTGTTGGTGTATGCTGGCGACCATTTTGTTTTATGCAAATGAGGTAGTTCTTCCCAACTTTTTTCTTGGGAACATCTTTTTTCCGAAAGAGAACATCCTAAGGAACATTTGGTACCCTAAAAGTAGAATCATGGGGGGGGGGATACACGGTAGCTCCTGCTGGCCCCCGGACTGTAGGACATGCCCGTCCAAACTGACAGAGAAATAAGAGCAAATAGACCTGACATCGTTATCAAGGACAGAAAGGAAAAGAGGTGCATACTCATCGACATGGCAATACCATCTGACAGAAACACTTCCGTCAAGGTGACTGAGAAAATGTCAGAGTACAAGGACCTGGAAATCGAGATCAACAGGATGTGGGGCATGAAAACCACCATAACACCGGTGGTCATCGGAGCCCTAGGACTTGTGAAGAAGGGGACGGAAAAATCCACCAACCGTATCCCAGATAACATCAACATCCATGTAGTCCAAAAGATCGCCTTACTTGGAACAGCCCAAATACTACGGAAAGTTCTGTCGATAAGATAAAGACACCCCTATAGCGCCCCAGGACCATACTTTGGACCCGGCTCTACAGGATACAAAAATAAACATTAAAGAAAAAAAAAAAACAAAAACAAAAAAAACAACAACAACAACAACATATATATTACGTTCGAAGTTGCATCAAAGCTGTGCAACCGATTATCGAGATATTCAAAATGGCTGGATAATCTTTGGACAAACCTCGTACACCCGACAGATAATAAATTACTTTAACAATCTATACAATGTAAGTGCATACATATTTATGCGTGAGTGATGATGATAAATTAGTTGTCAACATCAATGGAATTTCCACATGTCCAGAACCCATTTCAGATATCACTGTACATTTATCTTATAAAGTATTAAGCAAGACTATAAAATGATTGCGTGTATTCACTTGAGGAATAACTTGCTGGGATATTTAAGAAAAAGAAATGTTAGTTAAGCCAAGTTATTGATTTATTCCTACACATCGAACCAAATATTTAATTGTGTAAAAACTCAGACCAGCAGATTACAAAAAAATGTGTGTATACATACGGATATGTGTACACGTGTATGTATATCTACCTACCGTAAACGCATCGCTATAGATCTGGAGCAACAGAAGACACTCGGTGTACTACAATGAAATAAGCATGAAAAGCGTATCTACTTATATTTCTATATGCGCGCATTAATGTAAATCTGTTTTTAGAAATTTTAAATCAATGTCGGCCGGTAGTTAATCAGCCCTATCCCTCTATCCATTCTCATTCGCTTC
>VCCN01002953.1:931855-942013 GCA_006491835.1 Architeuthis dux | reverse complement strand
GATATATATATTTTGATATTTTTATTCTGATATTTGATATGTATATATTGATATTTGATATATATTTTGATTTCGATATTTGATATATGCTTATCTGAATTCGACACTTAGGCTAGCAAGAAGCCTTGTTGCTTGCAAACACAAAATTAATCGTTTGCTTCAATTTAGTTATGTCTATAAATATGTATGTATATATTAACATGTGTTAAATTATTTATGTGTGTAATTTGTGAATCTCTCTCTCTCTTTCTCCCTCTCTTTCTATGTCTCTGTCTCTGTCTCTGTCTCTGTCTCTCTCTATATATCTATATCTATAAGAATGAACAGAACAAAGACAAACATAATATTCAATAATAAAGTTCCGAAAAAGACCATAAGAATAGAGGGCGAAGCCGTAGAAGAAGTTAAAGAATACATTTACCTATGTCAAGCGATAAAGCTTACAGTAGGTCTACGGAAATGAAATAAGACGGCGCATAACGATTGCCTGGAAAGCATTTGGTATACATAGAGGCATACTGAAAAGCAAATTGCCAACATGCTTAAAACGTAAAGTACACAATCAATGCATAATACCAACTATGACGCACGGTTTCGAAACCTGGTAGCTTACAAAACCAGTCGAGAACCACACAGGAGTCAATGGAAAGGATATCGTACAAGTAATTAAGGAACAAACATGGAGATGGGCAGTGAATATAGCGAGAAGGGGGGGGGACAACAGATGGTGTCCGTGGGACAGTAAACGCAGTAGGAAAAAACCAGACATAAGATTGTGAGATGAGATCGAAAGGTTTGCCGGTAAGACTTGGCAGGGGCTAGCGCAATCACGCTCGTCATGGAAGGAGATGGGAAAGCCCTTTGTCCAACAGTGGTCTTACAATGGCTGCTGCTGCTGATGATGACAAATATCATGATGATGATTTTTATACGAGGTGCTGCTCAAATTGATGGCAGAGTGGACAGCGCGCACGAACCAAATGTAGTACGCAATTTTACCGCTGCCCTTTGTGAGTAGTGCGCTTTGGGAGGGGAGGCGGTGGAAAGTAGGTGTTACAGTTAGTAATTTCTTTTTCATGGTCATATTCCCCGAACTTTTGGTTAGCATCTCGTATGCTTATATGTATAAATATAAGTGTGTATGCATAACAGTGGCCGATAGGACCTGCGTATGATTCTGTGTAGTTATTGTGTATATTTAAGTGCATATGTTTAAATAAGTACATGTATATGCCTATTGGCTGTAGACGTGTTTAATGTGTGAATTTCTTCGGTGGGGAAGAATTATTTTGATTCTCTTTATCTTCCTCTTCCTTTTCTTCCTTTGTGTCCTTTCCCCACACCCTCTCTTCATTTCTTTATTCTTTCTTTCGAATAGTGATAATTTCTTTTCATGCTTATTGTTTCTTTCTCACTCTTTCAAAACAATTCATTTTCTTTCTTTCTCAAAATGCATTTTTTCTTCCTTTCTATTTTTTTAATGGCGATTATTTTTTCTTTCCACCCTTCTTTCTGTCTTTCTTTCTTTCCTTCCTTACTTCTCTCTCTCTATCTCTCTTTCTTTTTATTTCCCATGTTTTTTCCTTTCTCTCTTCCTCCATTTTCTTTTCTAATAACGATTCCTTTTCTTTCTTTCTTTCTTTCCTTTTTTCTTCATAAGAGTGATTTTCGTTTTCTTTCTTTTTAATCACAATTCCCCTTTTCCGTCCCTTGCTTTCTTTTATCGAATAACGATTTTTCTTTCCTTCTAATCTTCCTTCCTTCTCGGCTTCCTTTCTCTCTACTCCATTTCTTCTTTTCTGTATTCCTTCCTTCTTGCCTTCCTTCCTTTCTTTCTCCCTTAACAAGTAGAACTTCAGTTCAACTGAAAAGTAAAGTTTTTTTGCAGACCGACAACTAGGGTCGGCAGGTACGCACTCACCCCACCACCCGTGAAACTAGCAAATGATTTATAGAACCCTTGAGAAAAAAGAAAAATCATTGACAAAAAAAATCAACTGAAATCCTTGCCACAAAACAATGATTTTAAAGTTGTACAATTTTTCAATTAGGCGGGAGAGCAAAAATAAATTTAAGAAAAAGGAAAATGAAATAATGAAAGTGGGAACCCGTATGGTTATTATTGCCATTTTAAAAATCCATTAAAAATCCTTTTAGCACCGTTTCATATGACAGTCGTTTCAAGGGGGACAAACAATGGTTTGCGCACCAAATAAAAATGCTTTCCATTTTAGAAAGCGTCAATTCAAATAGGCTTTAAATTGCCAATCATTTTGCTAGAAGATACTATGTGTTCAAATTGCGCTGTATGCTATTCGTTAATCGCCTTACATCCTGTGTATCCGGATCGTTTAAAAATCTGCGATAGTCACGGAAGTATTCATGTCGCTTCTTTCTCATTATGCTCTTTCTGTTTCTCTTTATTTATTTCTCTCTTTCAGTCTCCCATTTATTTCGTTCTTTCTTTTTTTCCAAATTCTCCTACCCATCCCTCTCTATTTTTTCTTTCCTGATTTCTTTCTTACTAACTTATTTTACTTCTTTCATCGCTCTGCTGTTTTCTTTCTTTTACCTCTCTATTTCTTCTCCTTTCCTCTTTCACACACTGTTTCTTTACTTCGTACCCTCTTTTCTTTCAAATTAACCTTCCCTATTTTCAGTTTTTGTTCCTCTTGCTGTTCCTTCTTATCTTTCCTTAAACGTTTCTCTCTTCATATCACATTTTTTTATATTTGAAAAGTTTGTTTATTTATGTTTGTGCTACCTTTTTTATCAAAACGTTTCCATTTTCCGATTCATTCTTCGGCCGTCAAATTAAATTGTGAAAATTTTAAAAAAGAAAAGAAGTTGTGATAAAAAGCAGCAAAAAAGAAGAAACTAATCAAAACTATTACACGTGTAATAATTAAAATACCTTTTCTATGAAACGCAATACAACCGAGGAGTATTCCTACAAATTTAACAGCCGAAGAAGCATAGATTTCCTTCTTATCAATCACCTCTACATAACTGTTTCTTTTCTTCAGTCATTCCGCTTCCCCGTTTTGTGTCAGTCTTGTGTCACTTTCCAAAAGCCCAACAGCCAGTTCTGGTCTCCCTACAAACATCTGTCCCCTCGTCGTCTTCACAACGCTCGACGCCCAGTGTGTAGTGTAAGGACATACGATGGCCGTAAATGTTTTCAGTAGCAGTTACGGCAGCAGCAGTCGCTTTCAAATATACAGAAGCAGCTTGTCTTAACAGCAATACCGGAGTCAGCTGTTCTCATACATCACTGCGTAACACTTGCTTGCACAGCTCAGTGGTAATGCCTTTCACTGTAGTTATTGACTCAGCTTAGCTTAGTCCAGCACAGGGGAAATAGAGAAGTGAGATTGTCTTCCAAGTGGGGAGGGCTTGCAGGGGCACACATAGGATTTTGAGCTGGGTGTGGGGGTCCAGATGGAAGAAAATATTTTTTACAAATAAATACGTGAAAAAGAAAACAAATTTCAAACATCAAAAACAAGAATGTAATCTGTGATCCGGCATTTTTCACTTACATTTGAGTCGTAACTTTTTAACACTAGAATTGATAAAAGAGTAAAGTAAAAAAAAAAAATTAACCAAAGAATTTTACCACAAAATCAATAAATGAAAACATAAAGAATAAGACGAAAGATATTTCATTTATACTAGATGAAAACAAATTAATAATGTTTTGTGTTTACGGTAAATTTATGATATCTTGGGATTATTTGTAGTTCTTTTATTTATAAAATTTCTTTATCTAGGTAATATTTTAGATGCGCTACACTTCTCTAGCAGCGATAGTTGTCACTGATTGACTGACAAGTTTACATATCAACATATCGAACGTAACCTTTTAATGACGTAATAAAATAATATTTTTAAAAAATCAATTCTCGAAACTGTAACGTACGGTTGCGTTCGTTTTTTAAGAAGCTAAGACATTTCTTTAACATATCTTATATCGTTGTGTTTATTTTTTTAATATTTAACTGAACTTATGTTTAAATAGCGCATCTATGGTCTGACTCTCAGACTTGTTAATTGTGCTCTGTCTAATCAGGGAGGGGGAATCCAGACCCCTGCTCCCTGGCCCCCTGGACCAGCGCCTGGCCCGGATACTTCGAAAATCAGAATACAAAATTCTAACTTTTCGCTGCGCTCAATCACCAACCAATGGCGTCTGTGGGAAACACATAACTTTCTCAGCCACCAAGGAAACCGAACGCATTTGATAGTAGACCACATTTCCTGTGAGTCAATGTAAGATTTTCATGTTATGATATACTGCCACAGGTGGTCATTTCCGGGCCAACACCTGGGCGGAAGTGGAAGTGACTCCGGGGACCCCAGGAAAGATGCATCTGCGCCATTTTACTACATGAGTGCGTATATGTTGTTGTTTTTTCTTTTTAGAAAAAGCAATGGACATCGGCGATGTGCTAGTGTTTGAATTTCGTGTTATTTATTTATTTTGGTGCATTTGTAAATAAATATTGATAAATATACGCTGCATCACTAGTATAAAGGTTCTGAAACTAGTACATATCATGTTGACTTGTTGGGTGAGATCATTGCACATTCATCACTGGCGCTATTACTCCCAATGATCTAAAATTATTCATTCTATGGATATATCTGTTTACTTTAGCGCGTATAGCTGTTGACTTAGGCCGCCCGAGGTTTAGATAGCTGTGGCAGGTTTCTCAGGCTATGCTTTTCAACCTCCATTATATTATCGACTTTTTTTCGTTGTTAAACAGTTTTAATCTATCGTGTCAATTTACGATTCGTCTTATTTGTAAGATAATATTATGGAGTTCATTATTCCACATATTATTTACCTTTGCCAACAAAGTTGGAAGGGATGCGTGTATCCACTCGTGTTTGCCTGTCTGTCCACACAATGTCTTCAATGAATTTCAATGTCATTTTGTGAATTGGTGTACCATTGGCTAAGGAAGACTTGATTAAGTGTTGGGGCAGATTTTACACTTACCCGCCAAAAGAAAATTGTAGCTATATATCTATACACACAATATCTCCAAAGGTTCTCAATTAATTTCAATGACATTCTGTGGAAGGGTGGGCTAAGGAAGAATTAGTTACATTTTGGGGAGGATCCAGGAATCTTTACAGTTACCTCCCCTGCATCGTAGAGAAAGTCGTCGGCAGAGGTAAGCTCTCTCTGAATGCTTTCTAATTCAGACTATCGTCTTCATCTTTGTTGTTTTTAACACAACGTTTCTCAAAATGTTTTCACAACTTCTGGGATGAAGACTTTTCATTATTCCACACATTATTCGGTTGCACTGACCTCCAAGGTCACCATAAACTATTTTTCCGCCCGAATTTGTAAGTTTTTATTTATTTCTTTCTAAATTGTCAAGCCGTTAAAAGCACCGACGGAGAAAAATTAAAAATATTTTCTTTCAATTCTTTTGTGTTTTCTATCTATTAGACCTTCAAACCTTCCGGTACATTGTCAATTTTGAGAATATTCTTTTAAGGGTTTTTAGATTTAAAATGTAACTATAATGCTAAACTGAGCCCTTACTTTCCTTTCGTCACAGGAAACCGTGGATATGAATTTCTCTTTCGCTCAATGCTTGGCATTATTGTTTTTAAGGATTCTGACCCTTACCCGACAATAAAACATGTTTTTCTTGAGCAAAAAAGGGGTAGGCCCTACACCTAACTATTAACACCAAAAGTGAGCACATGAATTATTATTCATTTTAATTGATTTAAATTTTGTAAGGTTTTAGGATGGGCTATGTAGGGTGAGTGCGGGCCTGCGTGTGTATGTCCCGGAGTGTGTGCTGCCTAGACCGGGGAGGGGGTGTTATTTAATTTTATGAAATATCTATAAAATATCATTTGCTTCCCTGTGTTGTTATATTTGAAGTTTTTTCACCGGGCAACGCCGGGTATCCCTGCTAGCATATAAAATAAACAGGGAGCAAAGTCAATATGAAACACAAATCTCCACAAAAGAATATTTCTGTGGAGATTATGTGGACTGAGATGTTATCTTTTAGGAAAGATGTAAGTAAAATCGCCCGTCATAAGACTAATCCCAGTGTCTGTGACATACTTTTATTACTCGGATGTTGGAAGAGGTTACTGTTACTTTTGTTAGAAGAGGTAAGCGCCGCCAAATAAAGCCCAATTCCTCGAGAATCGCTATTAAGGACTCGGCACGGTACCCCGACTATCTATTAGGGCATGGGATCATTTCATTTGGATTGACTGCTCCATTTAATGCACGCTTGCCCAGTTCAGGTTGGCAAAGAGTCGAACTGATTAGAGCATAACAGGAAGATTGTATCTGACTATAATCACTTTGGAATATCTCATTTCAGAAGTAGGCACTTATTGTAAGGGATCTATTTACTTATATTCTCGCAATCAGTGTTGCAAGATATCGATCTTAAATTAAAGGAGTGCGATTATTACAGGCAGCTATTAAAGAAAGAGAAAAATACCAGGTGTGACACTAAGATATACGATAAGCCATTTAAGAGACTCAGACCTGAAGATTAGTGAGGATTATACAAATATGAGGTGCGGATGGTGTAACGGTTACCAGCACGGTAAATGGAATGTGCGACTGAGTTAAAACTCCTGCTGAGACTGTTTGAGTTCGTTTCGTACTAATGCCCTTGGGAAAGGCATGAATCCATCTATTCTTCCCACCAGCTGTGGGTAAATAGCAGGGCTGATTGGGCTCTTCAGCCTTGATTGGCAAACAATCTAGGAGACAGACAACTCTGATTCCAAACCGGGAATGTCCAACCCCTCTTCCAGCATTGTGAGAGGCGTGCAACGAACAGAGTAGGGAACATTTCCTGAAATGTACAGTTAACGAGGCTTTGGTGAAGCTTCGACAGACCTAGTAAACCGAAAGTGGATTATCATAAATTGCTCAAGTAAAATAAAGGAGAATAAAAACGGACGGACGGGTGACGAAATAATGCTATCACCGTCTCCCCCACCCGACGGCACGAGTACAAGTGGAAGATTGAACCAAAAAAAGATCACCAACAGAGCTATCTAGACGATAGAATATAAATTGTATGGCCGGAAAATCTTATTATAAGGTTTACGATATCCTCAGGATGTCTGATGAAACCTTCTCAGGATATTTCACCATTCTTTGCTAAGCCTTATATAAGCAACGCATGCTCCAGTTTTGTCAGACATACCTGCTAAAATGCTAAACCGGTCATGTGGTTCTGCACACGCGCACACGTGTGTGTGTGTGTGTGTGTGTGTGACAAAGCCCCGACGTTATTTGAACGTCCGACTTGGAGGTAACCAGGAAAGTAGCGTACCCACTGAGCCAATTATACACTGCTTGAATATTCGGTGAAATTAAGTTAGGATTTTTGCAACCGACCAATCAAGCAGCAGGCGTGGTAGAACGGTTGCTGCTGATTACTGCTTTATTTGCTTGCTACCGTTTTTGTTGACATCCGGTACGTAGTGCTGCACAAAACCAAATGGGGGAAATGGGTGTCAGAAGAGTGTGTTGCACCGATCCATAATTTATCCACTCATAACATAAATAATCCTGTCATTTTTTACGGGTACTATGCTAGTTGTCATAATTTTAAAAACGTACTTTAGAGAGACTGACATAAACGTAATCGAGGTCAGGGATTGAAGAAGGGGTTACTTTTCTAAGATTGACGGTGTCTGCCATTTTCTGTTTTAATGTTTGTAGATTTGATTTGATAATATGCAAAGCGAATTCACAATTTCACTTGCAGGCACTGTTGTAGTTTCTCCAGAGAGGTTCTACAGTTCGTTTAACTCTTAGCTCAATCTTAGTCTGCAAGACACCTCAGAGAAAATCGACCATCGATGCATGGTTTCTAGAATATCTCTAGCATATTTCAATTAGATTATTCAAATACTTGTAAAATACCCGTTGCTTTACTAACATTATAACTATAAGGGTGGAAATCTAAAGCGCTGCAGTATCTGAAAATGTGAATTACCCGAAGCGACCACCCCGGGCATTTAATCAAAACTTCCGCGGACACTCGGAAGCCCGTTCAATTCCACCTCATTTCACTTTCTAATCTTTCATATTTTCGCAACGACCAAGTCCAGCCGTTCTCCTTTAGCGATATCTTTATGCAGCACCCCTATTCTTTTGCGTACCGCTTTCAACGTAACATTTTTATTTTTAAAGTGTGATGGACGGCCAGCCGGACACGTTGCTTATTATGATATAGATATTAAATGTCAAAATCTGTGATCGTCACATGAACGAACGATGCTGGTTTTCAAAATAAAACTTTTCAGAATTCTGAAATCGTCTTTGACCTTGATAAAATAATGTTACTATTGAATACAATATGTATGTCGAATACTTTTAGCTTGTCGGAATTCTACAACAGCCTGTGTTTTCAAATGTATAGAAGTTATTGTCAATGAGATATTTTCAAATTAACATTGTATTAACAATAAGCTCTACGATTAGTAACATAGAAATGTTTCCTACATAAAATCCTTTTGTTCCGATATATTTTAAACACGATATATAGGCCGGGGCCCAGCAGGGCCTACCGTGCAACACCCCATGATCCTACCCCATGATCCTACATTTAGGGTACCAACATATTCCTTAGGATGTCCTCTTTCAGAAAAAAGATGTTCCTAAGAAAAAAGTTTGGAAGAACTACCTCATTTGCACAAAACAAAATGGCCGCCCGCACACACCAAAAAAAAACAACAGAATTACATATCTCATCTCACTGTTAACATATCTGAGTACTTTAAAGGACTAAGTCATGATTTTCAAACATGAGGAATTCAAAAATACACTTTATTTTACCATGAATGTAATTAATCTAAAGGTAGTTTAGTATTTTACAAGGAGATTTCAAGTATATTTTATAGGCCAAAGTCTATGTATTGTGGATTTAATTCATGAAGGATATATATATATATATATATCGTTAGACCTAATATATTGTAAATACTAAATGTTATCGTAAATAAATATTACATTTAATGTATATAAGGCCTGTTCAGTGACTCAAATTGTCTTCCTTTGTTTTTCAATCAAATAAACAGTACGGAAAATGAAAAGTCGACCAAGTGAAGAATCGGTCAGTCAACGTCCGGGATAACCGTGTTCGGGAAACTAAAATTCGGGAAGATGAACCAGACCCAGGAAATAGATATGAACATACTGAGATAGATAGATCCATCCATCCAAAATGAATACAGGAATTTTAGTTAAAAATACTCTGCGTTAACCTTTCAAATTACTGAGTAAACATAGACACAGACCATAGCTTTAGGTTCACCGTTAGCAAAGCTTGTTTTAATTTAAGAATCAACTTAACTGGATTATTTCTGTGAAGTAACTGGTTACAAATCATATCTACTAGCTGGATTCAAAAACATTTTTCTAGTTCAATTCCACATCATTTTACTTGCTCGCCCTTTTTCTTGTCTTGGCAACCGAGTTCAGCCGTTCTCCTTTATGGAATATCATTTTGTTTCATCCCCTACTCTTTTACGTACACATACCCTGCTTCTCTCTCCTTCCCAGCATTGTTTTGCGGTATTTGTGTGGTGGTTCCATTCTCAGAATATCTCTTCCACCCCACCCATTCCAACGCAATTTATTTTATTTTAAGGGTGACAGACGGATGTGTGACAGACAGAAGAGTGCAGACATATTTATAATTTAGATTTTAATGCTCTCGCTGAAAGAAATGTGAAAGATTCCCACCGATTATCTCCAATGAACTCCATCTATCTATCTATCTATCTATCTATCTATCTATCTATCTCAGTCTGTTCACATCTATCTAAACATACACACTGTGTGTGGGTGGGGGGTTGCTGGATTTTGTTAGTGGTATGCAGTTTGGTGGCCTCAATGTATATACAAACACTGACGTGCCCTAATACTGGACAACCGCAACAACGCCCTCGTGATCCACTGCAACAAAACCAAGCACAATTTCAATCTCAAACAAGCCAAATATTCTCATACACACACACAAACTAGGCTAACATTTTCACACAATATTAACAAATCACCAACACACACAGAGACTCTCTCTCGCACCAAGATTCTCATGAAAACTCGCTTTCTCTGATTTTCCTTTTGAAAACGAC
>VCCN01002953.1:859149-879172 GCA_006491835.1 Architeuthis dux | reverse complement strand
TTTATAATTATCATATTCTGTCGGATATAAAATCTATCCATTTGTTGATTTCATATATCTATATATAAGATCGTGTCGAACACGAATAGGTCGGAACTGATGAAAATTGGTGATGGGAATCGTACAAAAGTGTTTATATTATACAAGCAGTTTATGTAATCCCTGTTAAGGTTAATTAAACAACTACGCCAAATATTCCATCATTCTAATGATTGTGTATATAGTAACAGCAAATTCCAGCGATAGGGAAAAATTAAACAACCACGCCGGTACTTTAGAGCCAACTGTATTTATAGCCGGTATACGTAGGCAATTCTCATGTTACCTTATTGCTGCCCACAGACTTTACCGGTATTCCCCAACGCCCCTGCTTAGTTTCAGGCATTTTCTGCACTAACCATATATTTATGACCGTGAGGGAAAAATCGGTGATTCAACCATTCATTTTGTAATTTTTACTTGAAATTTGTTTGAGCAAGTCTCTACACGCTATCTGTATGTTGTACATTGAAAATCAGAAAGAAAGGGATTGTCAGTGGTCAGAAATTAAAGCAAGCGAAACTGACAGAATAAAGCTATTATATGTATAATGTAAATAAATTGCTAATGATTTTACTATTCATATTCCTCTCAGCTCCAACTCTATTATGCCATCGCTTTCGAAAAGGAAAATGTAAAAATGTTCAGCTTATAACAAAATCGGCTATTTCATGTTGTGACATGAAAATATACGAATACAAACGTCCGGCCTTTTCCTTTTCTGACCCATCGTAGTCACTATCATTTTGGATCATAGTTTATTCATTCCTATTTTCAACTCTTGTCTGTTAGCGGTGACTAGTTCAAGAACTGACAGACTGACATTGATATTTAGATTCAAATGTATTTTGACAAACAAGAAAATCTGGGAGAGTTAAATCGCGTGGTTTCTTTAGTTAACCTGATTGATTTATGCAAGGTTTGCCACTACAGAGAAAAACTCAGACATGACACGATACTGGCGAGCCAAGAAGGAGCATCGTGTTATAAGTGAATCGTTTTATAGCAGACCCCCACCTCCCATCCTTCCCGGACAAATATATAATATGTATTCAATACACATTCTTTTTAAGTTGCCAATAGAGTGGGCGTCAATATTGGATCGTGCAGGACAGTATAAGAAAGTTGGTCAGTAGTTGTTGCTTCAAATTCTATGACAGATTTATTTTTAAATTCTTACTATTACCTGAGCTGTACGGTAGTTATAGGAGAGTGATTTACCCAACTGCTCACCCACCCACTATTCTCCGTCAACCATCGTGGCATGTCAACGACGAAACTTTTGTCAAGACATCTATCGATGGAGCAGGCCGCAGGATGGAGTGGATTTCCCCAAAACAGTAGTGCTAAGTGAACACAAGCAGCCGTAGCTGAATTTCGAACACGATTCGTCGATTCCGTTTTCCGTGCTGATAACCGTTACGCCATCTCGTACCTCCGCTTCAATTTCTACTCACAACAGATTGTGGTGGTTACATGGGTGTTTCGGAGAAGCGATATCAACTAAAAGGCAAGATGGCCGCGTGTCAAATTCTATTTTGATACATCTCTGATTTATTTCAACATCTCACTTGAAATTTAAAATTCTCATAGGAACCAATAAAACAACCTCCTTTGGAATTTCCACAGTTAACAAACACACAGAGCGTCGTCAATAACACGATATACACTGACATTTTGGATTTCTTTTGTTTGAAATACGAAATCCGTTCTCAATCTTACAACATAATATCCTTACTTGTCAATGCACTTAATTCACTGATGAATATTATTCACATAAATAGAACTTTATACATGTAACATTTCAGATATAAATTCAGCTAATAACTACTTGTCAGGCTGCGGACTTGATGCACCCTCATACATACAGAAATACATACAGAAATACATACATACATACAAGTACATAGGGTCACTTTTTGTGCCACTATGTGTGCCGACGTTACCACCGCTCAAAGATTTTAAATGCTGGAATTTAAATTTGAATTCAACCAATATTTATCTACAAAAGTAAATGTAAATATAGCACAACAATCCATCTAACACCATAATTATTTCAATATTCAATAGAAAACATTATAAGCTCTTGATTTTAAAACAGGCTGGTCGACCGGCAGAAAATGATCACACGTAAGGCAAAAAAGCGTCTTCTATTGTTCATAGTGTTAAAACCGATAAAATATATCGTCTCCACGCGAAATAACACGCGACAGGCGCCGGTCGGAATAATACGGCTGTTTCAGATTGAATGTACGACTTGACACATCGTAAATCCTTGGAGGAATTCCCCATAATATTGGGAAAGAGACAGCGAGGGGAGAAATGAAAGAGATGAATTAAAAATGAAGGTACCGAGGTGTTCAGGTGAGATTTGCTCAGAGAAAGACTAGGAAGGACAGAAGAGAGAGGGGGAGAATAAGAGAGAGTGTTTGAAAATGATAAGAGAAGAACAGACGTGGAAGAATGAAAGAAAGAAAGAAAGACAAATGGGAGAGAAACAAAAGGCCTGTGAGAGGGAAGGGACCTGATGAGACAGGGAAATAGAGAGTAAAGTTAAGCAAAAGACAGAATGATTTATGGAAAGGGGTAGATTCATTCAATGGGGTGGCCTAACGATTAACGGAACTGAGAATGAAATGAGCGAGCCAAGTCCTAACTCCGGCTGAGACACTTGGTGTTCACTTCGCACTAATGCAAGGCAGAAATCTACCTCTCCCCCTAGGGTGGGAGTGGGGGTAGGTCTATCTACCTAAAAGCTACATAGGTATCTTTGGTTCACAGTGGTGGTGGTGGGGGGGGGTGATAATAAATAAATAGATGGAGTCAGAACATTGTTCTCTTAAGAAGTGGTTGCAGATAAGATTTTAGTTGGTGGAAATGTGTCTCGGACAGGATTCAGAATTCGGAGGGTGAGGCCAAACCAAAATTAATACTTTTAACTAACATATGTAGCTCCTAACTCTTCCTTAAATTTTGAAACCATCTTTTTTTATTGCAGCATTCTGGTATGTTTTGATCTGAAATGTAATATGTTAACATCTATTTAACAATTTATTTATTTTTCGTTGTCTTCAAACACACAATGAGGATGAAGAAGAAAAGGCTAGAGGGGTTATCATTGGCTGAAAGCATGCGGGTGGGAAGAGGAAGTCTGTACTTATACAAAAGTTAATAAGAAGATACCGATGTTTATTTCAGGGGTGTGATTTGGACCTGGGATCGAATATGCTCAGGCTGCTATACTGTCGGATCACTCCTCTGGGGAGATAGCAGACCTCCATAGTATGTGCTTAAAGTTGCAGAGAACCGCACTGTTTTGAGTATCTGTGCTTAAAGTTGCAGACAGCCGTACTGTCCTGATTCTCCTTCAAATGGACGGTAGAACCCTATAGCCAGCTCAGGCATCCGCCACCTACGGAATGTTCACATCCTGTGGTTTAACCACAGTTCGGCCTTACTGTCGGAATATTCCCGTAAAGGGGTGACATACTCCCATAGTTAGGAAACTCATGTCAAACCTACGACATATGGGCTCTCCGGTGATGCAAACCCTTGGTTTAAAGGGTTTAAAGGGTCGGCCCTGGGAAAGTCGCACTTCACATTAAAACTTCACTGCTCAGGCTGGAGGGTTATTCCGCACATAGGCTCCGCCGTCTATGGTCATACTGGCGTGGAATACCCTTCACAAAAATCTTCGTTCGCGAAGCCAAGCCATTCATTCATATATAATACGTTTATTGAGTCCTCACGACAAATCTGTTTCACATTTATTAGTCAATCTTCAGGTGAGCAATTCTAATCGGCCACGCACAAACATGTAATATGACACCAAAACAAACACACTCACCACGGACTGTCAGATACAAATACTAGCCAGTCTCTCTCGGAAACCAATATACAAATAATTAATATAAATAACCCCTCCAAATTTACAACACATTAATAGCGTGAACGTTCCCTATATACAAATAACCTACGAGGCACACACACACTTCTTACCAACAATAACACAAACATAATTAGACACGAAACTCTCTCTCCTCAAAAATAAACTGTGATTAGATTACAAGCATGGACAGTTGGGCATCCATAAAACCATTTGGGATAATTGAGAGTGGTGACGCATCCAGAATCTACGCATAAATGTGATAGAATTACTAAAAATACATTTTTTAGTTCCCAGAGTAACTGTCATTCAAATATGTTTAGTTCCTGGCTCAAAAATGGACTTAACTTGTGTTTCTGTGCGAGTTGATCCTCTGGACTAAAGAAACAGGGGTGTTTTATGTATTAAAAACTTCAGTTTTTCTGTTATTGGGTCCAAAATCCGGAATCCACTATATATATATATATATATATATATTATTGAAACAAGTTCTTAATGGCAAGCTGACTACACAGAGATATCCACTAGTAACTAAAGCAACGAAGAATAGGAGACATCTGAAGAATGACCAGGTCAAAAATGGCACAAGTGAGAAATCCTACTGTGTGTGTGTGTGTGTGTGTGTGTGTGTGTGTGTGTGTGTGTGTGTGTGTCACTTATAAGAATGATGATACAATTGTAAGTAATTAGAACTTACTAATCTCCGAATGATGGTATCTTTATTCGCCTTGAGTCATTCAGTAATGATATTCTGATGAACAGTTCTAACTGAAATTCAACTTGTCGTCAGCACATCATCTTCCTTTTTCGTATTTTTCTCAGATTCCCCCGCAAAAGGAAAGAACGAAGAAAGAAAGACTGATAGAACGAAATGCAGAAAGGAAAGACGGGTGTAAAAAAAGATATCCTACCTGTTTGCGAGGTTTACTTCTTGCAGGTGGTGACATGTACGAAATGGAGAAAGGAGTTGGATTTTGATCGGAAAGATGACTTGGAGAAAGTAAATAAGGGAAGTTCAAATGAAGGCAAAAGGGGAAATACTGGATGCAAAGAGAAAAGAAAGGAAAAGAAATAAAGAAAGAAGTAAAGAAAGCAAGATTGACAGAAGGAAGAAAAGAGAAAAAAGAAAGGACGGAAAGCAGGAAAAGAAGTAAGAAGGTTACAAAAAGACAGAAAGGTAAGAAAGAAGAAATAAAGAAGGAAAAATAGAAGAACAAGGGGAGAAGGAATAAAGAAAGAAGAAAAAATGAATGAAGAAGGAAGAAGAACGATGTAAGGAAAATTATGAAGAAGAAACAAGAAAACTGAAAAGAAAACAAATGAAGGTAGAATGAGAACAGGGGAAAGAATGAAAGAATGCAAGAGAAAATGAGGAAAAGAAGAACAAATTTAATGAAGAAAAAGGAAGAAGGAAGAGAATGTCAAAGTGAATACAAATAAAAGAAGGAAAATAGAAAGAAAGAAAAATGAAGAAAGAATGGAAAAGAATGAGAATTTAACAAAGTAGTGAAACTGAATATAGGAGGAGGAAGAATACACAAAACAGAAAGAGAAAAAGACGAAGAAAATACAAACAGAAGACAAAGCAAAACTTGACGTCTGACAACCGAATTGAATGAACTGTTTATAAACAACAAATGAAGGAATCAAATAGATTTGAAAGCTGCGGGAATTAATCTGGAACCTTGGAACGTCTATGTCTGTCTTGCCTCTCGGCTTGTAGTCTTTTCTTTGGCATAGAAATTTTTAGACATACCTCTTCTAGCAACTGACAAACCCCAACTCTTCCAGATTGAAACCGTCAACGTTGTAAACGTTTCTTCTAGCCTCTGACTTTATACGGTGTGTCCCAAAAGTAAACAGCTATTTTGAAGAATAATAGGTATTAAAAAAAACTTCCAGCCATGTTTGTGCAGAGTGTCCCTAAAGTAACAATCTATTTCGCTGAAATACGGTGGGTTAATATCTGTTATATTGGCATTATTATATGCATACTCTCATACAAAAATCATGTTTTCTTTACATTAAAACTGCTTGAAACATATTTGTGGTGATTTTTAAATTTCTAAATTCTTATTCTTTTCTGACCTATTATTGACCTTCCTTGTATTGCTGAAGTCAGTTGAGCCATGGATTAAAAGTCTTTGAAGAGCAAGCACTGTGGGGATCGAACTTCCTAATCTTATACTAATCAAACTAACTAGCAGATGGCCAATGGTTTCAAAGAAACCTTGAAACATTCTCGATTACGAGGAAACGCCAATATATACTGGAGTTCATAATACATTTGCTAAAAATATCTACCCATGTTTCTGTGGAGTTCTAGCGGTTTCTCCACATCCTCTTACTTATTTTAAGACTTAATTGTTAACTATTTCAAACCTGCTAATCGTATAAATAAATGTTTACGTCTTACCAATTTAATCTGAGGTTTTATGAAAAAGTAATTAAACTCGTTTAAGTGAAAGTGTCCATAGTTTTAAATGGTGGGTAGAAGACATTTTTATCAACAAAATATTTACATTTAAGTGGAAGAGTCCATAATTACGGACAGAGAAACAATCGGAAAATATCACACAGTTCATTATATAGATATATCTAATATTTCTCTCACGAAATTTTGGCCCCCATGCGTATATAGATCTACATTTCATATACGTAATAAATACATGAATAAATAAAAATCGTACCTGTGTGCAATCAGAAAATAAGGAATAAGAATTTGGAAATTTCTCGAAAAAAATCGGCCGATTAATAAATTAAGAGGGCATTATCTGAAAAAGATTGACAAATCCCTGTTTTAATTTGACAATTTTCTGTCTCAACGCCTAAGGTTATTTATTCAAGATTTACATATATGAGAATATATTCCGTTTCAGAGAATATGATGTACAGACAACATCAGAACATTATTCAAAAGTGGTGCCACACAATGCAGATATCTCACCAAAATAAAAAGAAACTATTGGAAGAAAACACTACCAAGAACTGTGTGTGTGATATTCCATGCATTTGTGGCAGAGAATATTAGCGCGAGACCAGCCGTCCTCTAAAAATAAAACCTAATAAACTCCGAAAGGTTGTAACACGTGGGGACACTTTAAAATCTCGTATGGCTGACCATACGTGAAGGGTGAGGGGTTTACACTGGCCTTCATAGAATGAAGTCAAAATAACAGACAGGTAGAAGTATTGGAGAATAGGACGGTTGAAATAATCTGCCTGCATACTATGCCCAGATAACTCAATCAGCAGACCCAGTATCGGCATTAATAGCTTGTGGGAACCATTAATCAGGAAGTAACTTACGATGAACTTGGGATTCCATAAGTCCGAGAAATGAAATTGCGTGCAAAGATCAACGGGAAGTTATGAGGTCTGCACAGAGGTCAGGAGCAGACAATACCAAAAACAAAGAGAAATAAGCACTGTATGTGATGTGCTCCCCCAGAACAAAATTCAACAACATTCCATAACACGACAAAAACCCGAGGAAGACCGGAGGGTACACAGCCAAAACGTTGTGAAAAAAGGAAACACATAACGAGGAAATCAGTCCGAACAAACCACATGAAATGAGAATATAGTAGATTGACTATTGCTTTGCTTTGTTTTTATTGCTGATCCTGTATTTATATTGCAGGGGAAACAATGAGTCTGCATTTTTAATTTTCTGATACCTCCCAAATTGTACCCTGGGCGCTCATGTGGCGCTTTGGGTTAAGCGTGCTCATTTGTTTTGATTAATATGCACTTGATCGTAATTCAGAGATTTTGTCGGCTTCTTTTTATTAAATTTATCCAAGCCTCGAGTGGAACAATTGACAGGACGGCGTCGATCTAGGCGAAGGTGGAAATGGTGATACTATTTGACCACAATAGTTGTGTGTCAGCCGTTGCAATTAGTGCGTTGGTTCGTCAGCGGCAAAAGATAGAATATTGAAAGTCTATGCGAACAGTAGTTCTCAGAAGTGACTTGGTGTTAGTAAAGATAATTGAAGATGAGAACAGTAAACATGATTGAGTGATGATGGATAAGTTTGGACATTGATGGAACGGTCTTGTCAACTGACAGCGTGATAACAGTTGTAATATTATTGCTATTCTCCCTGATGTCAGGTCCGTTCAATCAATGTCCAAACTTGTCTATGAAGAGACTATTATTGAGAATTAATCTATTCTTGTTCGGGAGTTGAATTAATACTAAGTTCTTTGAGATTCAGAGTGAACAGATTCTCATTGTTACACATGCAACAGTCGGATAATAAATCGCTTATAAGTTGGTTTTAGCTGAAATGAAGTATTTCCATTATTATACATATTTTTGTATTAGTTTTAGCGAGTCCTTTAATCTTTCTTTGTTGTTTTTTTATGACAGCATTTTTAGTCGATTTATTCTTCGACTGTAATGGGTAGTAACGAAAATCCTTCACACCAGGTTCTCTAAACAGCCTAAGAGTATTTTTGTCAAACTCCAGTCCAAGTTGGAGTTGACTGTGTTCCCCCACCCCCCCATAACAATAAGAAGAACAAGATCAATCGCCACTAAATTTAGGGGAGTAAACGTTTCACTGTTTGCCTATCCCGTCACGTTTAACCAAACAGATATATAAAATTAACATCTCCCTACCGTGATTTGAAATCACGACCAAGATGATTGCTAGACGTCTCTCTTACTAACTGGGCCAAACAGACAATATTTATATATTTACGAATGTATTTATTGTATATACAATACAAAAGTTGCAGTAATCATCTTCAGTTGGAATAGAAGTAGGAGTGGAGTTTGACCTTGCAGCACTCAAGCTTGTTAGTTATTGAACAGTTGAAAAGGAATATGACGACGCAAAACCTTGTCGACTACAGACTTGATATTTTTACCTTCTCACAGCTGGCTCTATATTCCAAAAACTCCACAATATCTTAAGATCTCAACTGTGAGTAGACAATTTGCATACACACTCATCTTTCACAGACACAGACATCACAAGAAACATTGTCTCAGCGCGCAGTTTTCAAGATAGTCTTGTCGACTAAATAGCCATGTACCAATACTCATATATAATCATTTACATGACATGTACCTTGCCTCTTTTGAAGAACAACATCTGAACATTTTTCACGTTCAGACTTTCCGGACTTTCTAAGCCATGAACACTCTCGGCGTTTCCACTAATGCTTTCCTTTTCAGCATAGTCTTTAACCATGAGATTTTCTTTCGTTTTCATTGCAATGTTTTCTCTAAAAGACCTAAATTCATAACAAAATTCATTCCGCCTTCTTTGCACACGTTCGTTCTTTATTAAAGTGTATTCGTCGTCGTTCGTATGACACTCCTCACGTCACAACCAAGCATCGACCCCACTGAACCAATTCAGCGTGGCACCATCCAGGCGTCGCAGGCCATAGACTCCATTAGGAGGTTTTAGGAGAGGGCACTCTGACAGAGTGTGACGAATGTGACGGAGTTTGCTGTGTCCTGGGCACCAATCTTTTACAAGAATGCCTCAGTTTTGGCCCAACCGGTCCGCAGCCGATTTGCGTTCCCGGTTGTTGCCAGCTGGCTTAGTTGATGATTTGTTTATAAATTGATGGAGGTGTGTGTCCAACATGGACCACTCCTCTCACCGTCGAGCAGCCAATTCTTAGACTGGCGATGCTGCTCTCTCAGTTTCATAGCTTTAGAGGCAATTCCCTGTTTAGAGGAGCCGGGTGATGTTTATTGAATTGTTGGTATACACACCAAGTGTATATTTCACTCAACAAGCTGTGAAATATGACATCTTCAAATGTCCCAACGGTTTTTGCCTACTCACTCTGTTTGTCCTTACAACTATAAACAGATGTGGAAAGCTTATATTATACTGCCCTTATCCCTTGCGTACCCGACTACTGCTGCTAACTCCTTAATATCTTTTCAGCTTACTACTACTATTACTACTGGTGGTTTTCTCTTGACAAACCAAGATGGCTTCCCACCATTCATGAAATAAGGTTTCTCACTGTAGAAATAATGTAAAAGGAGCAATGTTAGGAATAACACTAAGAGATAGACAAATATAAAAATGGATCAGAGAACAAACATAAGTAAAATATATCATAGAAATAATTAAGAGACAAAATGGAGGTGGGTTGGACACGTAGCAAGAAGTAAAGATGACAGATGGTGCAAAAGGTTAACAGATTGGTGCTCTGACGATAGCAGAGTCACGGTCGACGTGGGAGGAACTGGGAAATGAAGTGGACTTATGGTTGCTACTGCTGATGATGATTACTGTACATAGGTTGCGTTCGTTTTTCCTAGCAAAGACACGCGTCAGATCACGCACCCCAGATATTGTGTCTCTCTTCCTATCTGCGTCAGAGCCCACGCAACATTTCTAAGGAAACACGGTACATTGATCTCATACATTTCAAAGAAGCTTCACTTTATATAATAAGATATCATGCCTTTCATAAGGCTTTAATGCTTTACCTTGTGTCATTGTAGCAATATTCTTCACTTCAGAAATTCATACGGACAAAAAAAAGTTACGACGTACATACAGGTCAATTTATAACATGTAAAACCTACCATCCCAATAAAATATAATGATACCGATGAGCTTACGGCAAAATCAATTCGCGCCAATTGATTCATATGGATACTGAATGATAAGATCGGTGTTTCCATAATTTGATAAAATAGTATAGCTGATGGCTTGTATTTCATTGTACGTTTTGAAATTACTAATCAAAATCATTTATTAGGAAAACCGGTTGATTAAGTGAAAAATTAAAATGATAATGCCAGCAGTTCTTTTGCCCAGAGGAATGATCTATCTCCGCTTCGAAAACAAATTGAGCAAGAGCAGGATTAAATATTGCCAAATAATTGATTACACTTCATTAGGAACTTTGCACATTACGGACAGTGTCGTCAAAAATTGGTTTCACTTCATTAGGCATTTTACACATTACGGACAGTAGTGTTCAAAGATTGATTACACTTCATTAGGCATTTTACACATTACGGATGGTAGTGTTCAAAGATTGATTACACTTCATTAGGCATTTTACACATTACGGACAGTAGTGTTCAAAGATTGATTACACTTCATTGGGCATTTTGCACATTACGGATGGTATCGTTCAAAAATAAAACATTTGGATCAAATCCTGAATCTTTAATGAATAACAAAACAATATGTACAATCCTGGCTGCTGCAGGGTCAAACTGCACCCCTACTTCTATTCCGACTGATGATGATTACTGCAATTTTTGTTTTGTATATAAAATAAATGATATGTAAGACTTGTCTGTTTGGCTTAGTCGGTAAGAGAGCCAACTACCAATCATTTGGTCGTGATGTCAGATCACGGTAGGGAAATGTTAATCTTATAAATGTATATATTTATTAGAATGAAATAAGCCCTTGCCAATTTCTAACATGTGTTTTCGTAGTTATGTAAGACTTGTTAATATAGCTCAGTCGGTAAGAGACCCGCCTATCAATCAGTTGGTCGTGATTTCAAATCACGGTAAGGGAATGTTAATTTTACATATCGGTTGGTTTAACGTGACGGCCCAGGCAAACGGTGCAGAGTTTACTCCCCTAAATTTAGTGAGGATCTTTCTTGTTGTTCTTGATACGGTAGAAAAACAAAGTCAACTGATTATGTCGTTAAGTATCTTCATCAAAACGGATTTCGAATTTTGAAATGTATGACATCGGTCTAAAAATGAAATATCATTCCAAGGTATATGGAAACTCTTGTACTTCAGAATGTTTCTGTCTGTCGCAGGAAAACGACATGATGCTTGAGTAAACGTGGTGTTCTTTAGGAGGAGACAGACAGACAGAGAGAGAGACAGTGGGTGGCTTCGGCAAACAAGGTGACTCTTTCGCTTGGTTTCATAAGTTCAAGGCAGATATTCGCATTGTTAGAAACCGTCAACCAAAACTGTCACCATAACTGTCAAAATAGGTTTCTTCTGTTTTCAAGTTGGTCCGGCTGGCTGGCCATGTATCTATCACGAGTACAGGCCGCACCAATGGAGCTAGAGGGCTGAGAAATTTCAACATCTACTAGGTTTTTAGTGGGGGTTCAATTTGCAATGTAAGTCTTTGCTAAATTCTATCCCTTAGTTTTTGTCAAAAGACGTGGGTCACTTCTACTTGCTTGATTTAAAAGAGTTTTTTTAAAAAGTTTTGACTGTCGCTTCTTCCCCCCCTCCATTTCAAACTGCGTTAAACAAAGTGAAAAAGAATGTTTGGTTTGATGAAGAGCAAGTATTAGTTTGTAAGGAAAGTTCTGTCCGTTTTTTGCACCGATAGAGATTTCAGATCGTCGACGAGATTAAAGAGAACCCGACGAGGCAGCTGATGGTGCTCCCGTAAGAGGACTTTGCAGAAAGAGACACTGGGATGTGTGATGTCCCAAGGGGCGTAATTTGAAGGGGACTAAGAGCGCTATTGTCCTAGGTTGGCTATTCTTTCGCAGACAGACCTCGTACTGTGAATATTTCAGATCAAGATTCAGTGGATAACTACGGGAATGAATGAATGGCTTGGCTTCGCGAACGAAGATTTTCGGGGATGGTTTTCCACAGCATTAGGGCCATAGGCGGCGGGGCCTGTGTGCGGAGTAACCCTCCATCTTGAGCAATGAAGTTTTATGGTGAAGTGCGACTTGTCAAGGGTCGACCCCACCCTGCAGATCAAGGGTTTACATCCTATGGACTACCGGAGTGGCGCGAATAGGAGCAGAGCCCATAGGTCGTAGGTTTGACAATGTCCTTCTCCTGACAGATGCCCGAGCTAGCTATGGGGGTTTGCCGTCCTTTATGTGGGAATGTTCCAACAGTAAGGCTGAACTGTGGTTAGACCAGAGCACGTGAACATTCCGTAGTTGCTAGATGCCTGAGCTGGATATAGAGTTCTACCGACCCTTTGAAGGATAATCAGGACGGAATAGCTGTCTGCAACTTTGATCACAGATTATCACAGATAGTGCGACTGTCTGCAACTGTAAGCGCAGATCCTCTTGACAAATATATATATATATATTTATATATCAGCAGCAGCCGTTGTAAGTCCACTGCTGGACAAAGGCCTTTACCTTCTCCTTCCATGACAACCTCGATTGCGCTGATCTTTGCCATGTCTTACTGGCAAACCTTTCTATCTCATCCCTACATCTTGTATCTGTCTTTTCCTACTACGTTTACTGTCCCATGGGCACCAATCGGTTAACCTATTGCTCCATCTGTTGTCATCTCTTCTTTCTGACCAGCCCATTTCGATTGTTGTCGCTTAATTAATTGTATAATATCTTTCACCATGTCTCATTATCCCTAGCATTGCTCTTTCCAAGGCTCTCTGTGTTATTCTAAGTTGGTTCTCAGTTCGTTTTGTTATATCCCATGTTTCGCAAAGCGTAAAGTATACAATGAATGCATAATACTGATACCTACGATGTACCAGGTGATGTTAAGTAATCATCTATTCCATTATAAAGGGAGGGGGGATAACAAGTTCAGTGGCTTCGGATTCTAGTCAATAATATTGCAGGCAACATTATAAGCTTTGACAGTATATCAGGCAGAATAGCTTGGATAGTAGTTAGACTAAGTAAAATATACACACTAAAGGTAATCCAGGTTTACGCGCCAACTTCGGAAAGTTCTGACCAGGTGATTAAAGTGTTTTATGACGACATCAGTAAGATAATGGATCAAGAGAAGAAAAATGATACAATAACCATGAGAGACTTTAATGCTAAAGTAGGTAAAGGAAAGGTTGGGGAATTTAGTGTAGGAAAATATGGTATGAGCCAGAGAAAGAAGAGGTGGCCATGATAGTCAATTTCTCAGAGAGATATGGATTAAAGATAAATAATACATTCTTTCAAAAACGCGAAGGTCGTAAGTGGAACCCAAATGGTATAAAAACAAAATTGACTGACAAGATCAATAACATTGAATACGTTATCATTATAAACAAAGTAGATATAGGAAGCGACCATAAAATGGTAGCGTGCAGAACTAAATTTAAAACTGAAAGGAACAAAATGATTCTTAAGAAGAAAATATGCCCTAATAAGATAGAGATAGAGAACATTACCAATTTTCGAGTAGCGACAGAAAACAGATTTCAGTCCTTATGGAGTGATGAAAGTAAGATAGAAGAAAAAAGTAATAGTCTGGCAAATATACTTAAGGGAGCAGCAGAGATGGTAGGCAATACAAACGTAAACAACAACACAGGGAAATACTCCAAAGCAACACTAACACTAATTAAAAAGAGGAGAAATGTGGAGATAAAAACTAAAGAGGACGAAAACAAAAGAGCAGAAATTAACAAACTAATAAACAAAAGAACGAGAAATGAAAAGTAGAAAAACGTGAAGATGATAGTAGAGGCTATCAGAGAAGGGAAGAGTTTAAAACACGCCCGAGCCGCAGATCATACCGGAAGTAACAGATGCTTGCACTAAAGGGACAAGCTGTCAAGAATAACTGAACAATACCATGAAAAATTGTACGCTTCAAAAATACAAGTACCACAGACTGATAAGCAGCTAGATACTAGTGATATCCCAGGCATAACAGAAGACGAAATAGTGTTTGCACTACGGAATATGAAACTCGGCAAAGCTCCAGGCGAGGATGTCGTAACGACAGACCTTCAAGAAGATGCAGGAGAGATCTAGCACAAAGACTAGCACACCTATTCACACAGTGCATAAGAGAAATAAAAGTATCTCAAAACCTCTGTCTAGGTATAGTGATTCTACTCCACAAGAAAGGAGATAATCGTGACCTTGGCAACTATCGCCGTATTACACTATTACCTAACATATATAAACCATTGACAAACATACTCACAAGATGAAAATCAACCATGCGAAGAGGCAGGCTTCAGAAGTGGCTATTCAACAATAGACCGCCTACATACAACACATCAACTAATAGAAAAGTCATTAGAATACGACATACCAATTTGTTCGTCCTTTGTAGATTATGAGAAAGCATTTAACTCGGTAGAACATACAGCAGTCTTCAACTGCGAGAACATGGTGTTAACAAGAATTACATACAAGTCATTCAGAACATATACGAAAATGGCACTGCAGTAATTAGACTATATAAAGATACAAACAAGATAACGATAGGAAAAGGGGTGCAGCGAGCCTTGAAAACATCTTTCGAGAAACTGACTGGGAGGGAATATGAATAAACACAGACGGAGAATATTTAAACCTCTTGAGATATACCTATGACGTTCCCATAATGTCAGAAGCATCCAAAGAATTGCAAAACATGTTGATTGACTTAAATAAGGAAAGTAAAAAAGTAGGCTTAATGATGAACAGAACAAAGACGAAAATAATGTTCAACGATAAAGTACCCCCAAAGACCATAAGAATAGGAGGCTAAGTCTAATAGAAGAGGTTGACAAATACATTTAGATGAGATGACAACATATGGAGCAATAGGTTAGCTTATTGGTTCCCATGGGACAGTAAACGCAGTAGAGAAAGACCACACACAAGATGGAGGGATGCGATAGAAAGATTTGCAGGTAAAACATGGCAACGGTTAGCACAATCACAGTCGTCATGGAAGGAGGTGGGAAAGGCCTCTGTCCAGAAGTAGACTTATAATGGCTGGTGATGATGATGATGATGATGATGATGATGATGATGATGATGATGATCACACACACACACAAACATTACGTATACTCACGGACTTTAGTGAGATTGATATTCGATTCATTTGAATCGCAAATTGAATTAATGCAATCATCATAAACTCCGTACTATTAAAAAGCATATTCTAATATAAAAATATGTTCCTCCAATTTATTGAAATTTAATAAAACTTTCTGTATTCATTTCATCAATGACTAAGCAAAAATATTTTTCTTCGATGAAAACAGAAATGTGCCAAAACCAGAATACGTGTGAAATTTGATTGTTCTTTTATTTCATTTGTTCTTTTTGTGCCGTTTCATTCATCGTAATTTCTTCTTTTCTGTTTTACTTTCACCGTTCTATATTTCTTTTCCCTTCTTTTCCTCTTTTTTCTTTCTTCCCTTCTTTCTGTATTTTTTTCTTTCTGTCTTTCTTTCTTCATTTCTTTCTTTCTCTTAATGTTCTTGCTTTCTCTTTTTCCTTCTTTTTGTATTCTTTCTTTTTGTTCCTTGTTCTCATTTTGTTCACCTTCTCTTTCTTTTATTTTTCTTTTGAAATATACTCATCCCAGCTAGGCTTGCACAAGGACAGTGATGGGAAATAGATGTTTAAAAGATTGTGTTACGCCAATCTTGCAACTGTAGAGGGTTACCTGCTTTTAAGATTAGCATTTGAAATCATGAGCTTTGATGCTTACTAAGTTTAGCTTAGAATGGCACAACGCCAAATGGGTTAGGGAGATTGTGTTACGTCTATCTTTCGTGTAAGAAGAGCCTACTTGCCATGACAATCAGCTTTGGAAATCCTAGGTTTTACTTGTTTTCGGACACTGGCACCAGCTGGAAATATTCAACTCTTCCATACAACAAACAGGTTATAGGTTTGTTTTATATTCACTACCTTAGTCTGGCACAAAGCTAAACAAGAGAATGGTGGGTAGGAAGATTGTGCCGTTCCAAATTTCCAATTGGGGTGTGCCTATATGAATTAAAGGTCAGTGTTGGAAATCATAATTTGCATCTGATATCGAACAACGGCCGGTTGGCCGAAGCAGGAAATATACAAGTATTTCAGGCATTAATCATATTATATTTCCTTTTCTCTGTCTTTCTTTTTATTTCCCCATCCTTTCTTTCCTTCTTTCTGTCTTTCTTTTCTTTCTTTTCCATATTCATTATCCAAAGATTTTGGCCTCTTCAGATTATCTTCCATTACTCGACGAGATAGCAAATAACTGTCACGGTAACTGTACGACGTACAGTGATTAGGCCGTGAGGGAAATTTTAATATGAAGTGTACGATGTGCTGCCGGGCGATTCTGTTGTAAATTATATTAAATTCTGATATGAACGCACGTGAAATATATGAGAAAAATTAAAATACTTAATATGGAAATTTGCAGTTATGTGTTATTGTTAACATACTATATTTACAAAGAAAAGTATATATTTATTGTAAATTGTTAATATACAAGGTTCGGTGATGCAGAAATAAGAAACAATCTATCTATTCAAAGTGATTTTTCGCTCTCGACCTATTTTTGTTTCTATAAAGATCGTTGTTGTTGTTGTTGTTATTATTAGCATTCTTTTGTGTCTCTCTTTTATTTCTATAGGGGGGAGAGATAAACATAGATAGATAGATAGATAGATAGATAGATAGATAGATAGATAGATAGATAGATAGAAGCAAACTAAGACTTTTGGATACAAAGAGAGTGAAAGAGAGAGGTAAACAAACTGAAACAGACAAATATTTAACTGACTGAGAGAAACAGAAAGAAAGAGAGACATAGAGAGTAATGTTTAGAAAGATGTAAATTTCAACGTATTGAAAAGAATTTCATTTCCTCTTGAGAAGCAATACATATTTAATGAGATCCATTTGAATATCGCAAGGAAAGTCCCCATGCGGATTTAGATGAGATTCTGCATAAATAATAGGCTTTTTTTCTTACTGAATAAATGCTTTTTACCTTTTTGCAGTTTGACTTAGCAATCTATTTCTTTCTCATACAAATCAACCCCTGGTTGTGTAAGTTATATTCGCCAATCTTATCTTAACACCCGACAATCTTTCAATGAAAGGATTTTCTTACCATTAATCTGTGGCATTTCCCGGTTAGCAACACGGAGAATGTAATCGATGATCCGAATTCAGACTCCGGCTGAGACATTTTGCGTCCACCCCACACTAATGCCCTTGGTAAAGGCACGAATTCCTCTCTTCTCCACTCGCAACTATGGGTGAAAAGCAGGGAAGATTGGACTCTCTCAGACTGGATTCTGTCGAATGGGCATCCCAGGATCTCTATATGCTTCGCCCTGGCTTGTGCTCTGGAGAGGTCCTATTGTCTACTGAGACAAAAGGAGGCCTTTTTGCAAATTACGTTTTCCTTTTGAGAACAAAAGAAACACTCGATATTAGTAGAGTTCTACCGACGCCGACATCGTTATGGTTGGATTGGTGCCAGGGGCGTAACTCTTATCGGCCAGGAGAACGGAATTGGCGGACCGAGTTCGAATTCCAGCTGAAGCTGCGTGTGTTCACTTCACTCTAATGCTCTTGGGAACGTCTTTTATCTACCTCTCTTTGCGTCCTGTTCCATCGCCAGATTAGTGACAATGGTCTAATCATCGGGAAAGGCATGAATCCTCTTTACCTTAATTTCTAACACATCTAATCTTGCCTACTATTATGGACACCATCCTAACCTTCATATTCTACACCTTTCTCAGACTCTGGGCAAGGTCCTAGTACTTTTCCAATTTCTCACTCTCCTTCATATTAACTTTGTGGTCCGCTGGAACAGCGACGTCTACGGTCTGGCGGGTCCTTTTTTTCAATCCAGTCCTCTGGCGGGTCCTTTTTTTCAATCCAGTTTTCATGCTTCTATGGAGTGGTCGGTGTGGATTTCAAAATCTCAGAGTACTTTCTAATTTTTGCTCTGCAGGACAGTTTCTGGTTTGTGCTGATACCATTTGTCTACATGACCAAACACAAGTCGGTTACACAGTTCCCAATGTATGACTGCCGTTACTCTGCCTATTTTAAACTTTTAATTTAAATATTTCAGATCATCGATATATATGAGGTGATTCACCTTTCCCTTCGAATTTGTAAAAGTGTATATTTTCGCAATATATACGTAGTTCACGAATCGCCTTAGAAGATACCTAATCTTATATCTTGACCTCGGCTAGGTGATTCTCTCTTGTGGAGAGTTCCACTTTCCAGTTTTCCATTGCCTTGAGTATGAAGTCCTCTACTTGATTAGACCTTTTTAGCATCTTCAGGCATTCTATAATCTAGGGTTATGGGCTCATGTCGTAATGATGTAATCTGCCCATTCCAGGACTAGGTTCTTTCACTTCTTTTAGTATCTGCTGGTCCATGAATAACAGGTCTCTTTCGGCATTTCTGGTTTCGGATTTCTGGTTTCGGATTTCTGTGCAATTAGGATTTTACAGATCATAGGTAGGTATGCTATTGGTCTGTCTTTGGTTTGGGTTGGTTCGTTGGGGGGTCTTTATGGATCAGGGTAGTTCATCCATTTCAGGGATATTTGCTTCCTTAAGTATTTGCTTAGCTGTGGTGTCAGTGTCTCGTGTACAGCCGTGAACCTTTTAAACCAGAAGCTGTGTATCCCATCGTGGCCTGGTGCTTTCCAGTAGGCAATTTTATTTAGGGTTAATCTCAATGTCCGGTTCTTCTCCAAGCATTTCTAGCTCGTTTTCCATGTTGGTCAGTTACTCTGCGTCTTTGTCCTCACAGGTTACCCTAGAAGCGTTTTGTTTCCGTACCATTTGGTAGTTCTACTTCCTCTCTACATTCTCCATTTACTTTTTCTTAGGTATATCGTGACTTTTCATTATCATGTGTGGTGTAATGTGGCTGCACCAGACCCAGAAGTTTGTTACCTGTGATCCTGACACAGGAATAGTATGGTTATGATGTGGGTTGAGATTAGCTCCGGTGTATTATCAATATCGCGCATCCATTGATACGAAAATGAGGAACAACCCATCCGTTTATATTGTTTAGCTTTTTTGTCGCCTCTTCCGCCTACTTCGTCTTCTGTCTTAACTTAAACGAGTTCGTTCGTACAACGCAGTGATTGCTTTTAAGTCATGCAACTCACTGTTGCCGTTAATATTGGCTAGTCTTGCTACTCGAACATTCTGGGTCCTCCTAATGGCTTTTAGATAGTGGTGAGTCTAAAGATGGTGGTAACTAGTTGGCGAAAATATGTTCGTAGTTGAACAAGAAAGTTACAGGAGGTAAATAACAGAGAGAAGTTACGTGCATGCAGTATTAAACAAATAATTAAATTGAAGATAACGACGGGGGTAAAGTATACGATTCCGAAACACACAAAAAAAAATCATCATCATCATCATCATCATCATCATCATC
>VCCN01002953.1:846391-858420 GCA_006491835.1 Architeuthis dux | reverse complement strand
CAACACCACGTAATAATTACGATGGTTGGGACTGGGCAGTGAAATAACAACGATAAGGATAATTGCCAATAAATCACAGAAAAATGATACACAAAAAAAGATGGCGTTAATCTTTGAGTTCACGTCTTTAAATTCTACCGAAAAACTAAATAACATGATCGATTGACAGTTAAAATTGTTCGGGTGTCGCCACTTCGTCGATCATTAAAAACAGTCTCAATTATCTTTTTAAATGGAGCTCGAAAGAGATCAGAAATCCTCGCGATTGGTAGGATAACTTGCACAGCTCTGTTCCTTTGTTAAAAAACAGGAACTTGTATCGATGTTGGGATTGGCCCGGATGTAGCAAGGCCGTTTGGTGCTAGAAATTAAAAGACTACGCAAAGAATGAACGCCACGTAATTTTGAAGTCAAGGTGGTTCGTTTATTATCAAGATCTTGTGTAATGGCAAATTAAGAAACAATTATTACTGCCTTTCTTTTCTACTTCACCATTTCTGCTACAGTTACAGCTACCAAAATAACTACTGCCGTGGTCTATCTTATTGTATAACAAAGGCATATCCTAGAAAACAAGCATTATTCTTCCCATGTGCTTGTTCGATGGGGATTGCCTAGGTGACATCTGGGTGTCTTGATGGAGAGCTGGTAGGTCTTCCCATACATTTCTTCTCAGTTGTGCAGTGTGTCACTTGTAGACCTGGTTTGGGATACTTACAAGGATGACTCCCAGAAAGGCACAGCCAAGAGCCAAGCGTGGGAATGGTGTAAGGGGACGTGTGGTTGGGAAGGCTGCCATACCATGAAACTGACAGAACTTTCTGCGGGTTGACAGCAACAAGACAGAACTATTCAGTTTCCTGTCTGAGGTCCTACTTCAGGCGTTCTATGAGGAAGACAAGGCGGTTGTTCTCACTGATATGGATGGGTTCTCAACTACCTGGGAGCCCACCAAATAGCTGGGTGTCCCGGACCAAAGATGTAATGTGCACTTCCAATGTTCCAGCCTGCGTCACACTATCTAGCTTTCCTGGACACGGAAAGAAGGCAATTTGGTCAACATGGAAATCACTGTCGGAACTGACAGATGCACCACTGATGCTGGCAAATAGACCAAAGGAGATCCCATATGATGCAATGAACATTATTAAGAGGTTTGTCATATTCCTCTTTGATAGAACCAGCACATGCACCAATGTGTACCATTCAAGTAAGGTCTTTCCACGAAAAAACTCGGTGCAGAAAATCACGCCTACCCGAGCTGCTCTGGTGGAGCACGTTAAGAGAACAGTCTACCAGGGTGGTCACATCTGGGTGAAGACACTGGTGCCAGACCCTGTGCTGACATCACCAAGTGACTGAGGGTGGATGAAGAAAGAAGGAATGTATAAGCCCCACTGGACAACGTTGCCAGAAGCATCTGAATCCTGAAGCATACTGATGCTTCTGGCAGTGGTTGCAGAAGGAACTGCAGTTGCAATACGGCTGCACAGTCTCAGCTTCTGGGTGGGAAAATATTCCAGCTGACTGTAAGATTTCTCATTTAATCAGACATTAAAGTACCATGCTAGTGTTCAGGGCAAGTTGTCTTGCCGTGATAAACAATTAACATGATCAAGATGTGTTCATAGATTAGATAAAATATTATACAGCAATTACACTGGTCTAAACTAAATTAAGTAGCATAGTTAATGGATCCAGTACATTCACTGAACATTGTTACATGTTAATACGTAACTGTACTCGCCACTGCTTCAGTTTAATAAAGTTAGCAGTGTAACATGTAGAGACAATCTCACCATTTTGTTGTGTTTTATTTCATTTATTATTGCCTTATATTGTAATAAAACATATTTTCCACTTTACCTTGTATGTAAACAGGTCTGGTTAGTCACTAAATAGAAACCGTCGCGTGACGAACGTCTTTTGGCAGCATGCCGTGTTGGGGCGATCAATTAAAGAATTTGTTAAAGGGGTGAGCAATGAATAAGTTACTAAAAAAGTCCGAATTTTCATAAGAAAAGCATGAAAGCTGCCGGACACAAACTAAGGGACCAATTTAGCATAAACCTACATTGCAAATTGAACCCCCACTAAAAACCTATTATGGGGGGGGGATTTAAAAAACAAAAGAAAGAGTTCTTTTCTGGACATAATAAAGAGTAAATGGTTATATTCCCAGCCCTCTAGCTCCATTGGTGTTGTCTGTACGCACAATACATACATAGCCAAACTGAAGGAACCTATGTTGACAGTTTTGGTTGACAGTTTGTAATATTTGTGGGGCTGAAAACATGGAAACAGCAGCTTGTGGGTGTTACAATACTTCATCCAATAATAATAAAGACTGATTTATAAAAAAAAGACTACTAGGTCTCATATATAAAACAACATAAACATGGCACAGAGAGTCGGTTGTAGCGAGTGGGTTTATAAGTGTAAATCAGTTTCTGCTAATCCATGAAGTCTTCGTGGCCGATTGGTAAAGGCAGCTAGGCGTAAACTAATCTCCCTCTGGCAATGAGGGTGTGATCCGATTCGATAAAAACTACTAAAATTAGGATGAAGGTAAAAACTAGTCAAAATTTAATAAAAGGTAACTTGAGAGTTATGCTGCGGAAGATCAGAGCCAAGAATCCTACCAAAATGTACAAAATCTACAGGAACCAAATTACAGAGGTGACTTCAGCACCAGCAGAAGCGACTCAAACCAGCCACACAGACATACAGCGACTGATCCAGTAATCTACTACTCCAATTTAGACAACGCTATTCTCAGTAAACTTGACGAGACAACCCAGACATAATTGCACTTACTGAGATTAAACCAAAAAATGGTAAAATACCCGAGGAATCACTGCTGCAAATCAAGGTGAACAATCACGTGAATAATCTTAAAGATAACAACATCCGTGGCTGAGCTGTCTATGTCAACGACATGCTAGAATCAGTTTCAATGCAAGTAGGGCAGCAGGAATTCAAAGACGCCATCTGAGTCAGTGTCAAGGGATCCAAGCCCAAAGAGAAGATATTGATTGGATGTATATACAGAAGCAGAACACCTACAACAGCTGTATCTAATATCTATCTGGAGACTTCAACCGTAATAAAATAACCAGGGATCCTGATCCCATCATTCCAGATAGTTTAAACGCTGACTCTCCTGAAGTTAAATTTATTAACTGTATCAGAGACACATTCCTACATCAGAATATCGCCGAGCCAATATGATACGGGCTAGACCAACGACCAACTTTAGACGATCTAATCTTTTCAACTAAGGAAAATGATGTTGAAAATATCACCTACAACCCCAATATCGGCTTAGCGACCACTTCACAATACAATGTGAAATAAGCACCAAACTTACAACACAAAGTTCCAAAAAGAAGAATTTACAGGTACGACAAAGCTGACTACAGGAAAATGGCAGCATTACTCAATATGGACTGGGAGATTGAGCTTAAAGACTGCTGCATCCAGGAAGCCATGGATAAACTGGACAAAGAGTACACAGCTGCAGAAGAAGAATTCATACCTAGGAACATAGTGTATGATCATAGAGTCAGAATTAAACAAGCCTGGCTAATCAACCATGTTCTCAGAAAGGTAAAGAGGGGACACTCTGCATGGATCAGATACTTAAACACCAAAGATGGTGAAGAATATATTGCCAAGAGAAATGAAGCTATCCATGCATCAAAAGAAGCTAGGAAAGAATTCGAAATTAGCTCGCTCAGGAATGCAGGAGAAACTCCAAAGGTGTCTAGATATATATCAAGAGAAGAAAGAAGAATGCCGGTATACCAAATCTTAGGGAAAAGGGCAATACTTTCACAAAGACTGCAAAAGATATTGTTGAAACTCTTAGTAAACAATACCACTCAGTGTTCACCAATGAGGACACCACAAACATTCCCAAAATACCACCCAAAGAACTAAAGAACCAGCCTCTGGCGTTATTCTGAAAGGCGTTAAAACACCTACGAACTGATAAGTCATCTAGCATATATGGAATGCATCCCCGACTACCGAAGGAGTTAGCTGATGTATTTGCAAAACCCATCACAATGATCTTCCACAAATCACTAGCAACAGGACGGCTACCAAGAAACTGGCTGGATGCAGTAAGTTCATCAATCTTTTTTAAAAGTCTCATTGTTATGCATTATCTGTAAAGTGTTGGAAAGCATCGTCACACCACACATCGTCAATCACATCAAAAGCAACAACCTAGCTTGTAGTCAACAACATGGGTTTACTAAAGGCACTACAAACCACCTAGAAGCTTTAAACATCTCGAGTGAAGCCATGAAGCATAACATCCCTGTTGACATTATGTTCTTAGATTACGCTGAAGCATTCGACTCCGTGCCATATAGAAGACTGATAAAGCAGGTAGAGAGTTTTGGTATCCACTGAATAGCTTTACAGTTGATTAACGAACAGAAGGCAGCAAGTTCGCGCTAACACAAACCTTTCGTTAGCGGAGTCCCTCAGGGTTCCATCCTCGGTCAAGTCCTATTTACCATCTATGTGAATAATATTCCCTCTGAACTTGAAACCCTCATTTTGATGTATGCTGATAACACGAAGATTTACTCAGGTATCACTCCAGGAAACTCCACGGCCACATTAATGTCGGATCTGGAAAAGCTATAAACCTGGGCCAACTTAATGCAGATGAAATTCCACCCAGTAAAATGCAAGGTCATGCATATTGGGAGACCGAAGTGGAGAAAGATCTCGGAGTGCATGTGGACAACAAACTCAATTTTTCTCAGCCTACACAATCGATAGTAGACAAGGCCAACTAAGTGCTGGGGTACCTACGGAACACATTCAACTTCATTAACAAGGAAATATTCACATTGTTATACAAATATCTCGTCCGCCCACACCAGGAATACGCATCTTGTGCATGGTCTCCTCAGTTGAAGCGTGACCAGGACGCAATTGAAAAACTGCAGAAGAGAGCCACTAAGCTAGTCACTGAACTGAAGGACCCACCCCCTACGCTAGCAAACTGCAACAGCTCGATATACCAATTCTCACATACAGACGCGGAAGAGCTGATGTGATAAAAACCTACCGCATCCTGAACAACCAACACCTCAGTCAACACTCACTGTCGTTTCCCTATCTTCCCAAACAAGCACATACTGAATCTTTCACCAAACACACACACTAGCGGGAATAGATACAAACTTCAAACGCAACTTGAAACTGGCGCAAGAAAACAGTTCTTCACTGCAAGAGTGACAGCGGACTGGAACTATCTGAGTGAAGCCACGGTCACTGCAGAGAATGTGAACACTTTCAAGACTAGCCTAGAGAGGGAATGCAGAGACAGATACTGCTACACCTTCTCCTACTAAACTATGTAACCCACGCTCATCATAAAAGATAAGGAGCTGGGAAACAATTGGTAGAAACCTACGTCGCTCTAATTACTGCATGATATCTACTGACCAATATAAGGTACATAACAGCACCTCATCGATTAAATTACGAAAGCTAGCCAGCATGAATCATTTATACTACTTTATAATATATATGAGTTATCTGTTTCTACGACTTCGAGTAATTTACTTTAATGAATTTTTGAAACTCATACAGTTAATTCTTTGTTATGGTTATGCTATCTTACTTTTCCTTTAGCAAACGATACCGTAAAAGGTGATTTGGGATGAATTCTTTTGGGGGAAAGCCACGTTTCAAATACAAGTGGAAGATCATGGAAATAAAAGGTATTATTCTTGAAATCTTTTATAGAAAAAGGAATAAGAACTGGCCTCTTGCTTATATTTTATTTAAATTATATGTACATCAAACCTGTAAAGAAGGGCAAGTAACTCTGATGTCATTATGTCAAGTAATAGCCTTTTATTCGTTTGATACATGTTAAAATAACATGTTTCTTTACACTTCATGAGTTCAAATCACAGCCGTTATAAGTCCACTACTGGACAAAAGCCTTTCCCATCTCCTTCCATGACGATCTTGATTGTGCTAACCTCTGTCATGTCTTACCGGCAAACTTTTCTATCTCATCCCTCCATCTTGTGTCTGGTATTTCCCTATCGCGTTTACTGTCCTATGGGCACCAATAGGTTAGTCTTTTGCTCCATCTATTATCGTCTCTTCTTGCTAGGTGACCAGCCCATCTCCATTTCTGTTGCTTAATTATTTGTATAATAACCTTCACTCTAGTCCTCCATCTGATCTATGTTGATATCTTTCCATCTTAGAGTTATCCCTAGCATTGCTCTTTCCATGGCTCTTTGTGCGATTCTAAGTTGATCCTCAGTTCGTTTTGTTAGTTTCCATGTTTCGCATCCGCTGTAAATAGTCTAGGCGATATTGGACCCTCTTATTTTACTCCTTTTGCTATCTTTAACTTGTTTGAATCTTTATGTAATCTAATTATTGAAGTGCCAATTTTGTATATGTTTTGAATGATTTTTATGTAATTCTCGTTAACATTTTGTTCTCGCATTGAGAGACCCATGAAATATATTCCACTTTGTATATAACATTTTTATATGAAATCCATAACCTTTGTGCCGCTAGAAAGTGCAGAAAATACTGATATAAAAATGGCGTAACATATATCGAACCGGACATATTTCGTCTTGAAATTAAAAATGCATTGATGAAAATTCATAGGGAAATATTAACGCTCGATTTAGTATGTATGGATGTCCATAAACATCTACCAGCTCCTTTTTTCTCCTTCGCTCTCTTGCAACGTGTCTCTTGTAGTTCTTTATATTCTCACTATTCGTATAGCATTAATTTATTTATTTACTAGCATAGAACCTGTCAAAAATGACGGGAAACATTTTTGCTGTATTATGGTAACAAACTAACAAATAGCCAGAATTTGGATCTTTAGGTAAATCCAAATCAAAAGTTACTGAGCAAAATCAGGGAGCGTGCAAGGTTTCGTGATTGTGTTCTAGTTTTTCAGTTTTTGTGTTTTATATGTTTTTAAATAGGCAACGCTAAGAGGATACAACCTATTACTGATTTATAGCTACAAAAAGTGGGGGTCGCATAATATTTGAGGTCGCATTGTACTCTAGCAAATACGGTAATACATATCAAATGTTAAATTAATGAAATTAAATATTAAATTAATAAATATTTTATAATTATAACCCATTGTATGCTTTTTTAAAATCCATCAGTAATTTCTCCTGTGGCATCAACCTTCGTCAGTTGACAACAGGGGCAGCCGACATGAATACATGGCGAAACCAGATCTACCAAATAAGATCTACCAAACAAGATCTATCAAACAAGGTCTCGTCCTGAAGCAACTAGCAGAGCCAGAGTAGACGAAAACAAGCCTGCTCGAGAGTCAAACTCTGCTCCTGCTTCTACTTCCTTGAGTAATTCTACTATACATTTTGATGGTATGTAAGACTCGTCAGTTTAGCGCAGGTGGTTACACACCAGGCTAACGATCATGAGTTCAAAACAAGGTAGTGGAATGGGGATTTTACATATCGGTTTACTACCCTATTTTTGGTGAGGATTGTTCTTGTTCTTGTTACATAGGAAAATAAAGTCAACTCTGACTTTGTCCTGGAGTTTGTAAAAAAGGCCACACCGCAAGGCGGGAGCTCCCGCTCCCTCTAAAAACATTGCATAAAGGCTTGCCTCCCCGGCATCGGCCTCGTTGGCCACTTGAGGACCCGTCACAGACGTGGAAAACCGGCCTAACTCTTCGTTTGCGAAGCCAAGCCATGCCTATGGAATATGGAAACCTTCATCTCATCTAACAGCAGTCTGCATTTGATTTATTATTATCTCTCAACATTCGCTACCGTACAGAGATATGGCTCCCTATCTACTTTGAACCTTGACATCTGCTATCAGCGTTAAGATCTCTAAAAAATAAATTGCTTTTTAACAGTATTTTCACCGAGAAGTTGGGAATTTGATTTTAATTCAGTTAAGAAATTCTCAACTGTTTAAAAAAAAAGACAAACTGATTAATGAAGAAAGAAAGAAAGAAAGAAAGAAATGGATAACAGATTTAGAATTAGCTTACTTACTCTCTCTTTTTCACCGTGACCTGTGGGCTTGCACTACGGTCGCTGCTAAGAGGAACCCGGGGCTAAATCTCAACTTGAACCAAATCCGTGAATACTAATACTACGTGTGATAGTATTTGATTTACATATATTTGCTGAGGGAATAATACGCAGATCTTTAAAGTTCTTGTAGAATATTCTAGTGATTCAGGGAGGGGGTATTTTACTGATATAAGTCCATTTCTAACTGGGTATTTGTAACTAAGTAACATTTACTTCGAGCGAACCATAGCAAAAATAAGAGAAAAAAAAACCCCAAAACAGAAAGGCTCAAAAGATAAACAGATAAATGAATAAGGGAAAGAAAATAATAAATGTTAGATTCTGCATTTGTTCACTCTCCCTTTTCCTGTGGGATTTCTCTATGGTCGCTGTTGGGAAGAATGATCGGGTTTCAGTGACTTATTTTATTTTTTGCAAGATATTTTCATTACAAGGCTTAGAACTTAGAACAAAGTTTTAATTTCGACGATAGAAAATATGGCGTCATTGGTGTGATTAGCGATAAAGATATCAATGTTGTTTATAATAGTCTAATTAAGGTGTGAAATAATTAAAATGTGTAATTCCTTCATAAAACAAATTCCAGTCTGATTTTATTATTTATTGTTATCATATGAAGTATTGTAAACATTATCATCAATTTATTACTACTATTTTCCTCCATCTTAAATTACTTAATTTAATTAAGACGAAGGAAATAGTAGTCAAATAATAATAAATGTCAGTTTCTTTGCAACAATTGAAAAAAACTCACCAACAAATTTTAAATTATTGAAGAACATTTTTAAAAGGTTGGGTGCCATTCAGTACCACACATGTAGACATAGTCTTACAAATTCGTACGCGTGAGAATAGATGCAATCGTGGTTATGCGGTTATGTAACTATAGATAAGTTATAAGCAAAAGTGTTACATACATACTCATACATACATACATATACAGATTTTAGGCAGACTGTAAAATGTTTTGTATGTCAAGAATTTACGGGAAAATTCTGACAGACAAATGGTTCCACCTGTCAGCGATATGTTGGATTTAAATGATAGCTTTTAGACTCAGTAGGGTACAAAGAGAGAGGGAGACGCCACAATTCCGATCTCTGTCCAATATCATAAATGTTTTTTGTTTCTATTTTATAGATACGGCATGATGATAATTCCTTTTCTTTTTTTCCCACCATGGTATTATTTTGTGGGGAATAGTTTATTTTCCTACTTTCTTTCACATTCCGTTTTTCTCTTTCTTTTTGCCTCCTCCCTTCCCTTGTTTTCTTCCTCTCTTTGTTTTTTGTTTCTTTGGTTCTTTCTTTCTCGTTCTCACTCCGTTTTTTTAATTTCTTTTCCCCCTTTCCATCCTTCCTTTCTTTCTGTTCTTCCTCTCTTTGTTCCTTTCTTTGTTACTTTGTTTGTTTGTTTCCTACTTTCTTTCTTTCTCCATTTTCGCTTTCTTCTTTCCTTCCTTCTTTTCCTCTTTCTTTGTTACTTTGTTTGTTTGTTTGTTTGTTTCTTTCTTTCTCCATTTTCGCATTCTTCTTTCCTCCCTTCTTTTCCTCTTTCTTTCTACCTTTCTTTTTTTAAATCCTGGACCGACTCTTTTCCATAAACTGCCACCATTTCCGTGATCGAATCATCATCATCATCATCATCATCATCATCATCATCATCATCATCATCATCATCATCATCATCATCATCATCATGTTTATAAACAATTTAACAAAGATTATTATTATCACTTGTGTTTTGCCATGACCACCAGCTTAGATTTAGTCTGACATAAGGCTACAATAAGTGGCGCACCCAACAAGGATGCAAGGGTCAGACCCTTTGTGAGTGACTTGCTTGCTAATCTTCGCCGTAGATATTTATTAAGCCTAGCTTGGTACAGCACAAAGCCACAATGAGTACCTAATAAGAGCCAAATGAACTAGACACACAACAGTCGAGCAGATTAACTTGTGAAACATAACTTCATGGGCGCCAGACAGTTGCGTGTGGAACGAGGACAAAAACCCAAGATGTCATTTCCTGTGGAGTGGAGAACAGAATCGTCCAAAAGAATCACGATTTTGTCAATTTATTTTTCAAAGATTCTTCAGAGTTTCTCTGCTGGAATTACCACGATTTCCTTTGAGTCTGCAAGGCTGTCGTCTTTTGCTCAATCTGCTCTATTTTGTGCCTTTGTTAAACGATAATCTCCGCTAATTTTGGATAATTTTGACTTAAATTACGATTTTAAAATATGCTAAAAAAAAGAAGAATATTAATAAGAGAAGATAAAGCCAGGAAGAAAATAGTTATAAACATTACCTAATTTGACTGTACTGTTTACTATAACCATAACTAGTCTTAATATTTAAATTATTGATGGTGTGCGAGGTAAACTTGCTAACCGCTTTTTTCATGGTGAAGTGCGTACCTTGGCTAAGTATGGCGCAAGGCCAAAGATATTGGGTATCCAATGAGGATCAAACTTACTAAAATAGTAATAGAGATTCGTTTGCTAACCATTGTTCTACAGTAAGGCCACACGGATTGGAATCGTTGAGAAACAATCTTAACAAACTAGTAATGGTGTACAAGATTACCTTGCTAACCATTGCTCCAAAGTGAGGCGCCCACCTTAGCTAAGTATGCCATATGACCAAAGGTAATGTGAGAATCAGCCTCGCCCAACCCCCGCACCTCATCTGTTGGACACAATGTAAGCTGTAATGTCCTATCCGCATAAACAAGAAACTCAGTGCATGATTTATGATTTTTCCATTAAAGAAAATAATGTATTATTCAATATTCGGTGAAACCTGTTATTTGCTGCATGGACGGGTCTGCATCTCAAACAGCGTTGACTTAGAATTCTGAATTCTTTTACCGAGAGGATAAATCAAAGACTCTTTGTCTGGTAAACAAGCCATTAAGCACTAAGGTGTGCCAGCTCGATCGTAATTATTGAAAGAAAGCAAGGAATGATTCCCCCCTCTCTCTCTCTCTCTCAACAATTCTTTTATTAGAAACCGTCAACCAAAACTGACACCAACACTGTCACCAACACTGTCAACATAGGTTTCTTCAGTTTTTAAGTTGATCTGGCTGGCTGGCTATGTATGTATGTATCACGCGTACAGGCCGCACCAACGAAGGTAGAGGGCTGAAAATTTAAACATTCACACCATTTTTGTTTTTTTGAAGATTCCCCCCATAACGCTTGTTTTATTTTTTGTTGAAAGTTTGGACTATTTTAGAGATAACTGCCTAACAAAAGGCGAGGGAAATAACCATTTGGTCACGTGACCGTTTCTATTGAGTGACTAACCAGACCTGTTTTATATTGTTCTGCATTGTTTGGTATCGGTATCATTTGTTCTTTATTGTACTTTATTGCATTGAAATGCCGTGATAGGAACAACAGAGATGAAGACACTACGATTGAATAATGAATAGTGAAATAAACGTATGTCCACCCAGATACTTTCGACACGCCACACTCGCCTCTTTCATTTCCAGCTTTTATAGGAGAAGTTATAGGAGTGATTTGTCACCACAAAGACAAGAGCGGAAACAATTTATGACAGATGGATGATTAACAACTATTTCATCAATAAAAATGATAAAAGGAACTTCAGAATCTCCTCGGATGTTGGAATTCAAACTTTATAAGATTTATAGACTGGACGCCGAGATATTGTTATATACAGAATCAACCCACCAGGTCCATGCTAAAAATAACTGCAAGGTTTCTTCATAAAAACGAATTTTCATGATTACCTTGTTGACGTCACTTCCTGTCAGGTGTTAATGTCACTAATTAACCTCGGCCATTTCCCTTGTTTTTCACGTTTTTTCTGCGCAAAGGAGTATTTTATAAGTAGGTGAACAGTTGTCTATGGATGTTCCCATATCATTCTGCTCTCTCTCTCCCCC
>VCCN01002953.1:675599-689039 GCA_006491835.1 Architeuthis dux | reverse complement strand
GTGTGTGTGTGTGTGTGTGTTAGGAAGTGAAAGTCTTGCTCATTTATTTTATTTCCAAGGAAAAAAGACGTTCAGGGCTGGTATTAACTGTCTGAAGATTCTCGTAAATTATCTGTTTCACTCGGACAGAAAATATTTTTACTGACGTTTACAAAGATTCGGAGGAGGCTTGATATTTTAAAAACCTTTTTATGTATGTGGTTATCTATCGCTCTAAGTATGTACATTGTGTCTGCAAGATTACTTTAAATAACTTATATCTACAAAGGTGTACAACTGATCTCCCTTATTTTTAGTAAAATATGTCCGACAAATCAATCGTTATAGGTAATTACTGAGCTTAATGTTGTCTGATACAAAGCCATGGGGTGCCATGTGAAGATAGAACAGTAGTAATAAGTCTGCACGACTTACATAATAACCAGAGACATGGCGTTAATCAGGCCGAAGAAAACATAATTCCATTATTTGAAAGAGCAGTGGCCCAGAGAATTGCTGACTCAGCACAGAATTCTCAAGATAACGTAATACAAAACATCGAAATTGCTAACAGTGATTCTGAGAGGCGTAGTTTACTCACCCGCGCCAGGTATGAAAAAAACTAAATCATTTTAAATATAGCCACACAAAGACAGATAGTGTTAAGAATAGAATAGATACACTACTTAGGTCCATCAGACACAAGCACCGACGGAATAAATGATAAAGGATTAGGAGTTGCACCTGCTAGTCTAGTTCATGTATCAGGTCGTTAAAAATAACAATAAAATTATAAATAATTAAGTATATAAAAAACTAATAAAAACGAATTTGGAAAAAGTACAGTATATATAGAACCGACTCAAAAAAAAACCCACAAAAAAGACAATAAAATACTTTAAGATGAAATGTGAATAGATGAATGTATCGTGGTGACCTGTATGGTCCGTGAGCTTATCTGCATGTTTCCGTCATGCATTCCTGAAGAACCAAGGGGTAAAGAGAGCAGAGATATAGTCTGTATGTGTGCTAAACTGCTTGCGCTATCAAATCATAATATTTGTTTCTCAAGTGCTAATGTCGGCCAGAGTATGTCCGGCGGTATGTTATTTATTTCCGAAGTATGGTAATTTTCTTCTAACTTAAGTTGGGTTCATGATGCGAAGGAGAGAGATTTCCATGGAAACAAATATGCACTGATTTATCGACTCGCGGTGTCAACTACAAGTTGAGGCGGTGAATTGCGGCTCAGGTGAAGGGCGGAGAAGAAGTGGGTTTTGTTCCCAACTCGAGGCATGTGTGGATCATGCCTCCTTCTATATAACATTTTGTGCATACGGACGGACATTTCTAGGGACTTTACCACTGACGGAAAGTAGAACTTCCATTTTTCGATGTGTTTTGTTAGTTTTCTATTCCAGGAATGAACTTTTAATTCCACCTAAATCCCTTTTCAGAATTGCATCCTGACTAAAGTTTGTTTTTGTTTTTGAATTTTGTAAAATTGTGTTCATGTTTATTGCATGTATAATGAAAAAACTGTAAAATTGTTCTCAATGGATCGTTACGGAAATTATTTGAACACACAGCCGGTGAACACAGGGTCAAATGACTCCCGGTCGAATTTTGATGGCACCAGACAACCTCGCACACATAGCGTACGACCGAGGGCGCGGTCTAAAGGCTGATGCCGCGAAGCGTCAACATGTCACATTCCGCATGGACCAAAATCAGTCGGCACGCATGCACACACATCCCCTGAACCTGGGGTCAAACCACCTTTGTCCATTCAAAGGTTGTCGACCTTGGATCGCCGTTATTTCCCGGTGGTTAACCGTGAAGTCAAATATCAGCAATCACTCACGCCCATATTTCGTTCCGCTAATAATTCATTCCGCTACATTACGTTTATGTTCGTTTCCGTAAGTTCATGTGTAACTATTTTCCTAGATTCTGAATGTTTCTAAAGCCTGATTGAACTTCAACATTTTCTACAATTCACGTATTGTTTGTGATGTATTTCATTCAGTGCATCATTACTACATTCTTTCACTCTACCAAATGAACTATCGCGAAGTATTGATTCGGGCCCAAAAGCTTCTCAGGACGAAACCTGAGCATGCTAATAGTGATCGCCTCACGACCAGTTGTTCAAGATATCCTGTGCAACTTCTCCCAGGACGATACCCGAGCATGGCACAAGGACCCCCGAAGGGCAGCGTTTCTCCGAACTTCGAGGCCATGGCGGTTTCGAAGAACAGATACTACACTTTGATCCTATCCAAAATGCCGCAAAGCCATTTTCTCCATCAACTAAGTTACAGCGACACGCTGCATCATACCGAATAGAAAACTATAATTTGTGCTATCTAACTATAATTGAAGAAATATCTGTGGGTGTATGCACCAAGATAACTCGACAACTAGTCTTAGTCAGCTCACCAGGCATCGCACTGTTGAATTTAAAGTTTATAGATCGTTTATCTAAAATTATAGATCTAAATGTAGATGTAAAATATCTACATTGGCAACTCTGAAGAGAAGTAACTGAAATACTTCGAAGTCATAGTTTCGTACGACGGACGAGAATTTATTTCACATGACTATTATGGCAGGCTGTCCCACACGCCATAAAGTCCGGTCCCTTCCAAACATGCACCGTTGGAACGGGAACTGCCCTAGTTGATTTTGATTAGGAAAAGTATTCTGCGAAACGGAATTGAACCATCAGCCTAAGGATATTTGCGCATTAATACTACAATACAGCGCTCTACCAACAAAGCCATCACGAGACGTCGCTCTATACCGAATATAACATGTTATAATCGACCTAGGGACATCAGCGATTTATTACTACAGTCCTCCGTTCTACCAACTGATCTATTAGTTTTATACACACACGCACACAACACACACACATATATATATATATGTATGTGTATGTGTGTGTGTGTGTGTGTGTGTGTACTATCAACTTAAGAATATAAGCGATGTATTACTACAGCCCTACGTTCTATCAACTGAGCTATCAAAGAGTTGTGTGTGTGTATGTGTGTGTGTGTGTGTATAACTGAGTTATGTTCGGAAGTTTTATCATTTTCTTGTTGTCACTCGGTGTCAGCTGAAGCGTGTTTAACACAGACCTTACGTCGTTTTTATTTATCAACTTGTTTGGCGTTTTGAAAGAAAGTCGACGCTTTAATCATAAAAGATAGTCCATAAATTTCCTTTGGCCAACATTTATAGCTATTGGCCTGTCGCAATCGATTCTGATGTCAATTCCTGCCGGCCTTTAACACAAAAGGTTACAATGATCTACGCATAAATATACAGAGACTTGCGGGATGGGCTCAATAGTTTAAACAATGGGTTAGTGCCCAAACACCCCACGCTTCCCTGCTTTTAAGGGTTTTAATTTGAAATACAGTTTTACCCAGATATTCGAGAGTAGAATGTTCCTAAAAACATTTCGTAAACCGAAAAAATCGAATCCACCGCTAAATACGATATGAAATTTTATTTTCCTTTCGATCAATTTATTATGCGTTACTTAGTCTGACAATGCCATAAGTTGCTTGTTAGATTGTAGGCGGCTGCGTTTTATTAAGGATTTGAAAAAATATAGACGGGTATATTTTGTTTGCTTTTTTGAATATATCTGTATCAGTGAGAATAAAAGATGAATATGTAGTAGTCAGTAACCGGTAACCGTACTCCTTCCACGGGTTTTTTGAGATTGGCTAAGCCGTTAAGACAAAGAAGTTGGATATCAACGGTTTTTTTAGTTGGCTCTGGGACGCGAGAAGGAAAGGGTCGGTGTGCACTTTTAGAAGCCGAAACTTTGTGTATACGGGTAATTTAACCCCAGGATGAACATAGGATAGGTGGTGATGCCCTCAGATGACCTCTAAGTCAAGTCAATTTGGCATTTTAAATCTAACGGAAACGGCTACACCCTAAATGCTGCAAATTTATGTACAAGTGTAACTTGAGGCCAGGATGAACATAGGATAGGTAGCGATGATCTCTGGTGACCCATGAGGGTCAAATTAGGGTCAGGTCAATTTTGGCATTTAGAAAATGTTTTTCTCTTATGCACTGTGTGAATAGATGTGCTCTCTCCTGCATCTTCTAGAAGGTCTGTTGTTATGCCATCCTCATCTGGAGCTTTACTGAGTTTCATATTTCGTAATGCAAACACTCCTTCGTCTTCTGTTATGCCTGGGGTATCACTAGTCTCTTATTTATTAGTTTGTGGTATTTATATTTTTGGAGCGTACACATTTTCATAGTACAGTTCCGTTACTTTTGACAATTTGTTCCTATTTTTGAAAACTTTTTATTTTTATAATAAAGTTTGTATCCTTTAGTGCAAGCATCTGTTGCTTGCCGGTATGATCTGCGGGTCGGGCGAGTTTTAAACTTTCCCCTTTCTGATAGCCTCTACTATCCTTTTCATGTTTTTTTCTTTTCTCGTTTTTTATTTGTTTACTAATTTAAGTTCTGCTATTTGTTTTCGTCTTCTGTAGTTTTTATCTCCATATTTCTTAACTTCTTGATTAATTTTAATATTGTTTTAGAGTATTCCCCGTGTTATTGTTTACGATTGTATTGCCTACCATTTTCACTGCTTCTTTAATTATATTTGTCAGGCTATTACACTTTTCTTCTCTGTCACTGTGGCTATACCAGAAGGCATGGAATCTGTTCTCCATCGCTACTCTGAAGTTGCTAATGTTCTCTATCTCTATCGTATCTTCCAGTTTTAAAGTTAAATTTAGTTCTGGACGCTACCATTCTATGGTCGCTTCCAATGTCTACTTTGTTTATAATGATAACGTATTTAATGTTATTGATCTTGTCAGCTATTATGAAGTCAATTTCGTTTTGTGTTATACCATTTGTGCTTTTCCAAGTCCACTTGAAGGAATGTTTTGGTTATCTTTAATCCATATCTCTCAGTGAAATTTACTAGCATGTCACCTCTCTCGTTTCTCTGGCCTATTCCATATTTCTATACACTAGATTCCCCAAACTTTCCTTTACCTACTTTAGCATTAAAGTCTCCCATGGGTATGTAGTTAGTCTTCTATCGATTCATTATCATACTGATGTCGTCATAGAACTCTTCAATCCCCTGGATTGGACAGTTTCTGCTCGCATTCGAGGACACATTGCTCGTAGGCACACGAAGCAATGCGGTTGGACATTTAATAAATGATGATCCAACAAGAACGCTACGGTATTCATATGGCTGTGGATTTGGGAAGATGGTGGCTAATTTAGCGCTAATTTCTGGTTAGCATTCAGAATGGATTCACCTTATTCGGTATATTCGGTTGGTCCCTATATATCTACAGGGGGTCTCTATGGTCCACGCCGTCTTAGACAGTACCCCATCTATCTATGGAGCCTTCCCCATCCGCCACATGGGGATGTGCAGTATAGCAGAGAGATCCTACCCCCTCCCATTCTTTTGTTTTTTAAATGGTGGCTGGCTTGAAAAGGACAGCCTTCTGAAATGGTCTTTTCATATTATTGGTCTGTTCTTTCCTCTCGCTCAAGCTTAGTAATAATCCACATATGCCTTTTCTTCTATCGTCACAGTGGAGGAGTTTAGATAGCTCTAACTTCGATGTTTGTCAAAACAGTGAATATATATAAATATACTATACTATGTGTGTGTGTGTGTGTGTGTGTGTGTGCGTGCTCGCGTGTCTGCGTGTGTCTTTAATCATTCTCAATGTCCATTGCAGTGACATCATAACAACATCTGATGTCTTCAAGATTGTCAGTGAACAGGGGCGCCACGGAAGAGATACAAGGTTCCCAAAAAAAAGGAATTGACAACCGTCAACGAGCAACAGAAGCTACTGAGTGGGAGACATGTTGCCGCACACCTCGCTCCCTTCCGATGGAAACTGCAGAACCAGAGCTGAGGAGAATTTACCGGGCTCGTTTGGACCTCGTCAGCCGTCAGCGGGCCTGCAACAGACGTGGAATATCCTTCTAAATCTTCGTCCGCGAAGCCAAGCCATAATGATAATAGAGAATTAAGTCTACTCAGGCAGGTTGATCAGTTTTAGATTTGTTGCATTATATTTTTTTAAAAACTCTTAGTTTCACCCCTTTCCCCGCTGGGGTGAGGGCTAGGAACGAGGTACGCTTTCCCAATAGTCGAGAAATAATAGAATAAACTTCAACAAAAACATTATAACAATATGTTAGGCAGTATAACATTTCGATGTTTCATGATTTGGTGCTATGAAGCTGGATTTAAAGGCTTGAACATCAGATATGTTTTAACTATGGAAGAATCCTTGAACAGAACGATATCATAGCAGACACATTGAAGTGGCGCAATATCTTTAACACAAAGGAATTTGTTTTTCTCTCTATTATAAGTCATTTGTTCCTTTTTGTTGCTCAATTACCTTTATGAACTAGATCCGGAATGTTCTAGACGTTGGTTAATTGCTCTATCAGTAACATTTCATATATGAAAGCATAACATCTTCATATATGAGAGCATAACTTACTAACGTGTATTTCGAGATGGAAGCGGGCATGGTCGGTAGAGGTGCTCAGTTCCTGAAAAGTATCACTAATGTGTACTCTTATCAAGTATCGATTTGTATTCTAAAAATCAAATAGTATTAATGTCAATCGACAGCAGACATTTAAGAGCCAATAAAATATACGTTGGGACAGCTATTAGGTTTTTACTTGCCTGCTTAAACAATTCATGATTGGATTGCGTCCGTTGAGAGTTGCTTATCTATGCTTTGCCTATTCTAGGAACGGTCAGATTTGAGCGGATTCGACGACCAATGAGAGGTTAATTAACGTAATTACATTCATCATCATCAGCCGTTATAAGTCCACTGCTGGACAAGGGCCTTTCCCATCTCCTTCCATGACGACACTGTTTGTGCTAACCTCTGCCAGAGGTCTTACCGGCAAACATTGAGGATCGAACTAATTACAGTAGTATGGGTCAGCATCACAAGCTTGTAAACCATTACTACACAAATTGCTTTTTTAAAAACAAAATCCCTAGGTATTTCACTAGTTTCACAATCTTACTGTAACACACACACACACACACACACACACACACACATACACACAAGTCTACTGCTGGACAAAGGCCTTTCCTATCTCCTTCCATGACGAGCAAGATTGTGCTAACCTCTGCCACGTCCTACCGGCGAACCTTTCTATCGTGTCACTCCATCTTGTGTCTGGTCTTTTCCTACTGCGTTTACTGTCCCATGGGCACCATCTATTGTCATCTCTTCTTGCTATGTGACCAGCTCATCTCCAATTTTGCTACTTAATTATTTGTATAATATCCTTCACTCTAGTCCACCTTCTGATCCATGTTGATCTTTTTTTATCCCTAGCATTTCTCTTTCCATGGCTCTCTGTGCTATTCTGAGTTGGTTTTCAGCTCGTTTTGTTAATTTCCATGTTTCGCATCAGTAAGTCATGGCAGGTATTATGCAACCGTTGTATACTTATACTCAGAATGTCTCTATTCATAACAAATGCTTTCCAACCTATCGTTATGCGTCGTTTTATTTCGCAGGCATGGTCTTTGTCTAGCTTTATTACCTGACCTAGGTAGATGTATTCATCGACCTCTTCTAGAGCCTCTCCTTCTATCTTTATGGCTTTCGGGGGGATTTTATCGTTGAACATTACTTTTGTCTTTATTCTGTTCATCTTTAAGCCTACTTTTTTACTTTCCCTATTTAGATCAGTTAACATGTTTTGTAATTCTTCGAATGCTTCCGATGTCATGGAAATATCATCGGCGAATCTTAAGTGGCTTAAGTATTCTCCATCTATGTTTATTCCCATACCCTTCCAGTCAGTTTTCCGAAAGATGCTTTCAAGGCTCGTTGTGAATAGTTTAGGTGATATTGTATCCCCTTGTATTACCGCTTTGGCTACCTTTTTCTTGTTTGTATTGAATTGTGGTAAATATTAGTCAACGAATATTTCTAGCATTGTAAAAAAGAAATTGATGAGAAGAAATATCAGTAATTATTAGGTCTGCGAGTTCCGATTAATGCGTGGCGGTTGGGAATTTGAGGATGTTTAAGAGGAAAAGTGAGAAACAGTGAACGCGTAGACACAAAGAGGTAACGTAAAATAAAATAAACATAGTAGAAGAGCAAAGAGAATTGGTGTTGCCAGCCGGAAGAATCACCCAAATGTGTGTGTATACGAGGTATGCCCGGAAAGTATCCAGCCTAGGGCAATGGTGCCTTATTCCCATAAAATACCCCAATTGGGATCTCACACACTTAACCCAGCGTCCCTTCCACTTTTCAAAACAGGTTCGCTCTGATTGGTTGCCAAGTTATATCAAAGCCGTACAACCAGTTCTCGAAATATTCAAAATGACTGGATACACACCTCGTAAAATGAAAGTAGCATTAATGTCTGCCCAGAGCAAACATTTATGTTCCGATTAAATAGACATAAGCGATAGCTATAAGGTTTTATTATACAGATTTCTGGTCTGCTTAACCCATTCATGACTGGAGTGCATCCATTGAGAGTTGCTTAACTGTGCTTTGGCTATTTTAGGAACGGTCGGGTCTGAGCCGAGTCAACGGCTAATGAGAGGTTTATTCACGAAGTTACAATGAATTGCAGTAAACGACATTCACAGAATGGTCGCAACATTATGACAATGCGGCCCAAATGACGAGAAGAAAGACTAATAATGATCTCAGTGAGTTCGGATAAGTGTGTCGATGTTTGGAATTTGAAAAAGTTTGAGAGGAAAAGTTAGAAAAAGTGCACGCGTAGACGGAAAGAGGTAAATGTTTTGCAAAGAAAAAAAATGAAAAAGACGTGAAGAATGACTGGCTAAGTCATTGTGAATGCGATGGTCACACAGTCAAGCTCATTCAATGGCATCTAACTGCCGACTGAGTAACCCCACGAGAGAGTGCATGTTCACTCATGCGCAGTAAGGTCACCTCTTAATGGTTTTCAAGTTACATCAAAGCCATGTACGGTTTTATATTAAAATAACTGATTTTATTTTATTTTTTTTTAAATGAATCACTGGATGCATATTCAGAATTTGCGTAGAATTTATTGACCGAACTTGCTTGTTGTAGTTCTGTTTTGATGTTGGATACGTATTTTATTTTATTTGTATTGGGTATGTCCTTAGCACCTAAGGACATACCCAATACAAATAAAATAAAAATAAAATAAAATACGTCTATCTTAATAAATAAATTGATGAAAAATGAAAGTTAAAAATTAAAAATTAATAAAAACCCGAAACTAATGTTATGTTTTTTTAGTCATTAAAATTGTTATCTTTTTTTTTGCATATTTTAATATATACTTATTTTAGTTACTACATTTAGATATTAATTCGCTTCTTTTATTGGGCAGTTTTTCAGGTTCTTTATGGTATAATATTTTTAATTTTTCTTTTTCTTAAAACGCACTCCTCTCGTTGTTTGCAGTTGCATTTCCTTGTTGTGTTAATTCTCTCGTTTTCATCCCTAATTGTTTCTATGATTTATAATAACCAAATCATAGAAACAATTAGGAATGAAAACTTAGGAATAAATGCCTAACGAAACAAGTAATGTATTTAGCTAAAATATCAACATTCGAAAATAAAATGGACGAGAAGGCATACGTTGAAAAACCAGAATTTAAAGCAAGACTGACCAATCATAGAGCATCTTTTAAAAATAAATTTAGAAAAACGGATACAGCTTCATCAATATATTATTGGAAATTAACGGAATCAGGAAAAAACTCCGTAATAAAATGAAAAATTCTGAAAGAGGCTAAAACATGCAACAGCTTAAACTCTAGGTGCAATTTATGTGTAGAAGAAAAAATAGAAATAATAACATATAATGAAAAGAGTAAACTCCTTAATTCTAGATCTGAAATTACGGTTGTGTTCAGGCATCAAAAAGTGTTCTCATTTAGACATGTGAAAAAAGAAAAAGAAAAAATAGGATAAAGAGGTAGAATTAGAACAACGTAAGAATTCTTTTTAAAATAAAGTTAAAATACGGAAAATAAGAATACGGGAAAAAAATAAATACAGTTAAAATTTTCAAGAAATAACAATAATAGAATACTAGAATACTAAGATAAGTATAAATAACATGAAGCTTAAGAATTCAAACAAAATTTTTAAAAAAATATGAGTAAGCAGGAGGAAGAAAACGAGCAGGGATAGAGAGAAACTAAATAATGAAACGAATAACGAGGTAACTTAGTTAGTCTAAATATTGAATTGAATTAAGATAAATATAATGTTTGACAAATAACCAGGCATAAACAGAATGGAATCGGGAACAGAGATAAAGAGAAGACACAAATAATTAAAAGATTTTAAATAGACAGTAAGACGAGCGAAATAACGAGGTAAGATAACAAGTATAAATAGAAAATAGATAAAAACAAAACACATTAAGAGAAATAGATGACAACTTAAGAACACCGACACCAACGAAAGATAAATATGGAGCCATAAAATAAATCAATATAAAATATATAAGGCTATTTTGATGCCTTAGGCACAATAAAAATCTATGAATATAACCTTGCTGACCATTGCTTGTTTAATGACTTCGAGACGAAGCTTTGTCGCTAAGAGATTATCAAATCTATTAATTATAAGAGTTCAATTTTCACTTCCAATATCCTGGTTTTTGAATGTGTTATAGGCGTATGGCTCTGCTCTTAGACATTTACACACATGTACCTATTCCTGTCTGGCAACCTAGTGCAAGGCCGTTGGGGCACCACATATTGTGTGTCAAGGGTGAAATAGCCTGACGGGGAGCATCCATATTCAGGCTGATTTGGAATCATAGTTGTCCATCTCCTAGACGGATTGCCAACCATGGTTAGAGAGCCCTATGTACCCTGCTATTTTACCAATAGCTGACGAGAGAGGTGATAGATTCCTGCTTTTTCCAAGGACATTAATGAGTACTTAAACAGCATCGGTCCGATATTTTGAACTCGGCTCCCCGATTCCACTGTCCAAAACATTAACCATTACGCCACTCGTGCCCCCATTTACAAAAATACGCAACAGGAGTACCTTTCTAATAAATGCAACCCGGAAACTTGCAAGATTTAGCCGATGTTTAACAACACCACTTAATCCAGCAGCCCTGGACTTACATAACTCAGCCTGTTACTCTGACATACACTATCGATATTCCTTAACGCTACAGCTTCAGGGAAACTTCCATTATAGGATCAAATTAATTCCCTGCACGAACGCTGAACCTATCTGTTTAATTAACTTTCATCAGAGAAGAACCATAGTCGAGCACAAAAATGCACCAGTCTCCATTCTGCATTCTAGGAGGTTGAGCCTTCTACAGTGCAAATAACTGCAACGATTTCATTCTAAAGATCATTAATTGCTAAGATTGTCATTGATTTCAAAAGATCAAAGGATATGGACTAACATTCTTTACTTTCATGCCATATTAGTTCTTCCAAGGATTTTCTTCATGGTAGAAGGGATTTAAGAGAATTGTTATTACTATAATTATTTATAGCTTTCCATTTGTTTTTAGTTTCCAGGCAAACATCAGGTATTTCTCTAATTGTTCACTTCCCCTAGGCTTCATTCTATTGTACGCTGTCACAGCTACGTCCATGATATTAAATAAATGTGCACATAGTAGTATCTGGTGGCCATGGCTGGGGATCAAGTGACAGCAAATCTCCTCAAATCTCCTACATTCTTCTCATTATTCTTGCCGATATCATCAATTCAATATATGTTAATGATTCACAATCAGCGGTCAACCCCAGTTTCCTATTCTCCATAGAATTCACTTTGAATCTCATCACAATTATTTTACAGATACACTCTACTTTCGGATAGCGGAGGAAACCTGATTTACTGTCCAACTTCTATTTTTACTGTGCATTTATTTTCATATGAATTCATAGCATTTAGTATTTGTTGTCTGTGTGACAGCAAATCTCAGCAAATCTCCAGCACCATTCTCAGTATTTCATCTACCTTAAAAACGCTGTGGTTTTAACCATCTCAATTCTTCCTCGAATCTCTGTTTTATTATCTTTGCCAGAGTCTTTAAGACTGTTTCCAAATATTATAGGTACGCTCGTTTCTTTGATATCCAACAACATTTCCAGGAAAGACTTGATTAATACTATCAGTAATATTTATACAGGTACATAATCTCTTATCCGGAACGCTTCGGATATAATCCGGAATTCGGATTTCGGAACGCGCTATCGATAATGACAAATTTGTCCTTTTCTACTTCTCACTGTAACCGCTAGGGGAATCTGTAGTTCTTTTTAACATTTTCACTTCGAAGTAAAAAAGAAAATGCGCGACATCGGATATGAGAAAGAATATATGCAAAAGTACTGAAATATCATTCAGGTCCAACTGTACACTCAATTAAACCAGTTTTTGGTTAGGTGGATTGTGTTGTGTAAGAAATATATTAAAGAACATATTTATTCCCCGGTCAATGAATGGAATCTCTGCTAGTATTTTAATAAAGTAAACATATCTTTAAATATTTCTTTTTAAATACATGGGTAAATCAACGGAGAATATTGAAATGATACTTTTTAAAAAATTACATATTAAAACAAATATTATCTAATGGAAATGTAAAAAATCATTAAAATCTTATTGGGCATTCTTATTTATCTTTTTAAAGTCTTTTGAAAGATAAATGTCTGAAGGAAGATTTTTTCAATTTTTACCGATTTCTTTGGTGAAAGTTTGGTGAAATAAGTTGTATCCCTTACATTTATCTTAGCAAAAATTATAAATGATCTCTGATGACCTTGAATGACCTCTGATGCCAACCTCACTACCTTTGCTGTGAAATGATGTGCCCCTATGCCAAATATCAGCTTCCTAGATGCCAAAATGCGCCTTACAATTGCTAATATTGGCTAGACATTACTATAAATGACCTCTGGAGACCTCAAATGACATCCGAGTTCAACTTCACATAACCCGTGACCTTTGCTGTAAGAGGTTGTGCCTCTATGCCAATTTTCACCTTCCTAGGTGCAAAATTATAGCCTAAAATTGCTTCAATTTTCTAAATATGACCTCTAATGACCTTGAATAATCTCCGAGGTCAACCTCACATAGCTCATGTTCTCCGCTGTGATAAGAGTCCTATGCCATATTCCAGTAAAATTAACTTCGGAAAGTCAGGGTCCAGTTTAGCATTATAATTTCAAATAAAACCCAGTGTGAAACTTTCAAAATATCATTCAGCCTATGTCCCCCGCCGTGAAAAGATGTACCGCTATGCAAAATTTCAGTTTCTTATATACAAGTTTGTGGCATACAAAGTGGAACAGACAGACGGATTTTTAGTTTTATATATAGAGAGAGATCATCTATATATATGCTTATATCATATATATATA
>VCCN01002953.1:494168-509191 GCA_006491835.1 Architeuthis dux | reverse complement strand
GCAACTTCATTGATGGTGATCTGACGATTCTGACGCACAATTCGTCCAATTCCATCGACATTTTCAGGGTTAATGCTCGTTAAGACCTCTCTTCATCCCCCAGTGATGTTCTACCACTCTTGAGACGCGGGTGCCACTCAAAACACCTCGCCAGGTATGCATAGTAAAGTTTGTTTATCTGTATGTTTTTCTTGAAACAACGTCGCCATTTCTCATATTACCAATTTTGCACGGAGGTCCTGATGCATCTCATAACAATGCATGAACAAAGAAACACAGGCCCGGGCCTCCCTCTGGGTTAATATCCCAAGTAACTTCCCTTTTAATGCGCTCTTCGAACAGATTATCGTATTAAATCCTAAACCATTCATGGTTTTATGTAATAGTATAAAGTGACATTTTTCGGATAGAGGAAGCCATTTGAATCAAACAGGGGTCCAATTTCTCAAGTTTTGGTGTGAAATATCAGCTTTTATCACCCGTGATCAAATAAATAAATAAAGCGGATAACGATTGACGTGGAACAAGAAATCTGCTGACTACATGTATGAGTTGAGAGATTGTGTCGCGCGAATTTTCAAATGGGGAGAGCATTCATGCCTTGAAGCTGGGTTCGAATAGTGATTGCAGGCGTTGGAGGTAAACATGCCACTAGCCAGTAAGTGGCTAGTTATATATAAACAGACTAGAATAAATTGATAGATAGATAGATTGAGAACAGATTGTGATAAGAACAAACTGAAATAGAGATATGAACAGACAGATAGATATGAACATAGATAGATGGATGGCTGCTGACAAGATCCACAAATCACCGGCAACGTGCACGCCAATGTTAGATTGAAATAGCCCCGGGCTTTACGAAAAACCGAGAAGCATCGTCGCTGCTCCTTTTAATGATACTGACTCGGAATGGTGCCAAGGGTAATTTACGCTCGTCTGCTTTCGGACATTCGCTCAGCAATTTGATATTTATGAAAGATTTGCTTATTCGTTCATCCTGCAAATTAGGAAGAGTCGGGTGTGGCGGCATTTTTTAAGTAAGTCACTTGTAAGCAACTCTGCCAATGAGAGATTTTTCCTCGGGCAGATAATCTGACTCACTCGCAGAATAAGTCGACAGATCTCGTCTTTTAAATGGCAAGCACCAATCTCTATGGAATATATAAATGTATGCATAAAGAAATATAAAGATATTAAGCATAGTACCCGTCAAAAATCTTTGCTATGTATGGGTATATTATGGATTGGTGCAACACATTTTTCTAACCTCCAATTCCTCTGCGTCGGCTGCTTGCTTGGTCGGTTGCTTATTTTTACCCAATATTCAAGCTGCGTAAAGTTGGCCTATCTTATACGCTACTGGTCTTCCCACCTACCAGTAGGACGTTTGAATCACAGCAGAGTTTCGTTAAATTTTATATATGTTTGCTTTAGCGTGACAGAAAAAAACAGTGACAACGGAGAGAGAGAGCCCTATTATTTCAGTAACACTCGCATTAGTTCCTGACCACAGACAATCCCTTTCTTCGTGATTTTCAATGCATTACTCCAGGAAAATCAGTTGCAATGCATTCACATTATATATATAATATCCCTATTCTATTAGTAATGCTTTCATTAATTCTTGACCACTGAAAATCCCTTTCTTCCTGATGTTCCATGCACAACATACAGATTGGATCCTGAAAGTTACCAAAACAAATTAAAAATGTTAAGATATGCAAAATTCGCTGTTTTGTTTTTAATTCTTTGCCACCAGATATATTTAATTTATTAGTTCAGTCAATGGTTAGAGGTAAGCCGGTAGAGTAGCAATAAAGTCAGTGGACAGCCTAAAAAAGCCGAATTCTTGCCTACGTATACTGGGTTCCAATGTAGTTGGTGCTAAAAGTATTGTTTCATTTGTTTCTTCCTACAACCGGAATTTGGTTTCTCATTATATTCGTAATGATTAGAGCGAATGAAAGTTTTGATGTAAGTGTTTAATGAATCCTACCCGTGATATCATGGGTGACATAAACAGCTAGTATCAATATTTTCTCATCTGATTAGTGTCTTTTTCTTTACGATGAGATTATTCAATCTCCAACTATTTTCCAGTAATTTATTTCCAGTAGAAACATTGCTCGTATAAGAATGAATAAAGATTAAATCCTCTTTTTTATTATCAAAATCAAAAGCAACTCTGAAAATCAAAAGCAAAAATGAAAATTGTCCCTCCTAAAAAACAGTGCAAGGCATTTCAGAGTAGAATTTGTCTTACACTTGATATAAAATAATTCAAGGGTGCTAATTCCAAATCATTCTTCATTTTATTTTCGTTATTACAGGACACATCATTCTAAATGGGCGCTATTTTAGCGATAATGGCATTGATTTTGGGGGGGGTTGATATAGATATATGACTAATTCAATCAAATTTTAAGATGGATTTTGTATGGTCTTTTTCTATTCCAAACAAATATTAAACCACTTTAGTAACAAATTAAAACACTAGCTGAAAACTCGCCCACAGGCGGGTATTTAGCTAGTTTATATATATATATAGTATAAAATAGAGCAAATAGATGAGACTGATTGGGGGAAAGCGTTAAATAGATCAAACCGATAGAAGTGAAAAACTTATGTCCGGAATCGCCCACGGCATGCATTCTTTTAAAATCTGCACAGGAGAGAATAAAACAAAATAGCCATTCAATTGATAGGATATTAGGAATTTCTGAAACTGATGTTATTTAGCACAAAGATTGAACGAACGTTCTCTAGTAAAACTATCATGTCCAGAATAAAAACTGAACAGCCAGATTCAAGTGGATCATTCCATCATGAAAAAAACTGAGAAACAGCTCAGAAGCAAACCAAAGGCATCTGATTGGGAGAAATATTTCTTACATTCAGTCCAGTCTTTTAACACGAGCAACACATTCATTGAGTTATCAAGATATTATAAATTGTGTTTTAGTCAGACGTCGGTGATTTAATTGCAGCTTCTCAAAGTACAGGCGTAATTCAGAAAACGTTAAAGACACTGCTGGGTAATATGATCTGGTACTGGCTTAGCTATGTTCTCATCTGAGGAACAATGCATCCAAAGGTCATATTTTACACCTCGGTGATTTATGGCTTTTCTATACTGATCTTTGTACAGAAATACGGGAAGCCCCAATCCTTTATTAGTCGTAGAACATCCTTTAAAGAGAAAATAGAAAATAGAATACAGTGACCAAGACAAGGGCACAATTTTGATGCCAAAAGAATGTTCACACTATCCCATTACAGCCCTTCTTGCTGAAAAGGAACACATTTAAATTCAGGTTTACAAACCAGATGGCGTTTTCCAATCTCTGGTGCATGTGGCTCTAAAACTGATGTCAGATTTCTTGTGTCCTCCACAATACAAATGTTTCAAAGTGACAAGTGAAGCAGCAAGTTCATGTATACCTGACAGTGTATATATTTTATTGAAAGTATTTTTTTGTATAGACTGGGGGGATGTATTAAAGCCCAGTAGTAATGATAAAGATGGAGATGAACATATTGGTGATGACCATGAAAACAGGATACTTTCGGTGGGACAAGATCTTGTTTTTAATACCAGCAAAAGTAGAATGTGGACTCCAAAACATATTGGCCTTGCAAGTACGCTTCAGCAAGCCATAATGTCTAAAACACTTGTGAATGTCTGCCATAAAGTTGGAGACCCAATTAGTTATAAGAACGCCCTCCAAGTTGACATATCACTAGCTGGAGCGACACTCAATCCCTAGGACAATGAAACTGTAGCGGTTCTCCCTGAGAATTTGGTGCCAGGAAGGTTTGTGCATTTTCCCACAAATAACGAGATGCTAGTCTTAATGGAAAGAATACATTTCATGCAACACTGATTGCACCTTGGTAGCATGCCCAATCATCCAAAATTGACAATCTTTAAACCATCAACTAAGACCTTAACTCTTCCCAATACACTTAGTAAAAGTATTCCATCCGTAACACCTGTGAGAGCCCCAGACCCGATTAAAAGATAATGGGGAACCTGATGTGCATGGGGTGCAATCCAAATGAAAAATATGATATTTCTCATGAGAAGACCAGATGACCAAAAGAATGCTTGGAGTCATTTTAGTCGAATGTCAAGTGAAAGTGATGCCCAGAAAAATAGCAGTTGTCTATATACCATTTGTTCTGAGCAATGCTCATGAATATGAAACTATGAATACAGTTGTCAAAAGAGTATTTGTTTTTGATCCATTGACTTGGTGGACTTCATATCTCAATGAATTTTATTGAGGTCGTTGGTCAGCAATTCCAGTCACCTGGGCTCCATGACTGAAAGGGATTTGCTCGGAGAGAAAACAACAGAAAGGGTCGTATCCCGGAAGGACGATGAGAAACTTATGAGGGCTCACGAAATTACCTTTCAAGCATGTGGGAGATCCTCATGCCACAGTTCCCGCAGTTTCTAGAGGAGCACAACGAAAAACAACAATAACGCATAAAGAACTAAAAAGCCCTCAGACAGCACACACCTCTGCCAAGCCCATTGTCACTAAAACTGAACGAAAATCAGTTCACAAACAGTTACGATGTAGGGGAGGTAAATGTAAATAAACTTTGGATCCACCCCAAAATTGAATCAATTCTTCCTTAGCCCATGGCCTACCCTTCGACAAAATGCCATTGGAATTCATTGAGAACTTTTAGAGATATTGTGTGGACATATAGCTACGATGCAGGGAGGTAACTGTAAAAGGTTTCCTGGATCTGCCCCAAAAGCCAATCACTTCTTCCGTGACCAATTGCCCAGCCTTCCACAAAATTTAGACATTCATTGAAAGCTTTTGGAGATATTGTGTGGTGTGAATATATAGCTATCATGCAGTGGAGGAAGAAAATCCTGGATCCCCCGACTTCGTCCGTGGCGCATTGTCCAACCTTCCACAAAATTCCATTGAAATTCATTGGGAACTTCTGGAGATATTGTGTGAACAAAGAGACGACACGAGTGAATATATATACATCTTCCAACTTTGTTGGCAGGGCGGAAATAAAAGTTTTAAAATAATTAGCATTGCCTTTCCATTCATTAGGGTTTATTTGATTGATTTGATACATTCTGCACATCTGAGCATCCTTCATCCAATCAGGCTAGAGCTCTAATCTGCATAGAATGCATACAATTTAACATGAAAATGCAGTTTTATCACTGATTATTAATGAGCTGTCATGTAATAACGAGCGGCCTTGCATTATGTTAAATCAAGTAGAGAAGAGACCGGGGATAGTTGGGCACAGGGGCAGGTTAAATAACTTGCTTTAGTTTGTGTTTTTACCACCTGATAGCGCCACTGTTAGCCCCATTTTGAGCAGAAGGGTGTCGGACATCTTTCTACTAAGTTTGAGTCATATGTGTTGTAAGCACGAAATGTTTTGCATGAAAATTGTGTTATCACCCTGGTAAGTAACTTTTTCTCTTTGTCAAACGAGTGCCTATTTCATGTAGTATTGTGCCGTTGATGATAGCGTAATCTATGTTTATGAGAAGTGGCAATAAACAGTATATATACTACATTTCAAAAGGTTTCTGTCAGAAGTTTGTGTTGGAACATAATGTAAAGAAATCTATGTGTTTGGGGCTGGTTGGTACATCGTAAGCTGGGCTACTTGGTATGCTGTAATTGTATGCAATTGAGGCAGAGGAAAAACAAAACGCCTGCAAAATAACAAAACAAATTTCAAACAAGTCATTGGTGTCGTCATTCTTTTCTTATTGTTTCTTTTCCCATCTTCCACCTTATTACAATGCATCATTGAGGTCCACTCACACATGATTCCACTTGTCCTACCAGGTGGTCATTATATTCGTAAAATCTTACTTTTTACACAAATCAATTCTTCTGTCTGGTTTAAAAATGTATATTTCTCAAGTATAACAATATATTAATAACATCTGTACCTACTAGAAAGAGAAATAACTTGCCCAATCAGATTGTAGCAACTGTGTTTGTACACTTTTTTCCGAATGTTAAATGATTATATAATAAACTGTTTCAGATTTAAACAATAGTTAATCAACTGCTAGAATCAAGCTCAGATTACAATCCAAACGCCAAATCCAAACGAAGCGTTTACAATCCAAACGAAGCCTTCACAATCCAAACGCCAAACGAAGTCGCCACAATCCAAACGCCAAACGGGATCGCCACATACAAACGCAACGCAGGTCATTCACAAAAGATCTACCCGTGAATCAGAATAAGCAGGATTTACAGCAATTCCTGCTTCCTTGCGATTGGTCAGCTCAAAATAAGTACCGATTAATCTAGTTTACACACATTCAAATAGTGGGTTAGTTAAATCACAGCTTTCGATTGGTCATTTGCACTGACTCTCTGGAGGCGACTTTCTGGCGGGCGGCACAGCGTTTCCACCACACTGCCCCCTGATGTCCTGATCATAACACCTGCATGAAGCGGCGGAGGCCTTCTCTGCCTAGAGCTTCTCCGCGGGGTGGAATTTATGTGGGGCGCCTCCTCTACCCCATTAAGGTCATGCTCATCGCCAACCTTTCATTAGGAGCGTCACAAAATGTATTCAAATCCAATAAAATGAAATCTTCATCCTCAGAAGATGCGTCATTGACATTTTCCACCGACATGATTGTGCCCAAACAGAGTCGAATGTCCTTAACCTGACGTGGTATTCCATCAACCTCTATGGATTTTGGGCCACCAGTCATACTCCCAGATCCATATTCGGACGTACAGCGGTTTTGAGGCTTCCTTACCAAGACGATGTCTCCCACCGTGTGCACGTTAGGTCCTGGCGAAGTCAGCGCATTGATACCTTTCAGTCGCACCTCGTAGGTATAGATTGTACAAGCAGATACAGCTAGTGTTGAAGCGTTGTCCTTCGATGTCACATTGTACCAGTACACCGCCTCATGTGTGGAACACTGCTTCCTGTGGTACCTCTCCACTATAGCAGTCCCTGCTGGAGCATACGCACACCTGAATCGAAGCCGAATACCCCACCCATCCACAGAATCTTTGAACATTTTGCTACGGAATGCAGTATCGTTGTCCGTGATGAGCTCAGCTCCAGGCCTCTGTCATAGAAAATAGACTCCAGTTGGCGTATGACATTTCTAGAGGCATGTCGAAACAGTGGTCGCCAGACTGAAAAACGTGCTGGGCCGCAGTCTATGAGTGTTAGATAATGTCCGCCATCATAATGGGTAATGTCCATTCACAGTCTACACCAAGTGTCGCTCACTTCTAGTTTGCCTTTTTGCCATTTCAATATTCGTTTGGATTGTGACTGGCTAGCTCGCCTGGCGAAGTACAGAGCTCGCTTAACTTCGGGATGTCGATAAATATCTGGATGGGGCTCAGCTCCTCGACAGCAGCAGCGCATATAGTAGGCCGGGGGCAAGCAGGGCCTACCGTGCATGCCCCCACCCCACACACACACACCATGATCCAATGAGTAAGGTACCAAAATGTTCCTTAGGATGTCCTCTTTCAGAAAAGAAGATGGAGAAAACTACCTCCTTTGTATTAAACAAAATGGCCGCCAGCATGGTTTTCAGACATGAGATATTCAAAAATACACTTTATTTTAACATAAAAGTAATTAATTAATAGGTATTTTAGTATTTTACAAGGAAATGTCAAGTATACTTTATAGGCCAAAGTCTATGGATTGTGGATTTAATTCATGAAGGAGATATATTTTTTGTATATTGGCAATTTGTATCTCTTGGGCTTGAAACGTTACAACCCAAAACGTGCTGCTATATATAACGTTTTACAGGGAAATTATAACTTTATAGTCCACATTCTGTAGATGTGGATTTAATTCTTGATGGATATATATTGCATGTAGGTGACCTATTGTCGAGTAGCCGCTTCTGAAGCCTGCCTGCTCGCGTTGTTGATTTTCATCTAGAATGCCTGTTAATCTGTTTGTGTGTATTTTTGTGAATAGTTTATATATGTTAGGTAATAGTGTAATAGGGCGGTAGTTGCTAAGGTCGTTCTTATCTCTTTTCTTGTGTAGTAGGATTACTATCCTTAGACAGAAGTTTTTAGGAACTTTTCTTTCTCTTATGCATTGAGTGAATAGCTATGCTAGTCCTTTGTGCAAGATTTCTCCTGCATCTTCTAGAAGGTCTGTCGTTATGCCATCCTCGCCGGGGGCTTTACCGAGTTTCATATTTCTTAGTGGAAATACTAATTATTCTACTGTCACGTCTGGGATATCGCTAGTATCTATAGTTAGTTTGTGGTGTTTTTATTTTTGAAGCGTAGTATTCTTCAGTTACTTTTGTCAATTTGTCTCTATTTTTGATAATTTTGCCATTTTTATCCTTTAGTGTAAGCATTTATTAATTTGTTAAGTTAAGTTTGTTTGCGCCCCCTTTAGTTTTTATCTTCATATATCTCCTCCGTTTGATTAGTTTTAATGTTGCTTTAGAGTATTTCCCTGTATTATTGTCTACATTTGTACTGCCTACCATCTCTGCTGTTTCTTTAACTCTATCTTATTGGGGAATCTCTTCTTAAGAATCATTTTATTTCTCTCTGTTTTAAAGTTACATTTAGTTCTGCACGCTACCATTCTATGATCGCTTCCTATGTCTACTTTGTTTATAACGGTAACGTCTTTAATGTTATTTATCTTGTCAGTTATTATGAAGTCGGTTTCGGTTTTTGTTGTGCCATTTGGGCTTTTCTAAGTTCACTTTCGACCTTCGCGACTGTATAAGTATACGTATATATATGTGTGTGTGTATGCGTGTTATAATGTCAACTGAATGGGATAACGCCTTTTTCCTAATATAATTTTGCTCTATCTTTTTCTTCCTTTCTCTCTTTCGTTTTCACTCTCTCTCTCTCTCTCGCTCTCCCTCTCTCTCTCTCTCTCTCTCTCTCTCTCGCTGTTTCTCTATCTATCTATCAAGATGACAGAAGCGAATAGGAAAGAATCACTCAAACATCACATCATTTATAAAATGCAGCATCATTCCAACTAGTGTTTCGTTTAGAATGGGCCTTGGCAAATTGGATTGAATCAAACCCATTTGCCAAGGAAAACTGGGAAACTTAATCAGCGTCTGTTTACGTGGGGTGTAGTGGAAAGGATGGGGGGGGCTTTTCTTAGGCACGGACGAATGTCCAAGCAAGCAGACTAAAAGTTTCTACCATGACTACGCCAAGACTTTAGACCATTAACATATATATAATATTAAAAGTCTGTTTTTTGGTTATCTTTGGTTTGGGATCTCTAAGTAGCCGAAACGGTGCATTGTAGACAGATGTGTCTACTTAACGTACCCTTAAAATGCGCTAATAATAGTGTTGGGTCTGTGTGCGCACTTACCCCATCTATATTATAATTTCGTGTCAAGGTAGATAACTATGGGAATATCGAAAGGAACCCTTTATTTGATCCATGCTGTCCTCATTCCTATACCTGTCACGTCCTGTGTTCTTCCTAGAGAATTTCAGGACTCATCAATTTTACTTTATGATGTTGATCTCTACATAAAGTCAAATGAAAACTTTTCACACTAGTGTCAAGAGCGCATTCAAAGAGGGAGATGACTTGAGTGTTTTTGGATGCCAGCTTTCTTACGAGGCAACGGGAAGGGTTCAACCATTTACCGAGTTATTAAATTTGTTTTATTATTTATTCATATATGTATATATTCGGTGTGTTCAAAAGTTTCTTGTGGAAACCAGTTTTTAACTTTGTATTCAATCTGTAGTTTTCAAAATAGCGCTGAGAATTTTTGCACACACCTAATAATATTATTATGAATTTTACCTTTCTTTTTATACAATTCATAGGATTATTTTATTATATACATGTTGGATAGTAGGGTTGCTACTCAACGGCTACTACTGCACCACTGGCCATGCCCCTATCACCTTACTTACCACACCGCTCAAAGTAAAAGATATCGAGGATGCGATACGGATTAATGTATCGAGTGTGATGTGACAATAAACAGTATATATACTACATTTCAAAGAGCTTCTGTCAGAAACCTCTTTTGGAATAGAATGTAAAGGAAACCATGTGTTTGGAGCTGGTTGGTACATTGTAAGCTGGGCTACTTAGCACGCTGTAATTGTATGCAATTGAGGAAGAGGAAAAACAAAAAGCCTGCAAAATAACAAAACAAGTCATTGGTGTCGTCATTCTTTTTACTATTTCCACCTTATTACAATGCATGTCCACTCATATAAGATTCCACTTGTCCTACCAAGTTGTCATTATATTTCTAAAATCTTACTTTTTACTCAAATACATTCTTCTGTCCGGTTTAAAAATGTATATATCGCAATTATAACAATATATTAATCACTGTAGGTACATATGTACCTACTAGCAAGAGAAATAACTTGCCCAGTCAGATTGTACCAACTATCCCCATTGGTGGGGTATGTTTGTTCACTTTTATCCTAATGTTAAATGATGATATAATAAACTTGACAACTGTTTCAGATTTAAACGACCCATCCAAAGGACCAAGAGGTCAGTACATTCCTAAAATCTTACTTTTCATCCAAATGCATTCTTCTCCCTCGTTTAAAATTTTATAGTTCTCAATTATAACAACAGGTAAGATAAACATCAAAGATGATTTGCTACAATAATTAAAAATAAACTGCAGCAACTACTCAATACAAGGTGTAACACGTTTTGCCCCTTATCTTTGCTTGGGTGGGGGCAGTGAAGACTAAATTAGCCTCTCAGCTGCAGAAGTGTTCCAACTGCAGGCTCCCGTCAACCACAACTATCTAGAGCTGGTTTCAGCTGCCATGGCTATCTCCCCAGTGGCTTTCTTCAATTGCTTGGGTTCTAACCCTATCTTTTGCAAGAAATGTCGCACTGGTGTTTCTGGGAAGCTGCGGCACCCAACTTCAATAGGGTATAATGCTGTGTACCATCCCTTAATAAGAGACTCCTCGGCTAAATCTTGATACTTGGCTTTCTTCAGTTGGTGAGATATGTCCATCCTGTACTCCCAGGGCAACGTTAGTTCCGCTACTAAGATGTGTTTTTGTGCTTTTAGATAGAAGAACCATGTCTGGTCGTAGAGAAGTAACTGCGATCTTCTCTTCAGGTCCACTTGCATCTCCCAATCAGAAGCTCGATGCAAAATAGAAAGCCTTCCCTTTGGAAATTGATATATTCTGGTGGTGATGCTGGTGCCTGTTGGCTTTGATCCTTTGTAGGTCAGTCCATTTGGCAATTTCAGCCAGGGCCTTGTCAATGCGCCACCTGTATCAACCCTCTGCCGGTGCTTTGGGACATCCAATCAGGATATGATTCAGGGTAAAAAGTTCTGCTCCACACTACTTGCAGGCTGGGGCCCCTTCTTTTCCCCAGATCTTTAGGTTGCTCGGAGTCGGCAAGAGGTCAGCCACGGCACGCAGGAGGAATGCCAACTTGCCTTGGTTGGTACCCCAGGGTTCCTTCCAGGATATCGATCGCTCAAGGGCCTGGTCTCACTAGGTTCACCGCACCTGGCTGGAGAGCCCTATTGCCTTCATGTGGCGGTCTTCTTCTACTGTATTTCGGACCCTCTGCAACACAGGTTCTCTCCTGCCTTTGGCACTAGTCTTACTCCACCCCTTGGCGTTATAATCCCAAAGTCCCAATCGTCCTAACTGACCACTCCAACGATCTCCTGATATTTTCAATACACTTCTGCTTGCTGGGGCTTACACTTCCTTCCACACTTGATGGTCAAATTAGCATGCTTGACATTCTCATCCACAGATTGTACCATTGTACTGACTGCTCTTGCCATGGCGACTTTGAACTCCTCCACCACCGATGAGACTGGTAAGCGGAGCTTGGAGGTCTTGCTGTATATTAATAACATATGTATCTACTAGCAAGAGAACTAACTTCCCAATCAGATTGTACCAACTATCCCCACTGGTGGGGTAGGTTTGTACACTTTTTTTCCGAATGTTAAATGATGATATAATAAACTTGACAAATGTTTCAGATTTAAATAACCCATCCAAAGGAAAGTTCTATTCCATAGTAACTTTTGGTCATATTTGCGTTTTAATGAATTAATTTCACAGGAAGTTACAGCCATCTAAGTGGAGGAATATACCAACTAGCCACGGTCTCCCATTCTACTCTAAAATTCCTTGAACTCTACAGTTTATCCCAAATCGAAACGGACGTCTTTGTCTAACAAAGTAAGCAGTTGAAAACATCTGCAACCTTCGTTACGAGCATTGCTGATTTTTAAAAAATGGTTTACTACCTCTGGTGAGACTCGGGAGCCTGATTTTCCGGAACAGCTGATTTACTGATTAGGCTACGAATGTCAACTTGTTAAAATTGTTCAAAGCTAGCTATATAGCCATAATGATACAACAAATATTACTAACACAGACGCACGCACGTGCGTTCATGCAATCACGTTTTCAGAAGCACAAAAATTCAAACCCTAGTTTATATAAACAATCACATACATACCTAAGCACACGTATGTACACAATCACACATATTCATATGCACACACACACACACACGTGCACACATGCATGCTTACACGCGAATATGCAGACTTACATACCCGCTGATGTACACATGCATATTTCGGGGAATAACCACGAAAAGAATTAATCACACTTAACACCTAGTTTCCACCATCTCCTTCGAAATAGCTCAGAAAGGGTACTGCTCACAAAGATTAGCAGCGAAATATCTGTACTGCATTTGGTGAGCACCTCGTATTTACTATGCTTAGCTTAATACGCACAGGGCCAAATGGAGGGGGGCTGACAAGAAGATAGTGTTTCACTAATTTTCCGAATGAGGAGGGCTTCCATGCCTTGAAAATCAGCATTCGAGTCCCTGACTTTTAATAGGCAACTATCTCAACCATGATGCAGAACATTACCCACGTACACACACATGTACAAACACACGCGTGTGTATTTTCATAGAATTAATTTGCTGCAGGGTTAGATCTATGTGCACTTGTCGGATAAGTAAATTATCTATCTATATAATGAACAGTGTGACTGTTTCTGTTTGTTTCCCTATCCGTAACTATGGACTCTTCCACTTAAAGGTACCGATTTTGCTGATAAAAATATCCACTCGCCATTTGAAACGATGGACTCTTCCACTTAAACAAGTTCAGTCACTTTCTAACAAAAGCTCGGATGAAATTGATAAGATGCATTTATTGGCACTATTAATAGCTTTGAATTGGTGTACTATTAAGTCCTATCTGGTGTGATACGCAAGCTATTAATGGAGCACGATTTGCCTATTCTTCAATTAACATATATTCTTTTTACTACTGTCTTGATCGAGTCATTGTATTTGCTTTTTGTCGGTAACTGTTTATTTTTAGTCCTAATCAACGTGTCGGAATATGGACCCAGGCCACAGGCAGAAAATGGCATCTAATCTGTTGACGTGCCTGCAAATCTAAGATCCAGTGTTTGTGCTTTTAGCCTTGCCTTGCTGACCCATGCTGGCATTTGCAAACGAATGGCCTTCGTTAAGGCGATTCAGTTTGAAAAGGCTAAACAGGGTTTGTTGTGGCAATCGATCGGGCTTGATCTTTCTTATTGAAGAGACTTTTCATTCCTGAAGAGACTGGGTCGTAAATAGAAAAATGTACGAGTCCCATAAAACAAATAATGAACACTGAAGCTAATATCTCACCTCTTTGCCGTCTCTAAGGCAATGTCACCAGTATATTTGTCTGAGATGAGGAATTATCATTATTACACACTGATTAACTCAAACTAGTGAACTCATCTTGTCTGTTTTACTCACAACGTTTCGGCCGCTGTACCCACTGGCCTTCTTCAGGTGACTTTTGTAGACACAGACACATAGCCGAGTGGATAAAAGAGTTGGTTAACCTGCCAGGCGAGCGAATTGAATTCAATTTCTGGGTCGGGTACTGCAACAAAAGGTTAATTTGAATATGCAGACAAGCGACATCGCAAGGCCGAATTAACTAAAAAGAATTAACTGATACGGGATGTCCTCAGGCATGGACAGCGGAATGAGAACAATCTACTCCCGTTAGATTGAATAAAGGATTCGGTTCTAGATTCTCAGAAGGTTACCAACTGCTACAATCCTAAAGAAGGCCGGGGGGTACAACGGCCGAACCTTTAATATAACAAACAAGATAAGAACACTAGTAAATCGGTGAATAATAGTCTTTGGATTTAATTTCTCTACTACATTAATGAATCATTTTATTGTATATTTTTCAATCCATATTGCATTGGTCTTCAATATGTTTGCTTCTCTGTGTTAGTTCTTCTTACTGATTTGACATGTTGTATGTTGGGTTAACATCTACAACTTTGGATCGGCGCTTCAACAAGCATCGCAGCGATGTGAAGCATGGGGCGGCAGCGAAAGGGTTGAGCGAGCACTTCAGTGAGAGCAACACATGAATTCGATCGTTACCTTCAAATGCATGTCTTGGAGAAGGTGAAGGGAGGCTCCGACGATCTAGCACACCAAGAGAGTAAGAGTAAACGGTCTGAATAGTGGTTGCGGTGAACTGAGTCGTATTTATTACAAACTATTTAACAAAATTCTTAAAATACGACACGTTGTTAGAACCAACAGATATGACGTTTAATTTTTAATTCTGTTTCAATTTTCGTGTTGGACGTTTGAATCTTTAGAAATACTTTCATTTCATTTAATGATTGATGAGAGAGACTTTTTTGTTGTACTTCTAAATGTTAAATATTAACGTTAAGTGTTATACTTTTCGAGATAATGATCGTGTGGTATTCTGATCTAGGGGCATTAATTATATTTTATCATTTTTTTCATTTAATTAAAAGATATTTGTCAGAATTTTCTTCAATATCACAATGTGGGAAATGGGAGGTTAGGGGTGGGAGTGGTTATGAAAGAGTAGTACAAAGTATGTCATCATCATCATCAGCCGTCCACTGCTGGACGAAGGCATTTCCCATCTCCTTCCATGA
>VCCN01002953.1:458636-472015 GCA_006491835.1 Architeuthis dux | reverse complement strand
GTTAAAAATGAAACAATTTATTACACTAACATGTTTCGTCTCACGACGAGAATTCTGATGAAGTCGTGAGATGAAACGTGTTGTAGTAATAGATTGTTGCGGCAACACGATGAATCATCTTTTAAAATCATTTTGAACGTACTTTTACACATTCTTATCTCCTCTGAAACCCCCGGGACTGTCAGAGGACGATTTCAACGCACCTTTTCAATGTGATCTTCCTCCATCGACGTGAAATGTCGTCCAGATTCGGCATCGTCTTTGGTGGATGTTTTTGAAAGGCTGTTACCACTCGTGGCATAGCGTACGACTCCGACAATCCTCACCATAAGCCTGTTGTAACATTAGAAAAGTCTCCCAATATGTTTTTCCTAATTTGAAACAGTATTTCACACAAACACTCACTCTTATACAACCTTCATTGTTCAACTTGGGGGGGGGACGACAAGCGCTCTATACACACGTTCACTCTGACACGTGTAGCTCAAAAACTAACCAACGTGGCTCGATGCAGTTTCTCATACAAAAGATCAAGGTCACTGCTACATAACATTACAGCCAGACCATATATATATATATGTATGTGTGTGTGTGTGTGTGTGTGTGTGAGAGAGAGAGAGAGTCTGTGTGAGTCTGTGTGTGTGAAGTATTCAGAGAATGGATATTCTTTTGGAAAAAGCCAGAAGTCGCAAAGAGTTAAATCTGGACTGTAGGTGAGGGGCTGATAGATCTGGGTGATGCGAGTTTTTTCCCCAAAGAGCCCTGCACGATACGTGAAGAATGGGGTCCTTGGTCATTGTGAATGCGAGTGTCACCCAGTACACAATACTCAATGGCGTTTCATCGTCGTCTAAGTAATCCCAGGGAAGAGTGTCTGTTCACACCTGGGCAGCATGGTCCCCTCTGATTGGTTGCCAAGTTACATCAAAGCTGCACGACCGGTTCTCAATATATTTTTTAAAAGGCTGGATACTTTCCGGACAGACCTGGTATATGCGTGTGGATTGAGATAACGGAATAGAACTTACCGTATTTCCTCACAAGGAGTGATTATTGACTCATGTTACTGACCGTCGTTATGACCATCTATTTGATCCCACCACTGATTTATTGATTGAACCGACACGTCGACTGATCATTGAACATCACAGAACTCGGAAATTGAACCTATTTTACGGTCAGTGTTTATGCATATATCTTCCGGTATGAACACGGGTCGGATGACAGTTCAAAACAAACAGTTTGCCGAATGTATGTGAATACAATCTGTTTATGTTTATTTTGCAAAGAACAATACAAAGAGAGAAAAAGAAAGAAAAAAGCAATCAAAATAAACAAGAGGCACGAGTATAGAAAGTTAGAATATGGCGCCTCCAATTGGGCTATCTAGTCCCCCAGATAATTACTACTACAGTGAGTATGGTCTTCATTTGGTCCAATGTTCCTCTAAATGTTTGTAGTCAGTGTGTGCAAAAATCTTATGTTATGCAATTTCTTCCAGTGATAGATGTATGTGTGCACTTTTGAATTCAATATAGTGAATCAATGTTTTCAATAAATTTGAAATCTTTTGTGCGCACATTAAATCCCATTGTGTGCTGGTTTCAAAACTTGTGTGCGCGTCCATTATTATGTCCCTGTACCAGAATAAGGTAAGCTTTTCTGTCTTGGTGCCACCTACAATTCAAGACTTTCTTGTGAAATATTCAGACAAGGATCCACAGTTTTGTTTTTGTAATAACGTTTCGTCCGATGTGTTTTCCGGCCATCCTCGGGTGTACATTGTATCCGGTAGTGCTTGGGGGTCGCCCAATTATGCTTACTTCTTCAATAGGAAACAGTTTACAGAATAATACCTTGCCACTTGGCTGGTTGTTCGGTCGGGTCGGTGATCGTGGCTACGGTCATTCAGTTTTAATCTTGTAATCAATAGCCAATCAATAATGGAGATTTTCTTCTGAATGTAAATTTCGCGCCCATTTCGGTTTAAAATCAGAATTTAATTCAAATTCATTCATTTTGTCACGTCGAAAAATATTGACACAAGAAAAGTACAGGACCGTAACGTCTGTGTGTGTGTGTGTGTGTGTGTGTGTGTGTGTGTGTGTGTGTGTGATAGAGAGAGTTGAGTATTGGGTTTGTCGGTGTATTGAGTGTGTGTATGTTAGCGTATTGTATCTGTGTAGTGACTGTGTGTTTGTGTGTGCATGTCCAGAAGTGTGTGCATGTGTGGAAGCGTGTGCATATGTGTATTTCGTATGCGTACGTCAGTTGCGTGTCAGTGTATCTGTGTGTGTATGAGTGAGTGTATATGTGGATTTAATGTACGTGAGTTGCGTGTCAGTGCACATGCCTATGTGAGTTGTGTGCTTGTAAAAGCTGAGCTTCTAGCATCACGTCTATAAGAAAGCTATCTTCCCAAGAAGGGCGTTCGCTTAACTCATTTCAGAATAGGAAATGAGACTCTGACTTCTTACTTTTCGGTGGAAGAGTACCTCTGTTTTTGACGAACTATTCCAATGTTTATCCCAAGAGCATGCTGTCAATGGTGGTTATTCATAGAGCCATCTAAGAGAAGCCTCAAAGGGGTGCTGCTGCACAATGGGAACAATAACCCCTCCGTTCCTATGCGACATTCAGTGCATATGAATGAGTCTTATGAGAACATGCAGGAGCTCCTAGATGCCATAAAATATGAAACCTACAGCTGGAAAATATGTGGGGACTTGAAAGTGATCGGTATGCTATGGGAATGCAGTCAGGATTCACGAAATAATATTGCTTTTTATGCCTATGGGACCAAAGCTCAACGTCTTTAGCTTGTCCTTCTACATAGTATCTTCTTTTTTTGTTTGATTTTCTGCATTGCGAAATTCGGACTGATAGAAATCTTGTTTCATGCTAATTTGCAAGATTCTGGCCAAATGTTCTGTCCGGTAGCGCCGACACAAGAAAAACTGAAAGGGGCAGAATACCTCGCCACTTGGCTGGTTGTTCGGTCGGGTCGGTGATCGTGGCTACGGTCATTCAATTTAATCTTGTAATCAATAGCAAATCAATAATGGAGATTCTCTTCTGAATGTAAATTTCGCATCCATTTCGGTGGTAAAGGAGAATTTAATTCAAATTCGTTCATTTTGTCACGTCGAAAAATATTTACTCGATTAAGAACACAAGAAAAGTACAGGACTGTAACGTCTGTGTGTTCATTGTGTATCTCTTTGAGTTTTGCGTGTCTGTATCTGTGTGTGTGTGTGTGTTACATATGTATTGGGTTTGTCCGTGTATTGAGTGTGTGAGTGTTTGTGTATTGAGTGTGTGTATGTTAGCGTATTGTATCTGTGTAGTGACTGCGTGTATGCCCGGAAGTGTGTGCATGTGTGGAAGTGTGTGCATCTGTGTATTGAGTATGCGTACGTCAGTTGTGTGTAATTGTATTTGTGCGTATGTGTGTACGAGTAAGTGTATCTGTGAAATTTAGTGGGCGTGAGTTGCGTGTGAGTGCACATGCCTATATGAGTTTGTGTGCTTGCCTGATGGTGTGTATGTATCGGTGGTGGGTGTGCATTGGGGATGGCATCCGAAGTTCCGACGATGAGGAAGAATGTAGTGAGGGAGCCGCTGCTGATGTGGAAGAAACGGGTACGGGTGCACAGTTCATACGACAAAGACGAACCACAGAAATACTCTGAGGGAAAGTTGAATGATTTGGTTGGGGACTTGTCACTGTCGAAAGACAAGTCTAAAAGTCTAAAAATGTCCGCCCAAGAAGGACGTTCGCATAATTCATTTCAGAAAAAGAAATGAGTCTCTGACTAGTAGTTTTGATTTTCTGCATTGAAAAGTTCTGACTGATACAAATCTTGTTTCTATTTAACCTTCGTGTATATTGCATCATATAAATTAAAACTGAAAATAAAATGAGACGTGAAAGGGAACCGGAATTCGTTACCTGCGTCGAAAATTGGTCTAAAGAAGTTGATTCATTTTTGTTCACCTGTGAAGCTATTACAGTTTGCTTTACAATCATTTTAAAAAACCAACATTACTTGTTGTCTTCAAATAATTCTGAACAGAATTTTTATTTAATCGAATCCACATTTTTCCAAAATACCGAGATCAGAATTTGGATAAACAAAAAAAAAGATTTATAAAGCAACTTAATATTTTAAATATTCGATCAAAATTCAAATTTGAAATTTATTAGAGTGGGCTTTACTTAAATTCAACGGAAGATTAGAATTTGCTAAGAGGAACCTAGGTTCGTTGGTCGAGTACACATGCATGATACTACGATATATGACATGCACTGGGCCCTTTAAGAAGAAATAGGGTAGTAAATGTAAGGAGGCGTGTGCAAAGCGACATAAATGTGATTGGTCGCCGAAGACGGGTAGAATGAAAGGAATGGATTTTAACGATCAAGAGACTGTCGTCTTTGTTGTTTTGGGTGTGTATTTCGGTTTTCTGAGGTGTTGTGTGAAATACTGAGGTGAAGTATAGTCGTTACTCGGCGAATTATTCGTTCCAGAATCATCACCTCTGTTGCTTCGATCACAACATTTTGACTGGTGGATCAATGGTTAGCAAGCTATTATAGCAGACTGTTACTACTGTGCAGTGAGTTTAATTCTCACTAGGTACCTCATTCATCTAGCCTTGTGCCAGACTAAGTTAAGTTTAGTAGTTCTTCCGGTTTACTGCAGTGGCTGAGATAGTCGCGTATTTCCCACCAGTGCCAAGTGGTCTCTGTTCGAACTGAGGAAAAAGACAAGATTTCAAAGACTGATTTTCAAAGAAAAAAATGAAATATATCTTGCAATCGAAAAGAAGTTCCTGGGTCCGCCAACAAATGTAACCAGTTCTTCCTTACCCTACAGACAATTTCATTGAAATTCATTGGGAACTATTGGAGATATTGTGTGAACAGATACATAGTTACGATGCAGTGGAAGTAATTGTACAAAATTCCAGGATCCGCCCTAAAGAACTTTTGGGAATATTGTACGGACAAACAGACTTCGTTGGCATGGGTAATAAATAATAAGAACCTTCTTTTTCAATACTGACTTTCACTCGACGTCTTTTGCATTAAGGATGGAAAATCGCTGAGAGCCATTTTGTGGTGAAGGTGTCGATGATAGACTCAATCTCGGAGAAATTCAATCAGTTTATCGATGATTGATACTGATTTGAATAGCGCTGATTCGTCATGGCTGCTGTTAAGAGGATGATATTGTCACCTTTGGAGAAATGATTTTCCTCGGAACCATATTTTCTTTCTTCTCTTCCAGTTGCTTTGGTTTCTATTAATCACACACACACATACACATACACACACACACATAACTATATACATATATACAGGGTGGGTGAAAAGAAACTCCCTATTGGAAATTGGTAATAACTTTATTATTTATTGGTCGATTGTAGTCAAACTAGCTTTACGTTGGACCATACAATGGTAGAATTTTCCTGCTGTGTTAAAATCCAACGTAGGCACCCATTTCTGTAAGCGTTTCGGTATGGCCTCAATAGGCCTTTGCAGGAAGTCCGGCGATATGTTGGCCATAACATGTCGAATGCGCTCCTCCGGTTGATCCAGAGTTTGTAGTTTGATGCGGTACACCTCCTCCTCCGCCCACCCCCACAGGAAGCAGTCAGAGGACGTAAGGTCAGGGCTTCATACTGGACATTCTTTTCTGATAGGGAGTTAATTCTCACCCACCTTGTATATATATATGCATGTATTTTTGTATAATGTGTGTATACACTGCATGTGTGTGCCTGTGTATATATTAAAGGTGTTGGTTAGCGTAATTATATATATGAGATCTATTTGGATAAAATAAGTAAATATATATATGAGTTGATTCGCTGATTCCATTGTCAGTGCTGTTAACCGTTAGGCCACCTACACCTCCTGGCAAGTTAGGACTAACCTTGCTTTAAAAGCTGGCATGCCAATTACTGCTCGGATGTGAGTGTTTTAATTCAAATACTAGCATAGTACCCGTCAAAAATGACGGAATCATTCAAGCATGGATAAATTATGCAAATATATCATCATCATCATCAGCCGTTATAAGTCCACTGTTGGACAAAGGCCTTTCCCATCTCCTTTCATGACGACCTAGATTGGGCTAACCTCTGCCACGTCCTATCCGCAAACATTTCTATCTCGTCCCTCTATCTTGTGTCTGGTATTTTTCTACTGCGTTTATTGTCCCATGGGCACCAATCGGTTAGTCGTTTCCCCCATCTATTGTCATCTCTTCTTGCTAGTTGACCAGCCCATCTCCATTTTCCCTACTTTATTATTTGTATAATATCCATCACTCTATTTGGTATAAATGTATTTATTGCATAATCCTTTGAGGGCGACATTCTTTATGAAGAAGTGTGATTCCAAGAGTTTAGGTCCGATTCCTTGTTCTACTCAGAACTACCTACATGTATATATGTATGTATATCCATACATAAATGATCCCATATATTTTTTAATTCAATAATTTTAAATGGTTTGTGATTAATATTTTACACCCAACAAAAGTTATTTAGATTTTTAACTGGATTACACGATAACTAAATTAGTTTCACTTTTCAAACAAACGTTTTTCCTTTCTTTTAATTTCCCACCCTCCACTCTGCCCCTTTCTCCAGTCATCCACTGCTGTACACCGTCCCCTTTCCATCAGCACGGTCACCCCTAACCCACCCAATGTACTCAAGCTTGTGTATTATGTAGGTTAGGGGCAACCGCGTCAATGGAACAACACACAACAGTAGCCAGCAAGAGAGGCAGAACAGAATACACACAAAAGGTGGGAGAACTTAAGACTGGTGTAAATATCATTCTCCCGTTTACATCGTGACTCTTTGACGTGAACAGACAAATAAACATACAAACAAATTGTATAACACTGGTCTTTATATCTTTAGATATGTGTGCATGTGGTTGCCGGCGTGAATGCGTGTTTTATTAACGCCGAATATGAACCGAGATTATACATTTTTTCGGGTCAAAGATCTATTAATTCGGCAAACAAAAAGCAAATATTTATTTTAATTACAGGGGAAAATGAAAGAATTATTGTTTAAGGCAAAATATGTATTTTTATTTTTTTGTTTTTGTTCAATTAACGAATGAAATCAACTAATTCGGTTCATTTTAAATTCAAATACTTTGCATTTTATAATTAAATTCACTCAGGTCAGATCTTAAAGGCAAAACAATTAATATTTTATTCCCAAATCTCCGGTTTTATAGATTTTTTCCTTTGTTTTTGACGGAGGTGGGGCGAAAATAAACCAGTGACATTATCGCACACCTTTTTTAGACTATTATCTTCATCTTTTTATTTTTATCGCAACTCTTCTGCTGATATGTAATGGGAATCTCAGTGAAAATGATACGGGTAAAAATGGCACTGTAAAAATAGCACAAATGAAAAACTAGGAAAAAATGGTATATTTAATTAAAACAAAAGAAATCTTTTAAAAAGATCTATTTGAATAAAATAAATAAATTATAGATGTAACAGGTAATATTTATTCAAAATTTAGTGTAATAACCTCAATACAATTGTAGAAATATGTACGTGTGTGTGTGTGTGCACCACGATTATTCGACAACTGACCTTTGTACTGTCAGAAAAAATATAGCCGTGTGTATTATTTTTACTTATAAAGGATGGACGACGCAGGGAGAACATATGCTGTCTCCCCTCTAGCTGGAAATGGGGCGAAAGCCGTCCCATTGTGCATCAAAACCGCGTGGTTTGGCGGGAAAGCAAGAGGTGTTTAGTATATATTTACCTTTATTTTTAAGGTCCCGGAGAGTGTCAAACAGAAGCAGCAAGCATTACAACGGCTACTCGCAGCGTATGCAGTAACACACAGCATTATTACCAGACACTCTTCTGGAGCCCCTCCTACCTACAATTCGGAAATGAAATTATCACGGGTCGACATCAAAAAGATTCGGAGAACCAATTTGCCCAAGGTAGGACATTACCTAAAAGCTATTATGTGCCCCTTCGAGTTGAAACGGACGTTCTTCGAATTGCGGTGTGTAAAACACACTGTTTTGCTACGCGGCTAGTGAAGCCGCAATAAAGGAGCAACTTTATTGCAATCCTCCACCTTTTTTACAAGAACCACGCTGCGGTATTTTCAAAACCTGTCTTTTATTTGCTGTTGTTAATAAAACCCTAAAAAAGGGTAAGATTGTATTTGTTCTCCTTCCGTTGTCCGCCTAAATGAGAATTCCTCTCTCCGTCTGCATTATTCAGTGGAGTCGGGGAGAGGTTCTTTTTCTCAAAGTACAAAGTTGACATTAGCAAGATACATTTCGGCACGTAAGGCAGTATCGAGTTTGCAGTTGTTTGGATCAACGGTTCTCGAGAAATCTAATAAAAATAAATAAAAAATAAAAGATTATAGATCTTTCTTCATAGTTTCTATAAATTATCTCCCTTGGTTTCCGCTCTTTAGAATTATCTAAATTTAGATATGAAATATCTAAACTGGCAACACTGAAAGTAACCGAAATACTTCAAAGCCGCAGTTTCGTATGATGGACGGACAATTATTTTACATGACAATTATTGCAGGCTGCTCCACACACCATAAAGCCCGGCTACTTCCAAACATGCGCCTTTGGATCGGAAACTGACCTAGTTACTTCTAATTATGAAGTTAGAGGAAAGCACAGTAAAACATAAATTATTACACATATTAAAAGCGACTGTTTTATCAAACGCCTTGAATTAACTGTTGGATGTTCTTCATCATAGTGTCTACACGACGGTGGCTTAAAACAAACTACACCAAACTGCTGTGAGGGTCACATAAAGCAAACATACAAACTCCATCTAACTGTTGTTTTAATTAAATGTGCCATTTTTAAAAAAAAGTTTTTCACTTGTGCCATTTTTACCGGGCACCATGTATAGGTACAGGTGGCCTAACGGTTAATGGCACGGGGAATGGAATCGGTGAATTCAAACTCCGTCTGAGAAAGTTTGCGTTCACTTCGTACTAATGCCTTTGGAAAAGCATTGATCTACTCTCCTCCCCCGCTATGGATAAATAGCAGGGCTGTTGGAGCCCTGTGAGGCAGTCCGGCTTGGGAAAATCAGACTTGTAAAAAGCTACAAGCAATAATTGGGTCTCTATGAATTGTTCAAGAAATGGAGACAAAATCTGGATGGAGAGCTTCTGCTGGTATGTTCTTGTGCATTTCTAGTGTTATCTGAAGTTCTGAGATGTAATAGTTTCATTCATTTCTTTTTCTTTTTGTTTCTTCTTTCCTATTTCAACACCACAAGAACACCACAGTTTAATAAGTTCACGTAGCTATTGTGGAGGTACTGAGGGAAAAAACAAGAGTGCCAAGCAACCTCTGTTGGCTTGCTCCACACTTACGAGGATCAGGTTTGGGCGGTCTGACAATATATTCTATAGCAGGGGTCGGCAACCCTTTTGCCTCTGTGGGCCGAATCACGTATAAATGAGTAGACCGTGCCATAACAAAGATTCAAATATGGGAATTATCCTTTTTAATACGTCTAGTTATATTTTGCCTCATATCAATGAATAACGCAGGCTAGAAAACCATATGTGCTTAACCAAGGATGCCAATTAATAATCAAATAACCCAATTTAGTCGCAATTTATTTCAATCAAGGCATCTTTTGAACAAAGAATTTTTAAAACATAAAATGTAAGCATAGTATCCCAATATTTGCTTGTGGGCCGATCAAAATCCCTTCACGGGCCGGATTTTGCCCGCGGGCCGTAGGTTGCCTACCCCTGTTCGACAGGCTCGAAGCTGGCTGTGGATCCCAATCCGTACGACGCAAACCTTTCTGCACATTCAAACTTGAGGCTGGGTGCGTTGATACAGCGGCACCAGGCTTTTCTGTCGCTTCATGGTACCACGATTGCTGAGTGATGCCGTAGAGTGAAAGCTGCTTCTTGGGCTGGTCTTTGAAGCGCTGACTGGAGGCATTTTGACAGACGCGAGCACTGCGTCCTTGCGGAATGCCCTGCAGCTGGTATTTCGTATCATGGTTCAGGTGTTGCTTCACACCAGCTGAAACAACTGAATCAAACTCTAAAGACTACTGAAAACAACATACACCCGAGGAATGCCGAAGAATATACCAGACCAATAGTTGAATTAAAAGCAGCAAAGATAAACCTACTAATGCGATAAGTGTGTTAAATAATCAATACTTCATCTCAGAACTTAAGACAACACTAGGAAGACCGAAGAATATATCAACAGAATAATGGTGACAAGAACAACGAAGATGAAGATGCTAGTCCGAAAGTGTATTGAATAATGAAATATTATTTGTTATTAGAAGTTCAAACAAGGTTGGGTTGGTCGGAAAACATATCGGCCGAAATGGTGAGATAAAAGCAACAAGAAGGAAGATACTAGTCTGAAATTGTGCCGAATAAAGATAATATTTCAGAAAAGAGTTGCAGGACATTCTCATAGAATGTGCAAAGTTGATGAATAATTCGCTGATCTGCTTCTTCGATAAGAGAGTAAAGTTCGTTTAAAATTGTATGCGTGCCACCAGAGGTTACTTCAACACAGTCAACAATCTTACATGAATTGTCAACACTACCACTGAGAATCAAATTAGCTTTCTCCTGAGAAGCAGTGGAACAGAGAAACTTTCTACAAAGGGTTTGCAGCAATTCCTTGTTTTTCAAGGAGGACCAAAAGCGTTCTAGCTGAATGGGAACTTTCGTGTCTTCAGAAAGGTTCATAAGTTCCAAAGATTCGTTTGAAGATCGCCGATGTCGCTCATCTTCTTTTAATGATTTATCCGTGTAACTGTCAAAGACTGTGAATTCTTTAAAAACTACAGATATTTCTAGCACTATTCCAGGCTGCCTGTAGAAGATCTTTACATAATTGCATTCGACGTAAGAGCAAACGCCGAAGTAGTGACATAAAGTCAATAATTAGAGTCGTTGCAAAGTCAGAAGATTTGGTGAATGGATGTTCTTTTCCAGTTCCTTTACAAGAATGTGCTTGTCAGGTCGTTTCGTATAATCGTTGTCAAACAAAGGATTGTCTCTCAGTAGATCATGCTCGAGGATTTCACTGATTGGAATCCCCCGACTACGGGCACGATTGAGGGCAATTATCAGCTCACGACTTTTACAAACATCGTATACAGCATGGGCAGTCAAGAGGTGAAGCAGCATCTTTTTCTGGACGTTGTGCACTGCATAGTACATACCTTGATAGATGGATTTCAGCGTGATGATGCGCTGACATTCTGGACTTGAGTCGTAGATTGGCTCATCACCTTTATCGCCATCCGCAATATTGTCATCATTTTCTCTGCCCTTGTTGAAACTTGAGAGCAAACTTGTTTTCTTTACATTGATGAGTGTGGTGAAAAGGTCGTGATTTCATCTAATATAAGAACACTCTTTCAAGACGACTTCAATACTCCAGCATCACAAAATGTATCCTCCAAACCAAAGTCAAATTCTAATAAAAACATTTTCGGATCAGCTGATGTCCTTATATTTAGAGATCGCTGTTTCTGAACAACATCTTGTACACTTAGTCTTGCGGAGAATGCCAGAAGAGATTCGTTGCGCTGTTCCGACTCAAAGAACTGCACATCGTCTTGAAAGTACTCAATCATGAACAGTTTTACTTCCTTGTTTGATATAATCTCTTCTCCATGTTTCTCATTGATGACATCCCTTATTTCTGAAAGTGAAACACCAATACCACGATTTACCAATTCTTCAATAGACGAAAGTTCTTCCTGGAACAAAAGTTGCTTAACAGATACTTTTTGAATAGTGTCGCATTTTTCCTTCGCAGAACGGTCATATTTTAGAAGGTAGCGTTCCAAGCACTTTTTATGAAAAAAAAAGATCTTCCAAATCTGCGACACGTGTGTATGTGGCATCCATGAAGTAGAAAGTAGCTTTCAGAAATTGGCGGGCTCATGATCTCTCACAAATTCGAGACTTCTCTCTTGTTCGCCTTTGCTGGCTTTGACCACAAACCATACATGTTTTTCTTGTGGCGGTACTGGCTGCACGACGGTTCTGTTCGGGGCACAATAGAGGACCTATAAGGAATAAGGCATCGTAAATGTAAAGGTTTGCTGTCTTGTGTAAGAAAATATTCCATCAGGAAATACATTTACTATACAGAAAAGAAACAAAACTGCTCAAACAAACCACATTTGAAAACTTTGTTGTTTCACTTTGGAACCATACGACCCTCATATTAGCATTAGTAAACTGATCGGTAATTTTAGCATTTTTCATCTTGTATTTTCTGCTAAAGCCTTTCCAAAATGAAAAAAATTAACATGGAAACATCATGTACATATATTGGGGAAACACATACCTGTAATATCTGAAATTATTTTAAAACTCCCTTTACATTGTTGCTCTGGTAATTCATCAGTTTCTGCTTCAATATATGATGGTGTCTCTAATTCTTTCTTCAGTGCATCAACACCTTTTTGAAGGGTGTACTTCTTATAGTAGTCATTATTCAGGTGATACACACATATTCCCTCTACCAGCGCAGGCCTTTTGTGTACAATGTCTTTTCTCCTTCCATTTTCTGTCGAAGTTACAGAGCACTTTGTTGAGCGCTGACACATAATGCATTTGTCCAACTGAAATTGTGTTCCTTCTTCAAACCAGCTCCAAAACCAAGAGAGTTCATCTTAAAATGTCTACTATGCAATCATATGTATTGTATGAGTATCTGAAATGGTAAAGACATCATCAGTTAACTTGCTACAAGAAAAAATGTATAGGTATTATGCAATTAATACAGACACAAAGCATTTTGATCGGTTGAAGTAGGATGCAGTTTCTATATGATACTTTATCTCCATAAACTTATCTTTCAAACGATATACAGCCCATATCCATTATTGTCACCCGTCCATAATTCTGCGATGTCTACACATGGTACTAACAAGTTTTACTGGTTAAGTTCGTCCACATTGAATCTCCCACGGGAGTCAGTGCTGGGGCCCGGACTAAAATGCAGAAGACACTTGATACTTATTCTACTCTCTCTCTCTCGCTCTCTCGCTCTCTCTCTCTTTTGACTGTTGCGGCTATGTTTTGAAATACGAGACATAATGTATCTGTTGTGATTACATCTCGTCTGTCTGGTTGGCAAATTAACAACAGTGTAAAGTGAATAGAAGAATTAAGAACTTAACAAAAACGACTTCTCCTTTCTTCAATTAGCAACTTGCATATCAGCTTATGTGCACGTTTACACAAGGCGCTGTGTTACAATAGTTTTAGAATTGAGAAATTGGTGCGCGTGTGTGTGTGTGTGTGTGTGTGTG
>VCCN01002953.1:428979-443886 GCA_006491835.1 Architeuthis dux | reverse complement strand
GAGTGGTTTATTGTATTCTAGGGTTGTCTCGATTAGTTGATCCACGAGGAGTATTTAATTGTTGTTGTTGAACTAAATATGAATAAGGCTTTTTCAATAATTTAGATAGTTTCTGACAGGATCTAATCCACTTCTCGACAGAATGTTATTAGACGGTGTTTCAATCTTTGTGTGTGGTTAAGTCGTGGGGGGGTCCACAAGGTTTCAGCCGTATACACTCCGGACTTCCACGGGTTTCTATTCTGAAAGACATTAGACTAATTTTCAGGTATGGTTTACAATTATGATATAATGTTGCTCAAGCTGTTCCTAATTACCCGAAACCCCACGAGAACAAGATGTGACATAAGGTCGGTTTAACATGGGGAACCTCACACACGAACATGTGAGGCAGGAACTCCCTCAAAAATGTATCCTTAAGAGCACTTGACTTGACTGGTCCAGACTACACAGAGCAATGTCAAGGGCATCGCATATGCGTCCGTCTGGTCAGAAATGATCTTCCAAATATAAATTTGGATAATCAGCAAGCTCAAGCTGCTGATAACGTCAACAAAAGCATTTGGAGTGAACGGTATTACAGTGCAAACTATTCAGCATTGGTTCAATATGTTTAGGTCTGGGGATATGGATACCAATAATAAACCTCGAAATAGGCCCAAACCTGTTATTGACAGCATACTCCATATTCAACTGATATTTCTCCTACAGATTATCATATGTTTTAGCAAATTGATCTTTATATCCGTAATAAAAGGTTCAATAACAGGGAAACCACATTTCGTGTCTTTACTGAATGTGTGACTAAATTTTAGAGAGATGTCATATTATCATTAGAGCAGAGCTTCCCAAGCTGTGTATCACGACACTTTAGAGCTGAGAAAGGCCTTTGTCCAGCAGTGGACTTATAACGGCTGATAATGATATCATCCTTCATATTTCTATTCAAAAAACGACATTTCATTTGTGACAACCAAATAAAACACAGTTTTGATGCAAATTATTTTAGTTACTAGTTTACCTATGCCGTCAAAAAATGACGGCAACATTTGAATAATTTTACAATTGCATTGTACATACTTAAAAATATCAAAAACATATGTTGCTCTGCGTTTTCTTGCAACCAGAATGAACCCGGATTTTTTACGTATTTGCACAAAATAAATAAATAAATACGGGAGACTACTCTATAATTAGCATTTAATAGTTTTCTCTCTTGACAAATGGTACACACAAAAATATAAACATACACTTGGCGTCTTATACAAGTAGATCAGCAGACTAGACAGTTACCTCCCCTAGAATATATTGTTACTATTTATAAGTATTGTTTATGCGCGTGTAAAAATTGATATCGTGGATAGGTTGACCAAGAATGATTATTTATGATATGCCTTGATTGTTTTAGCCTAATCCAGCAACAAACTGTGTTAGCGTAGCTTATGGCATATAAAACACAATTCGGAAAGTTTACACTGGAAATCTGGAAAGTCCTGGTAACTGGCTCAGTAGGGGCGTGTTTCGTAGCTGAGATAATCGCGGGGTTGGTGTTCGAACCTAGTACTTTAAATGCAGATTTTCAAGACAGGCAGATCATGGGAGGCTGGCACATATTCCCCCTATTTGTCTTTGTATCGTACTAGGCTTGAATAAGAAAATGTTTCCTTTTTGTTATTTCTAAAAGCCATTTCAGTGAAACGCGGAAGGTTTCAGCAAAACATTCAATATTTCCATTTTGTCTAATCTCTACTTGTATTCGAGGTGTCGTGGGGAGGTGGAGACGACAGTTATTATTTCGTCCGTTGTTCTGTTTTGTTTTGTTTTTTTCCTAAAATGCTCCTTTATTTTACTTGAGCAATTTATCATAATCCATATCCGGCTTGCTAGTCCCGTCGAAGCTCACCAGAGCCCCGTTAACTGTACATTTTGGGAACACGTTTCTTACTCTTTATGTGCTTGTGTGATTTCAGAGATCACAATAGCTACTGATACTTTCCCCTCCTGACAACGTCTATGCTCGTGATCTTTGGTTGAATGCTCTTCATAGCCATCAAACAGGACACAACATATTCCATACTTAGATATAAGAAACTGTACTGCTCCATGACCACTGCATATGATACCTTCCTTTTCCATCTTATGACATGCAGTAGCCAGCCACCATCAATCACAATCATACTTTGGGGTGGTAACAGGGTACCATAATGCTATTCAGCTTCTTTTTTATTGTTCTCCCCAATTTAGACTTTCGTCATGAAGGTGTCCTTGAACATGGATGTTAGAACTGCCGTCATCTTACGTGCAAAATAGGCTGTGATTCCCTCATTTTCTCGTTGTGCCAAAGCTGTACAGCGGAGGAAAAGAACAGAAGGATCAATTTGAATAGTTTGTTTGTCCACTTTGACTCCCGGTCATTCAGTGTATGAACCATCTGCTCCCTCTTAACTGTGGCATTTATAATGCACGGATTGTCTAAACCTTTCCGTATCCGATTTTCACCAACCTCAGTTTCCTGTCAGTGATGTCATGGTATCATGAATAGCAGCACAAGTATGCATACTATACACGCACTGCTGACCGCACACCGTCCGTCATTCCTCAGCACATCCGACTTGTTCAATTACCAAATCAGTCCAAAGTCTTCCTAGAATCGCTCACTCTTGCGAACTGTATGATACCCTTCCTCAACGAACTTCTTCTACTGCCATGCATATTTTGTAGGAATCTTGTGCATAGAGGCGCCCACACTTACCATAATGAATGTGTCCAGTTGAGGCAAAAAAGGTTCAGTAATTTAGTCAAAGACCATCCCACATTCCTAGTCTCTCACAAAAGATGAAATCTTTGATTATTTTGATGTACTCAAAGCAGTGGCGTAGCTAGAGGGATGGCCGGGGGAGTTCATTTTTCTCTGAGCACATTCTTCAGGAGTGGTGCCTTTTCAACAATATTTTTAAACCCTAGTTCCCTTGAGCAATAAATCGAATCTCATTATTTTTTATTGGTATTATCCTTTCTTTATCGCATGGCCTTGTAAGAACTTTTCTGAGCTTAATACTTTTTTCAACCAACTTCCCAATGTTTTGAACTGTGTGCTTTATACATCTTTCTATATTGCTTTTTTACGTTTAAAATGTAAGATAATTGAATGACGCACACGTTTTTATTATATTTTGATTTTAGATTCATGAGCTTACTATAAAACATTTTTATTGTTTTGATTTTAAATACAAAATAACAACAATTATTTACTTGCTTTATAACTATATCGTCTCTGTGTAGCCAGAGTTTTGCAGCTCGTGATACTATGCTTAATGCATTCATGGCACACTCCAGCAGCTGGTGAACTGTTCTGGTTCAGGACATCAAGATTTCCCAATGCATTCACTTGACTATGATCTAGCAACTTGGGCTTATTGATAGTTTCTGTAAGTGACTGTACCATTGGATGTCCCTCATTTGTCTCTGACTCAAAATCTGGATTCATATCTGATATTGTGTGCAATTCTCCATCTTGAGTACCTTTGCTGTCAATTCGGCCTCGATCCGAGAAAGCATGGAAGGGTCTTGCAATGGCCGTGCCACTCATCATGTGAGTAACTGCACTCGGTCCATATACTTGCTCCAAAGCTTCATCGATTCCTGATCGTTTCATCATCTGGAATACACTATCACAGGCGCTCATAAGGAGATAGAATCTCTCTAACCGGAGAACAACCTTAGTCATGCCCTGTGCTGCGGCTACTTCCATTGCTTTTAGCCAAAATGATTGGTCAAGGATTACACAAACTAATGACAAGTTAATGCGAATTGCCTGATCTTTAATGTAGAGAAGGCTCGAGTAAATACAAGTATCATCAGTTGGACTGAGATTTATGAGAGTAGAATCAGCACATCCGATTTACTCATTGGTTCTCCATCCTGTGATTTGAAGATATGCTGCATGAAGCCTGAACAGTCGTGTGGCCTCGCCTTATTGAAAAGCGATACAAACTGCCAGAGAAGCTTGGAATAGAAGCAAGTTGGTAATATGAGACTCGGATTGGTTCGAATTTGAGTCCACTCGGAGCTGGCGTTTCGGGACCAATGAATGGCTTTATTGGTACTCCCTTTCCAACGACGGGTTCACCAACTTTGATCCTTGCCTTTCGTTTAATACGATTTGTGACACTTGGTGGTATAATTTTCCTAAACAAGTGTTGTGTTTGGGATTTCTAACGGAATGTTATAGATGCAAGTGGATTGGCCATATACGCCGGAAGTGTAGGATCGGACCTTTCAGTTCGAGTTTACTGAAGTTAATTCAAAACACAAAAACAAAATGTGTTTGTGAAACACAAATGTCCCTGACAGGTCAGTCATCGCTGAAAAACTAACCCCACTCCACCGAAACTCCATTCCCAACCCATCCGAAAGGGCTCTATTGGTGGAGTATGAAGTTTCTATCTCTTATAGACGAAAGGTTGTCGTCATGGTTACAGTTTTGAACAGACAAACAGAGAGCTAGACGGACAGACAGACGGAAAACATTATGATATCTGGGGGCATAAAAAGTTTTAAGGACGATATCCTTATCAATACCCCCAAATCGCTTGACTGAAAATACTGAAAAACTCATACAAATATCAATAACTTCAAAGTCTGATAAAAAGAAATCTCTTTCCCACGTGAGTCTAATGGGGATTTTTAATATGTAGTAGTGGACGGTTTTCTGCGTCCAATGGCACCAAAAAAGCTTTGATAGGAATTTTTTCCTACTTTTGCTAAAACAATCTGGCTTCTGCCATCAGTTTGCATGTGCAGTTGTAGTCATGGCGAACTCTTTTTCATTTTGTCGATAGAAATTGGTCAGCGGGTTAGAAAAAATGTCTTCCCAATAAACGGATAATAATTGCTTGATAGAGGAGATATGGGTTCGTTCGTTTCCGTTGTTTGGACTTTCCGACACCCTCTCTCTCTCTCTCTCTCTCTCTCTCTCTCTCTCTCTCTCTCTCTCTCTCTCTCTCTCTCTCTCTCTCTCTCGCTCTCTGAATGCAAGTGTATTTTCGTGAAAGACTGAGTTCTCCCACTGATTAAAAACAAGTTACTCAGACATCATTCTTATGCTTTAATTCCGATCCGCACTGTTCACTAATGGCCGTAGAATGAACGTTGAAAAGCAACTGAAATCAAAAGATGAAAGATATCTGTACTAGTCAAAAACTAATAATGGTTGACAATGCTTCATTCAGGGGAAGGAAGGGGGGAGAGGTCAGGTAAATTAATCATATGGTAGGAAGGTATAGGATAGAGTAAGAAGGGAGAGGGTGAGAAGAAAGTTACATTTTAAGTTACAGTTTAATAAGAGGGTAGGAAGAGAACGGGGAGAAAAGAAATGTAGGTAGTTTAATAAGAGGGAAGGGAGAAAAGAAAGTTAGGGAGTTTAATAAGTGGGTAGGAAGGACGAGGGGCTGATAACTGCTACTGATACTATAAGTGTGACAGACACAGTAATGGGTCGGTCCTATAGCATAATATATCGATGGAGAAGAGGAGGTTACTTTGCAGTGTCCCTCCCCTCCTCAAGTAAGAAACAACAGATAGTATTGGGTCACATTTTACCAGTAGCCTAGACTACACACTTTTCAGTCAACCATAGTGACAAGATCTTTGTCATGACATCTGGCGATAGGACAGCGCACAGGAAGAGGTGGGTTCGTGCTTTTCCAAAAAGCATGAGTGAATACACGCGGTCGGAATTCGAGCTAAAAATGGAAGTACAGTTTCTTTACGAATGCGACAATACAATGGATTTTGTGAAATCTCCCATGAAGATATGTTGTAATCTACCCGGTTTCTGCGTCGGCTATTTTATATCAGCATAAACCTGACTGGCCGAGTCTTGCATTTGTGTATGTGTTGTCTCTGGTCACACAAGGTAATGAAATAACTTCTGGTTAATTGAACCATAACTCAGTTCATTATATGTCAGTCAACTGGCGATTTGCGTCTTTCCACTCCTGTTTACAATATGGCTCCACGACTCGATCAATGCTTTGTCACAATGTGTCTCTCACAAAAGCGAGACTTGCGCTCCAGGCAAGACTTGGCATTCTCTCGAATAAGAAGTCGTAAGAGGTGTCGTCATAGTAGTAGTGGGAATACCCGACAAGATAACAGTAAAACAAAGAAACAATGTACGGGAAAATGAAAAGACTTCAAAAATTCAAAAAGCAACAAGAAAAAGTTTCGGTAAATTTTGCATTTTTTCCGATGTAATATAATTTTATTGAGATAAATTTGTTTCTTGTTTGTTTTTTATTACGAAGAAGACACGAAGAAGGATACAAATAGATAAACAGGAATTTTAGATTTTTTTTCAATGAACAAAGAAAATATAGCCACATTGCGAATATGGAAAGGAAGAGAGGGAAGACATTTATTTTGTCGTTTTGACGAAAGCGCTATAATAAATGGCTGACTACAAGGGCGAGTAAACGCCTGTACATGGCCACAAGACTACATTTAACAGTGAAAGTCACAGATTGAAGACAATGTTTATTTTTTGCGCGAAAGGAAGGCTGGGCTGAGATTGTCCTGCTGGTAAAAGGAGAACGTCGAGACAGAAATTTAGATTTTAGGGTATTTTGCTGTGAATGAAACTCCTTTGCAGGTAGTAATCTGCAAGATAAAAGAAAGAAAAACATTTTATTTTAATTCGCTTCTTTAAAGTCGATGTCAATTCACTTCCTATTTATAGAATTTATATTATAATTAGTTGCTTATTCCTCTTATTTTCTTATAAAGAACTCTAATAGACCTCGGATTATCTCCCTTAGACAGATGGGTCTTTTTTAATTAAATTACACGGAAACCGGTGGACCGGTTGAACTGGAAATCGCTTTATTCTCAAACAAAATTGCGCTACGATGTACCGTTTTACTGTGTTACGATAACAAACCCACAAACAAATTTACTGGTACCGGATCATTATTATATAGATTCTTGAATTGATGAAGTTGTTGCTAAAATTGCTTTTGATGACTAATTTGAAAGGTAACAGTTTACTCCTGCGACAATATAACCTATTGGGTTGCCATAAAAGTTTTTTTTTCGGTTTATTAAGTAAAAGGCAATGTTTTTTTATTTCGAGAGGAACTTATAGTAGATGACACTCATCCAATCCCACAATATACACAGCGGGTTACGAGAAATTCACCACCGTATACGTCTCACCACCTAACAATTCATAGCCGTGGATTACAGAAAATGCACTCCCAATCGTAATAATCTTTAAAAGAAAGATTGTAGAAAATTACAGACTAAAAATTATTTCTGTAGACAATATAAAACCGGAGATAACCGGGTTTGAAAACTTGTTTACATTCGCAGAAAAATGTTTTTCAAGTTGTTATCATATATTCGACTCAGTAAGATCTTAATAGTAATAGTGACATTAAAACGAATATTAACCCATTTTATTTGGCTTTTATAAAAAATAAACAAAAATTAGCTATAAAAACGTTTTTGTTAAAAAGAAGATTTATAAAACACTAAACAACAAACATCAATTAACTTATAATTATTGTACTAGCGTACACTTCACACTATTGCCCTTGGGAAAGGCATGAAAGGAATAAATGATGCGATTGGCATTGAAAAAACTATTAATAGAATCAACATTCCCGGACCAAGTGAAGATTGTATCAATTGCTTTAAAAAGATGCTGACAAAGTATAGTGAACTCGTGTGATTGTATTCATGGTAGATATTTAGGAACCCTGGCAAGGCCACGTACTTCAGCTAGTGTTTAAAATAAAATTACACTGTTCCTGGTGTATAAAAGGTTAGGAACACAACAATGTATGTAAAGATTGATTTTCTAATTCAAGTTATATTTATCGTGTGATTAACCTAGGATTTTACCAACTTTGATATCAAGAGTCAACATGAGTGACATAATATTAAACTAAAAGTAAGTAGTGCCTTTACGCTGCTTAGGCTCCACATATCACAATACCACTCACTCGGCCCGTTCGAAATGTGAAATTGACTAAGAAGTGACAAGCACCTGGTGGATTCATACATTTCCCAAGGGTATTAGTGTCCCAGCCGAAGTTTGAACTCGGCTTGCCGGGTTCATTCTCAGAGACGTTATTCGCTCGGCCACCTGCACCTCTTATTAATCTAAAGTGAATTGAACATTTCAATGTTGCTCCTATTAATCCACAATGACAGGGTGTGACACAAGGTCGGTTTAATGTGTGTGGCAGGAACGACCCAAAACATTATCTTTAGTCCTAGCAACTATTGTCGCAAGGCATAAGAGCTCATGATTTGAGGTCTCAGGACGAATCCTGAGCCCACTTGACTTGACTACACAGTACAATACCACGCCGTATGATAAAACCCCATTGTCTATGACACCACATTTGCGTCCGTCTGGTCAGAAATGTTCAGAACAGACATCTAACATTTCTTAACTTTGGAATACTTACGACGGTCATGGTATTATCGTCTTCAATCATACGTTCAATCACAACTTCTGACTCGCTCCAATCGGTGATGTGTTCAGTGATTTTTTTGTCAGAGTCTTTGTTCACCGTGCACTACAAAGAGAAAGAAATAGACGCCATTTACTTTTGTTCTGTGGATAGTGTTGCCAATTTAGATGTTTTTCATAAAGATCCAGATGCTTTTGGTTACGTTTAAATGTCAGAAATTACTATTTAGATGATGGATGTAAATCTAGAGGTTTTTAAATTTTTATAGTAATAAAATAAGTAATTTATTTAATTTATAATAATAAAATGAGTAATATTTTTAATAGAATAAGTAATATTTCAATGTATATAATTCAAAGTAATAAAATGATATTTTAATAAAATGGGTATTATTTTTAATAAAATAAGTAATATTTTATTAAAGTAAATGTTGACGATTAAAGTCATATTTAATTTACTAATAATATGTAAAATATGTCCTAGATTATTTTTAGATATATATGCTTCTAGATGTTTTTACTCAATTTTAGATGTAAACTTAAAAATGGATTTGGCAAAATCTCAGGTGTACACGGAAAAAAATCATGAGAAAGAAAGGGTAGAAATGAAGAAAGATATTGGAGAAATCCTACTAATAGGGAATTAGTTCCTCACGAGGTGTTCCCCGAATTTAGTATTGCACTAAAGTTGGCATTATCTAACAAATGCCTATCAACTACTAACTAGATCCGTGGAAATTCCACGGTTGTTGACAACTAAGATAACATCATTACTCTCACATATAGATTTCTGCAATTAAACTATATCATTTTGTTGAAGTAATTTGTTACCAATCGAATGTATCCATATTTTAGAAAAAGAAATGCAGCTTGATTTTTTCTTTTCTTTTTAGGCTTCCGTACTTTAAAATTAGCTTTTGGTGGGGACTAACGAAAAAGAGCCGAAATATCTGTTCAGATGAGAATTCGGGGGAACAAAAAGTGATTGTAGCAAAGAAGCTTTTATTTTCATACCGTAAAGTTTTTTCCCATTAAGTCAGTCGAAGAGTACGGCTCTCCAAACTTAAAAGTGTAGACCTTTGGCTCGGGCATTCCGTCTACTGACGCTTTGCAGACCCAGGCATCACCCTCACCAGCTTCGAATTCTAAAATGAAGCGAATCTTGGTCACTTGTTCCCGTTTTTCAGCGTAGACACCTGCGAAAGAAAGCGAAAAATAATTATATTGTGAAAAGATTTGGCTTGGACAGAGAAAGCAACAAAAACGACACGATGTTGAAAATACGCTTAATGCTGCATTGATATTTATTAAGCTTAATTATTGTATCACAAACAGTGGCTTAGCAAGGGTTCTCAGCGCCCGGGGGCAAAGACAATGCCCAGAGGCGAAGACAGAACCCGGGGTGGCAGTAGTGCTATATCCTTGGGGGGGGGGGCATAATTATTAATTAGCTGACATAATAAACCAAAGGAACGTGTGCGCCCCTTCACACCTGTGCCCGGGGACGACTGTCCCCTTTTGCCCCTTCTTGCTACGCTTCTGAGCACAAGGCCACAATAATGAGAGCAATCGTGAGTTTCGTACACAGCTCACGGCCAGACACCCGGATGTTGTCGTGGTGGACGAGGTTACGAGCCGGGTAAAGAGTAAGGAAGGACAGACAATGGCCACCAACGAAGGCCTTCAGTAGAACTGGTTGCCGAAACAGTTAGAAGAGGAAGGCGAAGGAAATGATCATAATGTGGTAGCAGAGCTGAAGGAGAAAGAAAGGAACAGCTACATAAGGGTTCGTTTCGCATTTTCAGTTTGGTCGCTGTTTTTCCGAAACAGATATTCGAATAAATTGAATAAAGACGGATGCATCTTTTGTTCCCTTCGTGTTTTGTCTCGCCATTTTTGAAAACGTGTGTGTCCTTCCATTTAACGATCATTTCAGTTTTCAGCGGTCACCTGTGGAATCAAAAATACGATCGTAACTACCGATGAAGATACCAAAGGCTGCAGCACTGTTGTTGTAAAATGGCTGCAATGCATGCATTTAACTGCATTGCGGTTGTGTGGAATGCGTATTATGTGTGTGTGGTGGGGGGTGATATACACATACGCATGTGTGAGAATCAAAGTTAGGATTTCTTTTGGAAAGCGAGTTTCCTAGCGTCAAGCAAAAGACATTAGGAAGGTAAAAAGTTTAATATCCTTTCAAAACCAGACATGTTTGATCCATTATTTTATCTAAAATCAATTAATTAGATAATAACGTTTCTTTGGAAGATCGAACCTGAATAAACCAATCACCTTTTACCTGCCCAAACACGGACTTTGTATTTTGTTTTTGTCGCCATGAAATATTCCTCTATTCACAAAAATGCACAGCTGCAGAAGTGTACAAAGGCACTTCATCTCTCTTTCCGACACCGACCCCGTATTTCCGTTAATAACGCTATAACGTCATTTGACTTTAAACGTTCCCCAAGGTCCCTGATCGATTTCGGCTGTCACCCAAACAACCAAGATAGGCGTCTGAAAGTACAATCAAACAGTACCAACGATATGACCATGCAGTAATGCGGAAATCACAACTTACAAGACATGATTTCGATGAACTTCAAGAAGGCACAACGTAACGAAGTCCCGCTGTATTCAAAAAGGGTTGCCTCTGAAAAATTCTATTATTTTAAAAGCGAACAGTTTTCTGCTTAAATTAAAATTGGAATTAAGATGTTTAAATGTGTAACGCTTTCTTTCATCATTGTCTTTCTTCCCTTTATTCTTTCTTATTCACTTTCATTCATCCCTTTTTAGTTCTTTCTTTCCTTGCCTTAATTTCTTTCTTTCTCGCCCATATTTCTTTTTTTCCCTTCTTTTTATTGACTCATGTTGTTTTTTGTTGTTGTTTTTTATTACCCATTTTTTATTTATTTATTTCATTCTTTCTGGTTCAACGTTCTTATTCTTCATTTCTTCCTTTCCTTACTTTGTTCTTAATCTTCATTTCTTTCTTTCTTTCTGGTTGAACGTCGTTCTTATTCTTCATTTTGTCCTTTCTTTCTTCCTCGTTCTTATTATTCCACTCTTTCTTTCTTTCCTCCTCGTCTGTCGTCGTTTTTCATTCTCTTTCTTCTTTTTTTTCTCACCCGTCGTTATTTCCTTCTTCTTTCTTTCTGTTTTTCTTTCCTCTCTCTTACCTGCACCAGAATGCATCGCTATAAACATGTTTGTTTCCTTCCCGTGTCTGCATGCTGCCAATTATGCCTTTTGGGGTAAAGTTTTTCACACCCCATACCCACTATGGTCAGACTATTCGTCTACACCTATTCCTTTCCAAGGACATCAATGTTCTTTTACGCACATATAAATAGGCGTTTGTTTAACCAGACTTTTTTATTTATTGTTTCCCAGCATGCCAGAGAAACCCAACCCGAAACACATTCGAACAACCCTCCTCATAAAAAAAATCAGATTCCCTGGAATATTTTTTTTTTCAACCACCCTTACTATTATGTCGGGTCAACTTGACCCATTAATTTGGCAAACACCGAGTTGGTTGTCTGACGACAATATGGCAGGGGGCGCGGTGGAGGGGGTTTAGAAAGGAAATGATGAACGACTAGACGACCTGGCGATTGGATGGCACACACAGCGATATGCTGGTTCGTTAAGAGTGCAAGAGAAGGCAGTCCTAATTTCTCTACCATCCCCAATACAGCCATCTATTTTTTTTTTATTTTGCTGTTTCAGAGCCAGACGTTGTTTAAGGGTGGGGTGACCTGTACCTTTAACTTGCAATGTACTAACTCCACCTTTCTTTCGTCTTTTCCCTTCAAAACATATTTACGTTCCATCCCACCATCCACTCTTTATTTACAATTTCCTACAATCCTTCCCCTTCCTTCCTCTTTTCTTCTATTTATTTCTTCCCCTTTTCCTGCTATCTTATTTTGTTTTCCTTCTTTCTTTTCATTCGTTTAATTTAAAATCTTTCTTTCGTTTTCTTTTATTTCATTTTTCAAACGTATTTGGGTTTCTTTTCCTTCTTGCATCCGTTGTTACTTTCTTCTTCTTTCTTTCATTCGTTCGTTTTCTTTTATTGCAGTTCTTTGTTTCCCTTATTCTTCATTCTTGTCTTCGATTTTGTTGTTTCTTTTGTTATTTTCCTTTAATTATTTTTTTCTTATTTCCATTCCTTCATTTCCTTCTTTCTTCCCATTTTTTATATTTCTTCTTCTTCGTGCTTCCCTTTCCCTTTGCCTCTCCTAACTTCTTTCTTTACCATCTTGCTTTTTATTCCCCCCCACTACTTTTATTACTTCCTTCATTTTCACCTTTGCTTTCTTCTTTTCCATTTTTTCCCCCGTCATTCCCACCTTTCGTCCTTTCTCTCTTTTTAACACGTACATATTCATTCTCTCTCCTTTCATTTCCCCGCTTCTTTCTTTCCGTACTCCTTCCTTACGTTCATTCCTTTCTTCTTCTTCCTCTTCTTCTTCCATCTGTCGTACTTTCCTTCTCCTCGTTCTTCTTTCTTTTACTTTGTCTCTTTCTCACCCACTTTTTCCTTTCTATCAACCCTTTCTCATCTTCCTCATTTTTTTCACTCTCTCTTTTCTGTCATTCTTTTTCCTTGTGTACTCCTTCCCTCCTTTCTTCTTCCGTTCCTTCTTCTCCCCCTTTTATTAATTTATTTTCTTGTTTATTTCAATTACCTCCAAGAGTGCAGATTTGGAAGTTGAGTGACGCACAGGTCGGAGGAGGGGGCATTTCATTTTAAATTTTCTTTCGGCGAGTGGTGGTGGTGGTGGTTGTGGTTGGCTGTCATGGAAGTGATAATGGCAGGTGGTGATGACGGTTGTTAGACGAGGAGGGAGGCAAGCAGACAGACTAAATAAGGAACTTGAAAGAAAAAACGAGTCGGCCTCAAAGAAATCAGTAAACAAAAACAAAGATGGCGAAGAAAATAGGCACGCCCACTCTAAACAAGGAAGTACGACCAGTGTAACTTTACATAAACTCAATACATACATACGCAACTGTGGACATCAACTAAGATACGCACAAAGCCGTGTGTGTGTGTGTGTGTGTGTGAGTGATAGATAGATAGATAGATAGATATGAGCAAACTGGAATAGATAGATATGAACATGTTAGATTATTCATAAATATATATGCAAAAGACAAAATATGTTAAATTTCACAAACAAGATAATCAACAAAACAGCGTGGAATAAAGTCGAAATCAAAAGATAACCGCAGAGAATATGTCAGCGTGTCTCTGCGAATTTCCGGGTGCACTTCCTCATCTCCTCCTCGTCTCCTCATCTGTTCGACACGCGTCTAACGAGTGATTCACCCAGAATGTCTGGTCGCTCAGTACGGATGCCTTCCTACATTTGAGTCTTTTCCATCTCGTGCTGTCTCTATGGCTTGTCCTTTTCTTCTTCATGGATCTAAATCTGCAGACATTAAACATTCTGGTGTACAGTCATGTGCGTATCTTGTACATTTGCGATTGTATAAATGTGTTCGCAGGTACAACTTCTGTAATCATTGGGAACTCGCTATTGCCGGACTACAGAAAAATGCCGGAAAAGAGAAATTGACCCCTAACGATTTAATAAAATTTTCGTTTCCTTCAACACTTTCTTTATCCACTACCGGTCATTCCTTCTCTGTCTCTCCCATGTCCGTGGCAAAACCACTAGCCCGCACGGAGAGACCGCTCTGGTCAGCGTCCTTGGCGCAACTGCACTAACAGTTACAAATCTTTGTTCTCCAAAGGTTTTCTGCGCCAAAATTCAAAAGTCTTTTGTTTGAGAAGGCGATTCAGCCAACTAACCCTGTAAGATGCACTGTGGTTCGCTGACCAACCGAGAGAAGTTTACAAATTGGTCCAGCTCTCTCCATGACTGGGTCTCCGGCCACTATCTCAACTTGACCCACATTCCCGAGTCATGCCCAGAAGATTTCGTTCTGGCCCAATTAATGTCATCCATCCATCCATCCACCTAGCACAGTTCGCCTCTTCCTCTCTTTTTCCTAATCTAAATACTGTTAGACCTATATTTGTTTTCCGTCCTACTACGTAGACATCAGCAGTAGTAGTAATGTAGATGCGAACACACACATAGCCGTGTGCTTTAGCGTTAGCAAGCACATATACACAAGCTTTACTTTACCCCTTCCTCTATTTCTGTTTGTTTAGTGCGACAGAAACCAACAAACAAAAAGTGACAACGGATTTTATATTATTAGATTTTAATTTTTTTTTAATTTTGTCTCCGATTATACCAGTTTTTCATGAAAATAAAAAGAATAATTTAATGACAGTGAAAAATTACATGAAAGGGGATTTTAACAATACTGATATGTAACCAAAATGGTTATCTATTTATGATCGACGGATTATTCATTTTATTGAATTATGAATA
>VCCN01002953.1:411402-424163 GCA_006491835.1 Architeuthis dux | reverse complement strand
CACGCACGCGCGCAAACACACACGACCTTATTCACAGACATCCACATATAAACATACACACAGGAACACAGAACATGACAATTATTAATGTCGGGAGAGACGGAATTCCTGACTCTTTTTCTCTTCAAATCCCGTGGGATCCACTTATTTAGGTGATTAATTGGACAATTACAGATCCCCCTGCCCCCTTTCTTCTTCCTCCGATGTCTCTGGCCCGTTCAACACCACCACCTCCGCCACTTACTCCCTACACACCCCTGGTCTGGGCGGCCAGACGCGTCAAAATCTGACAGCATTATAAATAAAAATAGAAATTGTTACCTAATAAAATAAAAAGAAATTGACCGACATGAAAGCTGAGATGTGAACTTAAGTCATCGCTTTTGTAAAAAAATTATTACAGAGCGCAATTGTCTTCTCTCACATCCCGTTCGACCCTTAGGTCTTATCCTTTCTTTCTTTCTTTCTTTTTTCGTTCTACCCCCACTTCCTGTACTGACCTTCCTCTCATTTCTCCTCCCACGCTTTTCTGTCAAGTATCTTACGAAAGGAGACAGACTTTTAAAAGTTCATTCATCATCATCATCATCAATCAGCTTTTAAAATTGCGTTATTGGACTTCCCCAAGATCTGCCAGGTTTTCGCTCCTGGGCGCCACGGTGCCAATACATTGTGAACTTGTCAAAATCGTCGAGCCATCTTGTTTTTTGCCGGCCACAATTTTGCTTAGGATCTCGAGGGATCCACGTTGTGAGTGGCGATGTCCAGGAAAATAGGTCCACCTTCATAGGGTGGGGGTTTTGCCACTTGTTTTTTCTTGATACTTGACGTCCCACATGATTGCTGATGTTAGTGGCCACATTTGGCATACGACCACACGTAGGGATTGGAGTTCCCTTGGCTACGTTTGGCGGGTAGTAGTACAGTTGCTTGGGTATTTATGAGCTATAGCCAACTATGACAGACGGTCATGTGTATAATACAAATTCTACTGCGTACCGGCGTAGCGACGCGCATCGGTTTTTGGCCCAAGGGTCTGTGTGATAAGTGAACTACTAGGCCCAAGTACCAACCCGATTCTCAGAGCTGGCAAAACCTTCCATCTTGGAGTTTTTAATGTTCGAAATCTACTACACGGGAACTAAAAGGTGAGACTGGTACAGTTACTGTTGCAGCATAATACCGATGTGAGTGTCCAAAAGAAAAGGACACATCCACTTGGCTGAAAACTATGAAAGATCTGGCCGTCAACAGGGCCCAGTGGAAACAGTGCATCAGGAATGTGTTTGACAGTTGACTGCAATGGCCACCAATGGTCAAGTTGATGACAATGACGACTGTAGATACTTGATAGGCACCAATATTTGACAGCCAGCCATTATATGGCTTATATAATCGTCATACTATCAATCCCTTGTTTTGAATTAAATTTGAATTTCGTTAAACTGCTGATGCAGCTTTATTGAGGATGAGGAGGAAGGGTGGGGGGGGGGTAGTCTCCGCTGCCTCACTGACCTACTTGTTATCCTCGTTATTAAACTTATAATCCATATAATCTTTGATTGGGATTCAAGCAGCCAGAACAATCGATGACCATTTAATGGAGAAAGGTCAAGTTTAAAAAACTGTTTAACCTATAGAGACTAACAAATGTGGTTGCTAAGCTAATGATATTAATGTAAAATCAGACAGAAGCAGCCTTAATCAGATTTGATTTTCAAGGCAGGCAGCCCCTTCGGTCTTGGAGTATTGGTACAACAAAATCTTCCTACACCAAATTAACCCCATTTGGCCTTGTGCCGTAATAAGCTAAGCTTGGTGAATATCATAAACTAAGATTTTAAATGCTGATTTTCAAGGCACACAGCATCTCCCGAATCACCATTTGGCCTCGCGCCAGACTAAAATAAGCTTAGTAAATATCTATAGACGTTTAGTCGAACACATAAATAAAATCCAACGTGCCGAAGCAAACATGTAAACTCTCGTCTTTAAGAGCAATCAGGGCCTCACCAATCTTAATCCAGCACTAAGCTGTATAAAGATTGGAGGCACCTTGTTGAAATATTACGTCAGAAGGTCTGATGAAACTTGTAAACATTGTAAGACCAGAGCAGATTGTGAGGCCCTAAATTAACGTGTTTTATTTTCGTATGGATATGCTATAAAACCGAACATTCACACTACAACCTTGCCTGTTTGAATTTACACTGACACTTTGTCGAACTTGCTTTTTTCGTGTGTGGGGGGGAATACTTTCGCGTCTCCCATTTTCCAGTGTCATTGACCATTTATACGCACACATACACTTGCAGTATCAGCCACTCTCCCTTCCTACGCTCTTATTAAACTACCCAACTTTCTCCCCCCCCTCAATTCTTACCATGTCTATCACACGTGTAGATCAGCCCGTTGCTGTACACTGTTAGCAGCGTCCACTTCGCACCAATGCTCTTGTGAAAAGGCATAAATTCCCCCCACCCCCGGCTATGGGTAAATGACAGGGCAAACTGGGCACTTCAGCCTTGGTTGGCAACCAGTCTAGAGGACGGTCAACGCTGAATTCGAACCGGGAAAGTCGTGAGAGGCTGGCAACAGACAGAGTAGGGGACGCCTTCTAGAAATGTACGGTTAACGGGGGCACTGATAAAGCTTCGATGGGCCTAGCAAGCCGGAAGTGGATTATAATAAATTGTAAAATCGAGGAGAATAAAAATCAATGCCGTTTCCAACCCACCCACACGACACATCGAGTACAGTATTCACATAGTTATTTATCTAGCTTAACTTAATCTAGCACAAGTATGGGGTACCCAGTGAGGATCTAACTCACTACAGTAGTAATGGTCTACTAGACTAGCCTACTAAAAGCTACTTCACGGCGAGGTGCCCATGATGTGCACCATACATGGTACACGTCTACCATTAGGATTATGCTAGTAACAATACTATTGTCAAGATGATTAGCAAGAGAACTGAGCTATGGCAGAATTGAATGTATGCCTTTCCCTAGGGCACTAGTGTACTTTTATTTACTAACAGACATACGTAGCAGTTAGATAAGTGGATAAGAGTATAAAAATAAACAGATAGATATAAATAAACATACAGATATAAATAAATGTCTAACTATAGATTTACGGCCAACACCCTTTGTTTTGATCATGTAAACTTTCCATGCGATTATTTCTTTTATACTTATTCCACGTGTTGTTGGGACTAATATCCTCATCCTTGTTTGTTTCTACGAAAGAAAAAAAGATCGACGCTGACACTAGAATCCGGATCTTTCAATGATAGAAATTGTCTCCTATTGGCTGAGTAATACACCTGAGGAAGGCAAAACAATGAATCGACCGAAGCGTAGTTAAAAGCAACAGGGGTGAGAATATTAGTCCGAACAGATCGTGGAATAATGATCAAGACTCATCACAGATTTTCAAACAATGTCTTTTATATTTCTTTTCCGATTTCCAAAATACATTTTTTTACAAACAGATATAATATAAAATATGAGATTCGTTAAAAAAGGATTAACTACTGGGCGATTAAGTTCAGTCACAAGTAACTTAAGTTAATCGGTCAACGAGAGATTAAACTGTCATTCTCGTCTGTTGACATAAGCGGAGACACCGAATAAAAAGTGAAACAAATACAGAGAGAGAGACAGACAGACAGACAGAGACAGAGGCAGACAGACAAACTTTGACACATGTAGAAAGAAAGAAGCTCAACACATTTCTGCTGACAGCTTAAACGGATTAATCAAGTACACGTACGAATGAACGTACATCTGCTTAGAATCACAAAGCTAATGACTTCAGGCTCTTCCTGTGCCTCTCCCCCCTACCCCCCGCAAGTATAATGTCTGGTTCTAGGGTACCCGCTTCCCTAGGCTGCACCCCCATTGCATTAAGAGGGATAGGATAGGGCATTCCAAGGCCAAGGGAACTGGCCAATTTGTGTTACGTACACGTAAGGAGCCCTACATTAAACTCGACCTAATGTCATATTTTTAGGATAAAAAGTGTATGCAATAATCTTTAGAAATCCGTGAATATTTGTTCGTCTTGCGGCTTACAAATATCTAAACTTTATTGTCTACAGCTTAGATGTTATGCAAGTGCGTCCATCCTTATATACCATAAAACAATTATGTTCAATATGTTAAATTTAGTGGCCATGTCATAATATGAAAACTTGTTTCATAGGTTTTACAGTGTCGCCCATAAATGAATACATCCCTACCACTTGTTTTAATAGAAAGCTAATTTTCTTCTAAACCAAACGTAGCAGGATTTTATTATTTCAAGTGGAACATTACACAATCAAAACGGATATTATCAGGTATTATTTATGACCAAATTCTACAGCATTAGAACTATGTTGCTAAGAATATATTTCAATGCTGTAGGGTTTGGTCATAAATAATACCTAGTTTTGTGTAATGTTCCACTAGAAATAATAAAATCTTGCTACGTTTGGTTTAGAAGAAAGTTAACTTTCTATAAAAATAAGTGGTAGGGGTGTACTCATTTGTGGACGATACGTTATTATCTAATTGTTCTATCTTTCATTGTGTGTGTATGCATATGCGTCATCGTGTTGTTCTTTCTTTGTCTATTTATAGTCATAAGAGTGGAGCCTATTCATGTGTACATGGACAAGAGTGCGTGCATCTACGCGATTTGAATTACTATAAACGCCCCAAGAATAAAAGGACAAAGCCGTAGAAAGCGGACTAAAGCAAGCTGTCAAAATCCAGACATCGCTAATGTTAAATATATCTGCAGACCCTAAAGACGCACTTTACAGACGTGGAGCTAGGGAGGTGTTTCCAGGGGATTCTGATCTAACCTGCCCGGGCAAAGCAGAATTTTAAAAAATGTTTTTAAATATCTAGATAAAGAGATTTTATAAATAAAATATTTTTTTCCATTTAGACCCACACCCGGCTCAAAAATCTTTCCATTTGGACCCTCCTGCTCAAAACCCCGGATCCGCCCCTGCTTTGTCCCCACCCCCCAAAAAATCAACTATAAGCGTCTGATTACTTCTTTTGTTTTATTTCTCTCTTTCTTTGCTCCAGGTTTGCAGCAACAAAATAAAACGACTCTGACATAAAGAAAGATATTGAGAGAATACCCACAGCGCGGAAGCTGCGGCAACATAATGAGAATAATGAGTAACGCCTTGATTTCCATTTATAGTAAAGATTGTTTCAGTGACTTTTGAGACTCACTGATTTTACAGCGCTAGTCGTATACATGGTTGGTGAAAAGAAACTCCCTATTAGAAATAACTTTATTATTTATTGGTAGATTGTAGTCAAACTTGCTTTACTTTGAACCATATAATGGTAGAATTTGCCTGCTGTGTTGTAATTCAACGTTTAGATAAAGTCAAATACAGCCTACAAGCTGAAGAATACAGTTGCAACAGTTAAACATGGCTGAGGTAATATCATGATATGGAGTTGGTTTTCACATCATTGTAGAGAAGATAGATGGAGCTAAATACGGAGAGATTTGGGAAGAACATCTTCCCTCCACCAGGGAGCTAAACATGAAACGTAATTGGGTTTTCCAATATGATAATGACCCCAAGCACACTGCTCGGGAGACTAAAAGTATGATGATTATTATTATTCGCTGTTAATGTAACTCGTGATATTACGAGTAGGATCTATTAAACAAGTACGTCAAAACCTTCATTCACTCTAACGATTACATGTATAGTGATACAGAAAAGTCTGGCAATAATCTACCAGACTAGCTCGTTAAGCGAGGCGCTCACAATATCTTATATAACAGATATCTTGTATATAAATTCCCTATTGAGTTGAAATCACACTCTTACCAAGGCGCAGTGATCAGCACACTCATCTTGCGCCTCATTAATCACTAATACCGTGGGTTTGATCCTCACGAATGCCATACTATTGTGGCCTTGTGCCAGACTAAGCTATAGTTAGTAAATAACGGTATTGACTTGAAATTCATCAAATTCTTAAAAACCATAACCTTGGAAAAAATAAATGAAATTAATAACATTTCAATGAAAATGTTTGTTCTTTTATTTAATATACAATGATAATGTTTTTAATTAATAACATTTCATTGAAAATGTTGTTTAACTAATAACGTTTCAATGATAATATTCTTAATTAATAACATTTCAATGAAAATATTTTTTAATTAAGAAGAATGTCTACCTTTCTACTGAACTACTTACAGCACAATGGTATTGGAGATTTTAAAATTCCGTAAATGTACTGATCGTTGTGAACGTGGACGTAAAAGATTTACTCAAAACTAAACTACTCATTCTTTAGCCTAAACAAAAAACCAGAAGAAACAAAGACACCCAGTCCTCTTCCTTCTCCGAGTTAATTATATTTCTTTTTAAATCATTGGTTTTCAGCCAACAAAGGAATCTTCAATGTAAGACGACCATTTTTCTTTTTGTCGGACATCCGCAGATTCATTTCCTCAAAGAACAACGCCAAACGCTTTTTTTGTCTGACGCCGCCATTTTGGATTGCTTTGTAAAAAGAAAACAATGATTCACTTTCAGACATGTGCAAAGAACGCTTCGTCATCTTTTTCTCTTTTCTTTTTTTTCAAGCATTTTTAAGTCTTTTCAGGAAATTAGTATCGTAACACTCTTCGGTAGAATAAATAAATAAAAGTCAATCCCTAACAAGGAACAATAATTTCAGACTCATTAACAAGAACTGATTGCAGACTTCTTTTCATTCCGTTTTGAAGAATAGAGTTTCAGACAAAAAAGAAGTTAAGGAAATAACTATCATCGCCAACTCAACAATTGCAACAGACAATGCGAATATGAAGCTGAAATGTTAACCGAAACTGCGGTATTGTTTCTTGGAAGTCTGGAGTTCAATCTCTGGGCTATGCAGTACCAGATTACACCGGCATGATGGAGAAACAGCGCGATAACAAGGGGGGGGAGTGGCAGATATAAGTTCAGAAAATCCTAGCAAGTGTTAGAAAGTGGATTGTGAGAGCGATATACACCGGTAAACGTATCGGACCTGCGGTGCCACACGCTCACTGCTGCTGTCAACTTTTGGTCACTCGTCTCTGGTCCAACCAATGACCTCGTTGAACCGGTCAGTCTCCGTCCACCAGTAGTATTCGCTGCCGACGCTGTTTAGAATATCCAGCGGAGTTTTTCGTGGAAACACCAGTTTTTAAAAAAAATGTCACCTGTTTTGAGATTTATAGAAAACAAGTATTTATTCGACAGGGTTTACAATCGATTCGTAACACTGTAACCGTGACTATGCACTCTGTCGGTCAGCTTTAACTTCTATATGAATTCGTGTGTATGTGTGTGTGTGTGCATCGGGCGAACCCATGGCGGCGAGGGGTGGCCAAGTTGAAATGCCAGGGAATAGCAAGCTCGAGCCTTCAGTCTAGAGATGTTGGTACAAGGTTTCTATGTTCTTAGTTCTTAAGTTTTTCAGGTCAGGTTCTTCAACTTAGGACTTTAACTTCTCAGCTCGGTTTTCCCCTCGCCTGGTCACGTGGTTTGGTCTACAGGCTTCTCATAGGAACATCCGACAGCCTCTGTGTCTATCACTGACTGTCTGACTGGCGAAAATCTTCTGGCTTATATTGAGGGGGTACAATGGCGCATATGGGGTTTACAATCAATAATTTAATTTTCTAATTAATTGCTTCCTACGCTGAAATTCCAAAGTCGTCCGGCATCTCAATTGGGTGGGGTTATCTCCCCCTTCCAAAGATTTACGCATAAATAGAAATTCATGATTCTCTAGCCAGACATTTCTTAATGGTTCATTAATTACACAGATTACAATAATTTCTTGATCCACCCCAGACAGATGCAGCTATGATATTTTCCATTTAATTATTCGTCAAATGTCAGGCTTTTCCCAAATCACAAAGAAAGTTAATTGCATCTAAATTATAATCTCCTGGCTTCGTCCACTCGAGTTTTTATTCAACTATGGTCATCGACACGGCTTTTACCCTTTCACAAATCTGTGTAATCCGCCCTGCTTGGCTATATACAAAAAAATCGCACGCTGATAATGGCTAATTCTAAAATCACTTCTCTCCAGAAATACCAGGGTCTGCAAGCTCTTAAACATTTGTTTGTTCAAGAGCTTTTACATCCTTTAGGTAACGCCTGCCAGATTTACTGTTTACTTTCTGGGTAATTATCTCGCCAACCGATGTTCTCCTTTTCGTAATGTTTCTAGTTTTGTAAATCCAACTTCTGTTATTAGTTTAATAATAAACTTCTATTATTAATACCTGCTGAGCACGAGTTATATTACAGATTCGGACACCAGCCTTCGCTTCGGTTACAAATTCAACACCTTCACCTGAGGGTGGCTGGAGAACACTGTGGCTGAAACTTTATGATAACAAAAACAAAAGCAGGATACTCGTTTCGCAGAATCATCGAATAACACCCGTATTTCTTCGATAAAGTCAATCAATTTCCTTCGTTTTATTGATTGATTAGCGTTCAATGTATCTGGTGAGAGGTCTTCGTGGAATTTCCTGAGTTAAATGTGTCAGCTTTCCCCAAATGTCAGTTACATAACCGAACGGAAAATGCATGTTAACCTTATAGTGTTGCGTTGCACTACTCTTAATCTGCAGACGGATTAGAGGGATTAGCCAAAAGGTCGCCCTTGAAGCCAACAGATTAATATTACCAAGGTCACACAGCAAAAGACTATTGCTCAACAACTGGACTGTTTCTATCTGAATGCATCCTAATATATATTTAAACAAAATCCAGCGAGCTCACATATTTATAGCATACAAATAGACAAATTGGAGTACCGTACTTCTCGGCTTCAGGACGCTCCGGCCTCAGAGACGTGCACCAATTTTGATTTGCAAAGTTTTGAAGAAATAAAACCCATAAAATTAAGCATTTTTTTGTTTTAATGTTCCTTTATTTCAAGTTCAATGTTTAAAACTGTGGAAACCAATTGTATCCGTTTCTTGGTGCCCAGAACAACTGAACACAACCAAAACAGATGGTGAATATTTTATTACGATAGTTTTGTTATTAGAAGTTTTGCCGATAAACCCTTTTAAACTATCGCAGTATTACTTCTTTTGTCACTTAATGTTTCCTTACAGTCAAGGTCGTTTGAGAATAGTGTAAATATCGGTACAACATCTAAATTACTACTAGTCCGTTGGCTCGTCTATCGTAGGTCGATACGGGAATGAATTTGTATGATTACGTATATTTTTGTATCATTTATGATATTATGATACTTGTTTATTTACTATTTTATGCCAAGTATAATTTATACACTTCATTCAGAAGTTATATACAGGAGTTTATATTACGGTCTATTATAGATTACCTTCCTCTGGGGTTAGAATAGGCCTATGAAAAAAGTAAGCTTCGACCTGTAGGACACGGAGTAAATTTTCGAGACTTATTTCGGGGGAAAATAGTGTCTTTGATGACGGGAATATGGTAAGTAAAAAATGAAATACCGAATATGTGTCAAATTTACTTTTGTGGGGGTCGGGGGGCAAATAGTTTCCCCAGACGTGAGACAGGTGTTGGTAAATGTCTGGATTCTCCTCATTGCGAGCGATGGCAGTTTTTCTCCAGGTTTCTGTTCCATACAACAAAACAGGCTTCACAGTGGCATTGCAGATCCTGATCTTAGTGTTGGTCGTCAGATCTGAGGATCTCCAGACATTTTACAGCTGATGGAAACCCACCCTTGCATTACCAATCTTTTACATCGGCATCTGTCCCACCGAGTTTGTCAACAATACTGCCAAGGTACTTGAAGCTCACAACCTCTTCCAGTGCTTTGCCTTCCAGCGTGATGGGGGTAATGTGGCTTTATTGACCTTGAGGATCTTGCTCTTCCCTTTGTGGATATTGAGGCCAAGGCGTGCCGAGTTCACTGCAACTGTGTTGGTCTTCTCCTGCATCTGTTGCTGGGTGTTGGAAAGAAGGACCAGGTCATCGGCGAAGTCAAGGTCATCAAAAGCGTTATAGCGCTTTACTGTATCTAGTTTACCATAAAAACTACGTTTTTACTATATACAGTATCGCCCATAAATAAGTATACCCCTACCACTTTTTAATAGAAAGTTAATTGTCTTCTAAACCAAACATAGCAGGATTTTATTGTTTCTAGTGGGACATTACACAATCAATAAGGATATTATCAGGTATTATTTATGACCAAACTCTATTGAAACTGTTGCTAAAAATATGAATATGTTGCCGTCCAAAGATGATTACACCGCAACGAAAGTTGTTTCAATGCTGTAGAGTTTGGTCATAAATAATACCTGATAATATCCTTATTGATTGTGTAACGTTCCACTAGAAATAATAAAATCCTGCTATGTTTGGTTTAGAAGAAAATTAAATTTCTATAGCAGTATTATACAGTAAGCCCTACGGGTGTTCTCATTTATGGGCTTACTGTATAATATTAAAGTGCAATCGAAGTAGAACTAGTGTGTGTGTGTGTGTGTGTGTGTGTGTGTGTGTGTGTGTGTGTGTGTGTGTGTGTGTGTGTAAGTGTAAGGCACCTACATGTGAACGCACAAACATGTATCCTCATCCATCTGTATGTGTATATTGCCCACCCTCTGCGTAACTCTATATAGCTGTGAATAGATGTACATCAGTCACCAATACCCCTTTTAAAGTTCCCTCTGTGAACAAAACCTCGTTATAACCAAGCTTGATGTTGCAACAACCTAAAGGCCAAAAATAAACATTCTCGTTATTCAGGATTTATTACATGCTGATAACGAGACCTTCACCTATGAAGACCTCAAGGAGTTTTCAGAACCGCAAGTGTCTATTTCAGATAGCGAAGAAGAGACTCCTCCCCAACCGGTTTTACCAACAGAGATCTAATCTAAAAACCCTTTCGAGCGACTTTCAGAAAATGATCCATATTTTGAAGAAGCATGAAAGTTAAAATCTCTGTAATGGTAGCGCTGATTTGTTATAGGAAAGAATTAGAGGTTCGTAAGAAGACGGTAAAGCAGCCAACCCGTGATGCCTTTTTAAATTAAAAATCGAACAGAACCAGTAGTACCATAATTTTTTTATGGTTTCTTAATTTTTACTTGTTGCATAAACTAAAGTAAGTGTGTATACATATCATTTCCTTTAACGGATCTTTCTATATATGTAGCTCTACCGTATTTTAAATAAGTGCGTTGGGAGCGCACGTATACAAATTAAGTTTCAGAAATATGAATATTCATATATATAATCACGTGACAAATTTGGGCACCAGAAGACAAGTCTCTTCCTTCTTCTCACCCAAGCCGTCAAGATGTAAAGACGCAAAAGATTCTCGCTCGGCAGACGAGACCAGGGCGATTGCGAGAAGCCGTCCAAGTGCAGACATCAAACCAACGACAGCAAGTCTAAGCTTCGACACAAAATAAAAGAATGAGATGATCACCCTCATCACCAACCTAAACTTAACAAAAAGCACGCAGATAAAAAATATATTAAATTTCAAATCATTAAGGCGAGAAATGGCCATATCTTCTCTTGTGCACACATTCTTCTTCGTATATTTGTCGACATAGTTACTTCTTTGCCTTCTCCTGGACTGTTATCACTTTCCAACATCGGAAAACTACTAAGATTCGGACAAAGAGAATATAATTCTTCACCTCACCAAAAATAAATATTTAGAACTTTTCACGTCATGACAATATCATTCGTGGAACTTTCCTTGTATATATGTTCTTCAAACATTGTCAACTTCAGATATTAGACCGTTGACTTATTAACATTTCTTTTATTAATTTGTTGTTACAAAATCAAATATATATTGTTTATTGTTATATACAATATCAGTGTTTCTGGCTTATTCAATTTTGTCTTTCTCCACATTCTTCAGTAAAGACGAGATTCTTAGTTCATCGCTCTACCATTAAGCCAAATATCACCAAAAATAGCAGTAAAATCTACTAAGATAAATAAAGGACCATTAAGATTAAGGCATACGACCTTGACATTGCTGACTCTACCTTAACATTAGTACACAGGGCAAATAAAATTTATTGTTAGTAGGCATTCGGTAAATTCTATTAAGGAGTCGAAATACTATAGCCGACCACAATGCCTGTACGAGTGTATATTTCTTTCAGTAATTAAACGAACATATCTGTATAAAAACTGTGTTCCCTTTACGGAGTTTCTGATAGCGAAACAAAAAAAAAGAAATGTCGTTAATCGAGGTATTTGTGTAACCGCGCTGTACAGACAGCTTTTACTAATACCCCCCTCACATTCTCCTTAATAATGGCGCGTGTGTGTATCTGATAAGATCGTAACCCTAGCCCATAACTACTTGACATGCCACAGCCAGAATCTCGTCATAAAATGTCTCTATTTTTCGCGTAACATCGACCGAGAAGGGCGGCTTCAGGTGTTTGTTTTTTTATTTGTGCAAATACGAATTCACGTTAATTTGATCACTGTCACACGAGAAGAAAGGTGTATTTCGCGAAGAATAATGGTAATATTTTGCTAATAAATCCGAAAGTGGAGCGTTCCTATTACAAAACAAAAAAAACAGTATTTTTCTTTCTCTAACTGCTAGATAAATTCGGGATATAAAATACCAGCATCCGAGTTGAAACCTTTTCATCGTTGACCTTCTTTCTTATCAATGCCTTCGTGTAGCAGCAGTTCTATCAATTTTAATAAATACTTCTGCAGTTCTATCA